>JASPKZ010001615.1:3760000-4167500 GCA_030220185.1 Diploptera punctata
GTCTGAAACAGTGAATTCCCTAATGAACAATTTTGTTTTTATAAGAGCTACTCTCTCATTCATATCCAAACTATTAAAAACTTTGTTAATTACGGCTATAGATTTTTCTCAAGATATTATTTTTAATTAAAAGTACTTAAAACGATCTGTAAAGTAGTGGAACAGCCCGTTTAATACCCTGTGTATATATAACTTATAACAAAGAAATTAAGAGAGAAGAGAAAAAAAAGGCGTTGTAAACTGGATAGAACGGTAGATTCTTTAATAGCATTTTCTTCACGTCCAATTACTGATAATTAAGTACACACTAAGATTTAATCAATTCTACTTGACATTTAAGAAGCTACGGGGATTATATCACACTCCAATATTTTCTCACTGTTCTTACCCAGATATAATTACAATAATAATAATAATAATAATAATAATAATAATAATAATAATAATAATAATAATAATAATAATAATAATAATAATAATAATAATAATAATAGTAATAGTAATAATAATAATAATAATAATAATAATAATAATAATAATAATAATAATAGTTGAATGCAGGCTTTCACGGCCGGTAATCATAATGTTGAGTGATTCCGGGTTATGTGGCCGTGGTCCATAGTTGGTGTTGATACCAGACGTTTCGCCCTCAACTGCGGAGGGCATCTTCAGTGGCGAGTACTTCTAGGCGTGTTTCCTGGTCGGAAGATCTACTTAGAGTGATCTTCCGACCAGGAAACACGCCTAGAAGTACTCGCCACTGAAGATGCCCTCCGCAGTTGAGGGCGAAACGTCTGGTATCAACACCAACTATGGACCACGGCCACATAACCCGGAATCACTCAACATTAATAATAATAATAATAATAATAATAATAATAATAATAGTAATAATAATAATAGTAATAATAATAATAATAACTATCTCGGATACCAAGTTACATAACATGAAGAAAAAGATTTTAGTCAAAAAATTATAAAATTTAACAGAGTAACAGGAATTATAAATGATATTTTCAAACCAAACACAGTACTGCAACACACACGAACTAGAATTTATAAAACAATGGCCAGACCCATATTATGTTTTGGCAGTGAGGTCTGGACAATTCACAGTGTAGATGAACAAAGACTAACTGCGGCAGAAATGAAATTTATGAGACGTACTGCAGGCTATTCAAGGACAGACCATAAAAGGAATTCTGACATTCTCAAAGAATTACAAACAGAACCAGTCATGGAATATGTACAAAAATACAGAAACAACTGGTAATCTGACGTACGAAGAATGAGCAGAACAAGAATACCACGTCAGATCTTAAATTACCAGCCACCAGGCAAGAGATCTTTGGGCAGACCCTTCAAACGTTGGATTGAGACCGTAACAGACCACTAAGTCTATCACACGAAAGGAATAAGAAGAAGATGATGATAAGGATGGTGAAAGTTATAAATTAAATTGTACCTGTTGGTAGGTGCCGTCGTCCTCAACTTTGTTAATATATTGCATATAAAATTAACTGGAGCGCTTTCGGAAGTTATCTTCCATCTTCTGCAGGTTTGAGCTTCAGCTACTCGTTGTTGTTGTTGCTGTGTACAGTCCTGCAAACAGTTGAGTATGCATCACCGTACACAACAACGAGTAGCGGAAGATCAACCTGCAGAAGATGGAAGATAACTCCCGAAAGCGCTCCAGTTAATGTTATATACAATATATTAACGAAGTTGAGGACGACGGCACCTACCAACAGGTACAATTTAATTTATAACTTTCACCATATGACTTCACCTCAACGGAATTTGATATGAATTTTACTAGTAATGATAATAATAATAATAATAATAATAATAATAATAATAATAATAATAATAATAATAATAATATACACGCTCACTCTATCCAGTAACACCAAGAAATTGGGACTGGAAGTAAACATCAACGTAACTAAATATATGTTCACACATTGAAATACATTTATACAGTAAAATTTGTTCAAAGCGGAATGGCATGGGACCAACTTTTTTCCACATTAGACAACATTCCGCATTATAAAAAAGAAACAAAAAATATTAGCCAATCTTACATTATAGAACACCATATATGTCATTTTACGTACCTTGGATTAATTGTAATTCCGCTGCCTTTGAAAAGTGAAGTATAGTATGTATGAGTGTCTTCGACGGTAACGCGCGAGAAAACAGTCCCGTTTCGTCAGCGTTAAAAATGTCTCTTAGGCGCGGATCCTGACATTAAAGTGTGCAGTTTCGGTTTCCGCTCACTAACTACATTTTCGTCCACATCCTTTGATTCCCCGCACATTTCATTCCACACTACATTGTGTCGTCTTTTAAAACTGTTCAGCCAACCTGAAGATGCCTTGAAATCGTTATTCCCTGGGGATTTAGCAAGAGCTAGAGCTTGACTTTGGAGCATCGGTCCGGAAATTTGGAGATTTATCTTCAATCACTTTCACTTTTTCGTTTAATGGGAATGATACATACGATTTAGCCATCTTTATTCCGTAAACTCATTACGCCACTTGTGAAAGATCAGTCTCAGAACTTAAACTAATTTAAAATTTTACAGTGCAATGGTTATTTGTAAGACAGGTATCTGTATTTCGCATAACGGGTGTGCAGTGAGGCCGAAATAAAATTTCAGGTACAGGTAGAATCTCTACTTTACCCGACGGTAGGAATCATTCATTTTTTGACATCATGGGAATTCACCTAAGTGAATATATATATATATATATATATATATATATATATATATATATATATTATAATTAAATCTTTAACATTGAGCAATGCAAGCTTAATATGGTATGATAAGAAAAATAAATGCCTGGACGGGATTCGAACCCGGATCTCTGAGTCTGTACCTCAGCGTGATATCCATTACACTACCAGGCGAATCCAATTCAAACACTTATTTTTCTTATATATGTATTATACTCTCCATGATTACTAGATGTCGCGAGAACACTGTCTTCACTGCCATCTAGTAACTGACTATATCAAGTAAGCAAATTAAAGAGAATATTTATTTTACTTTATAGCAGTGACGCTTTATCGATGTTATAATTAAATCTTTAACATTGAGCAATGCAAGCTTAATATGGTATGATAAGAAAAATAAATGCCTGGGCGGGATATATATATATATATATATATGTTTTCTTTCATGAATTGTGTAGAAATAACCTTCCGTTTCCGCGTTGAACAGATTCCGTTTTATGCAAAATAAATACACGTAAAATTACTATTATTTTTCCGCGACCAATAAATTTGTTAAAATTGAACCGATTTCCGCATTATTCACGTTCCGGATTAAACAAGTTTTACTTTATAATGCAAGTAGCCAGCTAATGACAAATGAGGGAATTTTTAAGAGGTGGCTGATTTCGAATATCTAGAAAAATACCTCTTACAAATAGGAATGAGATGCACAAAGAAATTGGACATAGGCTCAATTCTGGAAATTCATGCTATTATGCATTACAGGGATTATTGTCTGAATCCATTTTGATAAAACACACTACTTAAAAACATTATTATACGCTGATGACCAGGTAATAATAGCAAATACAGAAGACGAACTTCAAAGGAATATTTTTAAACTACATAATGGATGTGAACAACATAATCTCAAAATATCCATAGAAAAACTAAGGTAATGGCATTTCAAGAGAAAAATCAAATCAGATCCAAAATAGTAATAGGTAACAAAATCATAGAACAGGTGAACCATCTCAATTATCTAGGATGTGACATTTCATTTAATTATGATAATGATATAAATAATAAAATAGCAAAATTCCAGGGAATATGTGGTACGATAAAACGATCACTAAATAACAAAACAACAAGAGAGACCCAATTGAAATTTTATAAAATTTTGGCAGTACCGGTACTGCTCTATGGATCAGAAGCCTGGATACATAAAAAACAAGATCTAAGTAGGATAACGGCGGCAGAAATTAAATTTTTGAGATCTGTTAAAGGGTGCACTAAGGAAGACAGAATCAAGAACACAGAAATAAGACAGGAACTTGAAATATTTGCAATGTATATAAAACTGTTATTCTCCCACATATATTATATGGATGTGAAACTTGGACTCTTACTTCAAGGGAGGAAAGGAGATTACGAGTATTTGAGAATAAAGTTCTTAGGAAAATTTTTGGACCAAAGAAAGATGAACAACAGGTGAATGGAGAAGACTACACAACAATGTGTTAGTGTACATGATCTTTATAGAAAACCAAATATGATAATAGTGAAGTCTCGAAAACTACGATGAGTAGGACATGTGGCACGAATGTGGAACGAAAGAGATGCATGAAAGATACTTGTAGGAAAACCAGAGGGAAAATGACGTTTTTAGATCAAAGATAAGGTGGAAGAATAACATTAACCATGATGTGAGGATAGTGGCTTATAAGGGAACGTTTAAAGAACATTTGCTCAGGATAGGGATCTATGGAGAGTTTATGTCCGCAAGGTCATGAACGTATGTGTTCGATATATTATTATTATTGTTATTATTATAGTTATTATTATTATTATTATTATTATTATTATTATTCTTATTATTCTTATGCGGCTCCTTGCAGCAAGTGGTTAGACGCTCCCCTCTCACCGCTAGGTTCTCGAGATCGAGTCTCGGTCACTTCATCTAGGTTTCGAGGGGAAGAAACGGAGCTTAGGCAAATTTATTTCCCTTCCCACAAATTTCATTCCACCATTTCTCCATATTCATCCCATATATTTCGTTTATCCGCCCTTGTGCGACAGGCGTGGACGGCCGGCACCCCTTTTCGTTGACAGACTTCTAAAGTATAGAGGCATGATCTCATCTCATTCCTCGACCCAGTCTTATATATATATATATATATATATATATATGATATGAAAAGAATGCTTGAGTCGGGATTTGAACTCGAGTCTCTAAAGTCTGTACCTTTAGCGCTCTAACCAACTGAGCTACCCAAGAATTCCAAGACAAACATACAATTTTCTTATACATGTAGTATTCTCAATTCACACAAGAGGTAGCGGAAAGATCTTCCGACTGCCATCTAGCGGCTAACATAACAGTTAAGCAAATTATTAAAGAGAATATTTACTTTATAGCAGTAACGCTTGTATATATATATATATATATATATATACATACACATCCATCCATAGTAATTCTGCCCCCGAGGGCAGGTCTTTCACTGCAATCTTAGCATTTTCATGCTATGCTTGCAGCTTTACTAGGGAATTGTAGTTGTGGTAGCTTCCCGTTGCTTTCCACACCGGTGAAGGATGATGATGATAATGATAAGGATGATGATGATGGCGATGGCCATATGATTTCGGGGACAGTTTGGGCCTTAAAGTTTTCCTGACATTTGTCTTACAGGTGAGGAAAAACCCTGATAAAAACCTCACCCAAAAAAACTGCCCCGACCGGGGATCGAACCCTGGCCCGCTGCGTGACAAGGCAGCACGCTACCTCGAGACCACAGCGGTGGACATATATATACATATATACTCGTATATGATAATAATTATTATTATTACGTAGATTTCTGCTGCATCTGTAAAGTAGGCCTGGATTCAAATTTACTTGTTCAAAATCTTACTGACATGAAACCAGATCACAAAAGTAAAGATAACTTTTTTAATAATCTCAGCAAGATAAATTAATCCTACTTATGTATTCCCTCAAATCGTACATTACAGATACAATAATTATTCACAAAAAGACTTGGAAATTAACAGTGTTCTTTGTACAAGCATCCCATACAGGTTAAAAAGAAAAATAAACATTTAGGGGGTAGGTAAGGTGCGTAAAGGAGACGAGGGTTTGGCGGCACAAAGGGGTAGGTGTTAATTCAACACTTGAGAGGGTGTACATATCAAATGACAGAGTCCTGGAGCTAATAAACAAGTGAAGGTTGCTTTGAGACGCCCTCTCCCGGTTGAATTGCGAGTGATTGCAGCTCACGTCTTGTCGCCTTTCACAAGACTAGTCTTCTCCAACTAATTGCGTCGAGCAACTTGAAACTGGTCTCCCATGTCGAGAGATTACACTCTACTTCCTTGAGATGTTTTCAAAAGAATCTCGTCAATACACTGCACCAAGGTGAAGGAGTAAACTTATCCCATCCAGCTAAAAAAAACCTAAGAGCGGTTCATAACCTTTTCCTGGGAATTCGCAGTCAGTAAGACTGAAGTTATGTGATGCTTTTGGCAAAACAGATACGTAAAATAGTATATTACGATGGCAGGTTGGGAAGTAGTTTTTACAGAAGCGAAGAAATGTTTAAAAACAGAGCGTTAGCGAGGTTTTATAATTTCCAAGAACCTATAAAATACTTGACAAATGTGCGTTGTCCATTTTTGTTCTCGATGGTGTTTTCAAAATAATAAATGATAGTAAAATAATAGATCAGATTTGATTTTTTTACCCTGGTGGAGTTAAGGTCATGTGGCGTTCTCTTCCACTCACCAGGACAAACATATATTACATCAGAATATAACAATCACAATGAACTCTAATATTAAATACTAAATGAAAATTTGATCAAAAAGATAATATCTATTATATTATGATCTATAATGCAACCAGTTTGAGGTGGGAGAACAACATTAACTTTGATTTGAGGGAAGTAGATTATACAGGGAATGATTGGAAAGCATTAGCTCAGGATAGGGATGTATGGAGAGCTTATGTCCGCGCGGCCATGAACCTACGGGTTCGATAGTGCCAGTGAGTAAGTAAGTAAGTAAGTAATGCAACCAGTTAATGTTAGTTAAAATTAAGACTAAAACTAATAATAATAGCATATTTGTTGGAAATATTTGCATTCATTGTAAACAACTGACTAACGTTAACAGTATGGGCAATGTCTATCAGTTGAGACTACAGCAGACCGTGACACCAATGACCATAAAATGGCGGCAAGTACGTATTTATTGTTTTTTATTGTTTCAAATAAAGTTCAGTTCATTAAAAATGCAGTGATTGGTTTCGTATAATGTATATTAACGCTACCTTTTACATATATTTTTTATGTACATTGTACGTAGTATACATAAAGGACAGTGGTTTTATGATGATGTTGAAGATTTTCGGGTTGTAGGCCGTGGTCGTGAGGCTTGTAGTTCCCCGACGTTTCGCCAGAGACTGCGTCTGGCATCCTCAAGGGTTGTCTTGATTGAAAAGCATGGCAAATTATATCTACAATGGTGTAACACCCCAATGTGGTGATTTATCCTGTCCTTTATTAGGAGTTACGTTTATTTTCCTACAGATGTCATGAATGGCATGTGGTTAACATAACGACACAATGAGACATCTAGTAAACAACTAAAGTATTACTTACTTACTCACTGGCACTATGAAACCCATAGGTTCTTGGCCGTGCGGCTATAAGCTCTCCATACATCCCTATCCTGGGCTAATGCTTGTTAATCATTCTCTGTTTAATCTACTTCTCTCAAATCATAGTTAATGTTATTCGCCCACCTCATTCTTGGTCTACCAACTGGGCGTTTTCCCTCTGGTTATCCTAAAAGAAGTTTCCATGCACGTCTTTCATTCCCCATTCGTGCTACATGTCCTGCCCATCGCAGTCTAGAGACTTGACTATTCCTATTATATCTGGCTTCCTATAAGACCATGTAGTTCACTGTTACGAAGTCTTCTCCATTCACCTGTCTGCTTATCTCACTTTGGTCCAAAAATTGTCCTAAGACCTTTATTCTCAAATACTCGTAATCTCCTTTCCTCCCTTAAATAAGAGTCAAAGTTTCGCATCCATACAATATAACTGGTAGAATAACAGTTTTATATATTTTCAGTTTACGTTTTTTTGAAAGGAGTTGGGACATCAAGAGTCTCTGTAATGCATAATAGCACGCATTTCTAGAATTGAGCCTATGTTTAATTTCTTTATCCATCTGATTTCTATTTGTGATTATTGTTCCTAGGTATTTCAATTCATCCACTTCCTCAAAATTTCCCTCATTTGTCATTTGCTGTACATTTCCATTATATAATGTATTTCTATGTGTGAACATATATATTTAGTTTTGATTCAGATTTTATCATAGTCAATAAACTAGACGAGCACAAATACTAATGGAAAGAACATTTAGACAGAATGGACAATACAATATTAACCAAAAAGATCAACATCTACAAACCACATGGAAAAAGATCTTTGGGACGGCCAAGGAAACGATGGACTTGAGACCGGAACAGGTCCTGGAAAGGAAGAAGAAGAAGAAGAAGAAGAAGAAGAATTATCAGATATTGTTTCTGCAATTGACTGTAAGTTTGCAGGGTGATGTGTAAATGAAGCAGCAGTATACAATGTTGTGTTCTGGTTGAAGTGCCTATGATTGCAGCTCACGTCTGTCTCATAATTGCACTTCGCTAGTCTTCATTCAAGTCATCGCAGTCTTATTTCTGTCAGCGTCTTCCTCCAAGGGCGATACGCTACTCCGAGAATCACAATATAACGTGTTCACCACAGTAGTCTCGGAGAAAGTGGGCTTAAATTTGTGTCATTCTACTTTGATGTAAGTTTGGAGAGAAACTTGAATTCTTATAAATTTTTATGACGTCGTTTGTAGTGAATGGCAAGGAATGTCCTTTTCTTTGAAGAGTTCTCCTCTGGTTTATCTCGATTTGTCTGTGATTCTTGCACTGGCTTGTCGTGTTAGTGATCTCGAGTTCAAATGAAGTACAGATGTATAATAATAATAATAATAATAATAATAATAATAATAATAATAATAATAATAATAATAATAGTAATAATAATAATCAGACGCTTGTTCTGGGGGTAAAGGCGGCCGTCACGCAGGGCTGACATAAAGTGCCGATTGTCCAGAAAAAGTGGGAGCCTTAACCTCCTACTACCCCAAGGGCCTCCGGGCCTGTTGTGGGATAACTTTAGTAATAATAATAATAATAATGATAAAAATAGTAATAATAATAATAATAATAATAATAATAATAAAAATAATAATAATAATAATAATAATAGTAATAAGAGTAATAATAATAATAGTAATAATAATAATATGATGCATATATATGTATATCCATTCATCCATACTAATTCTGCCCGAGGGCAGGTCTTTCACTGCAATCATAGCATTTTAATGCTATCCTTTGCAGATTTACTAGGGAATTGTAGGTGTGGTAGCTTCTCGTTGCTTTCCACATCGGTGAAGGATGTCGATGATAATGATAAGGATGATGATGATGGCCGAATGATTTTCGGGGACAAGTGAGGAAGAACCCCGAAAGAAACCTCAACCAGGAGCCTGTCGCTACCAGGAATCGAACCCGGGCCCGCTACGTGACAAGGCAGCATGCTACTTCGAGACCACAGCGGTTTTATAATGTCTGTGACATCGTCCGATTCCTAATAGCCAATTTTGTCGGTCCATCCAATCTCCTGGTTGTATATGTTTTTCCTTCATGTATAAATATATTCCCTGACTCCAGGAAGTTTTAAGACTCCGTCTGCCTCGTCTTCTCTCAGGTTTTATTCCAAATAATAATAATGATAATAATAATAATAATAAAAATAAAAATAATAATAATCATAAATTTTCAAATGCGCCAGGTTGCCATTTCAACATTTATGGTGTTCTCCCCTGGAATGGCGTACTTGTAATCCACTTCAGAGGTTGGGGCGCCTGGAAGACGAGGTTACCCTGCCCCGATGATATGAGAGTTGATGATGATGGTAATGATGCGCCAGGAGAAGCCTTAAACTAAACTTAACCTAATTAGGCGAATATGACATTGATAATAATGATGGTCAGATGGTGTTCGGGGACCGTTTGGGCCTTAACGTTTCCTGACATTTGTCTTACAGGTGAGGAAAAACCCCGAGAAAACCTCACCCAGGAAACTTGTCCCGACCGGGGATCGAACCCGGGCCCGCTGCGTGACAAGACAGCGCGTTACCTCGAGATCACAGCGGTGGACATACTACTACTACTACTACTACTACTACTACTACTACTAATAATAATAATAATACTAATAATAATAATAATAATAATAATGATAATGATGATGATTATGATGGTGATGGTGATTATTATTATGATTATGATGATGATGATGATGCCGTCTTCCCGTGCCAAACCTCCAAAGCCTACGGTCTTGGGCATCTTCGATGCTTAGCCCTCTAGCTTGCATTTTACTGTCTTCATGTTTTCCTTCCATGTTAGCATTGGTCTTCCTCTTTTCTTCTTTCTATTCGGATGCCATTCATATAGTTGCTTCGGCCATCGCTCATCTTCCATTCTTAAAACATGTCCTAACCACTTTAATTCCTTTTCCTCAAATGATAATAATAATAATAATAGTAATAATAATAATAATTAATAATAATAATAATAATAGTAATAATAATGCTTTATTTAAGCTGGCAGAGTTAAGGTCATAAGACCATCTCTTCCAATCAACCAGCGAATAGTAAAATTTTACAAGAATTAAATACTTATTACATTTTTAAAATATGATTATTAAATGATTGACTAAACAAAAGACAATGCGGGTTTAATTTTATATTAGCTAACACAAACAAAGCATGGAATAAAATATAATGAAATAAGTAGAGCTTCTTGACGAATATTTATAGGTATATACAAAATGGTGAATACAGTTGTTATGCAGTTAATATTAATTATGTAATTAATTGTGTGCAACTTAAGATATCAGGAATTGAAAGATTCGTGCAGAATGGTCGGTGCACCTAGAGATTATTTCGTATTTTGTCTATGAATCTACCTTCCATGTCAGGAAAATTCGGTGCTAGAAACTTCTATACTAGAAGAATCTCCACTGGACACCAAGGAATTTCTTTCTCCGGCTTGTATACGGTAAAATGTTTCCAGGGTCGGAAGTGAGTTAGTTGTGACAGCGATACAGTAGTCTGTGATCGGAAGAAACCTGGCAAGTGGACTCGTTAGAGACTGAAGATGATGGTTTGATAGATAAACTTTAAAATTCCGAAACAGATTCTTAACTACAGTTCATTAGGGCGAAGAAATGTAGGAAGACCCAGCAAAAGATGGACAGGCCAATTCTAACATGAGATCGGATCAGTCCATAAGTTCTAATCCTTGGTGCTGCTGATGATGATGCTAAATTTTAAAGCAAGATTAATTATTGCACCAATTCGTGAATGAAATGTTACAGGAAATTTATGGAATCAAATAAAGTTATTGTCAAAGTTTACATGAATATCTGTTGTGTTTTGTGTTTTGTTACGAGAAAACAACGTGAAATATACATCCCGGTAGCACGGGACACTCTTAGGGACATTATTCTATTCTTCTTCTTATTATTATTATTATTATTCTAGCTCTACAGCCATTTGTATCTGGCTGCTGTTAAGACACACTTCTACGCATCCCTGTCCAACGCCCTCCTTCTCCATCACCGTACCCCGAACTTTCGAAGTCTTCCTCTACTCCATCCATTCATTTCAGCTTCGGTCTTCCTTCCTTCTTCCTCCATCTGGTCTCAGTAGTGTAAAGCTTTCTAGTGATATTCTCCTCCTCCATTCTCATTATATGACCCACCCATCTCAGTCTGTCAATTTTAATAACATATACAATATTTGGGTCTGAGTACAAGTTGTATATTTCATTGTTATATCTTAACCGCGATACTCAACGATCATTTATGGATCCTAGAATTTTCCTTTCAAAGATTCTCAGTATTTCTCCATTATCTGTACTAAGTGTCCAGCATTCACTGCCATAAATAGCAACTGGTTTCTGTATAGTTTTGTAGATTTTTAGTGTTACATCCAGACTTAGAATTTGAAACATTGCTCTATTCGGTCTACTTTATTTACTTCACATTTTCTCCAGTGAATATAAATATATTTTATTCTTAAGTTTTATATAGTCCCGCACCGTAGCCGAGCGGTTAAGGTAGGAAGCCTTGGCGCAGAGCTACGGGACTTGGCGCTGGTTCAGGTCTCCATGGAGGAAGAAATTTTCTCATGGTATTTCGACCAGTATGGGACCGGTGCCCACCCAGCATCGTGAGGCAATTGGGTACCTACAATAAGTAGCGGCTCCAGGTTGAGGAACCAGCTATAACGGCTGGGGGACTCGACATGCTAACCACATGTCACCCCTTCAACTGGCTGTTGATCATCTACCCTCTGTGATTGACACATTTGGATTTGCACGGCCAGCAGCCGGTGGTAAAAGGGCAACCGCTGAAAATGTGGAAAAAAAAAAAAATACCCCTCAATCGAATTTTTTATCTATATTTCAGAGCTTGAAGTGACCAACGGATCGAGTCGTTCTGGCTTTTTGCCCGTTGAAGTCTACCGAATTCAGCAAGTTGTTGATCTGACATTTGTAAGGTAGTTAGGTGCGTTAATTACTATTAACAGTTTTGTTGACAGCGGTGGATGGTGTCAGTGACAGACTGATGGTTTACTTGTTTTTATTTCCTGGATATATTAATAAACACTTTGGATTTTTGCTATGCATATTTTCATACAAAACATCATACTGACGTTTCAATTAATTTACCAAAAGTCTCTTGATTTCATTGCATCCGAGCCAAAACCAATATTTAAAAATATAAATTTGTACTATAGAAAAATATTTTTTTTTAGAATTAGAATTAGCCCATGATCATCCCATTTCGGGCAAGGGCCTCCTGCGACTGCTGGGTGGCTTATGTTACATCCCCGGGTTAGCCAATCCCTTGGGAATATCACTTAACTTTTTTATGGATTGCTTCCATCTTTGTCTGTCTTGTGCTATTCTAGTCCACAATGTTCCTATATGGCACTTAAAACACTTCACTCCAACGCTTTTTTTGTCTTCCCACTGTTCTTTTCCCTAGTCACTGCATAAGTCCACTTTTTAGGATCCATTCGGAGCACATGCCCCCCCCCCATTTCCATTTCAACCCCATTGCTGATGTTGGTACGTCTTTTAGCCTTGTTATCTTGCGGATGTCCTCGTTCCTGAAGCGGTCCCTTCTTGTGATATTTAATAGATTCCGCTCCATTTTTCTTTGGCAAGAAAAATAATACTCCAGACTAATGGATGCCACTGATACAATTAGATTTTTTTTTCCTCCTGGCGCAACCTAGAAGGCCCTTAGCCGACCATCCGGCTGCTGGCCTCACATCGATATGTGTCAGTCACAGAAGTAGATGATCATCCAGCTAGTGTAGGGGTGACATGTGGACAATTAGAATTGGAATATTCTTTTAACAATAAAAAAAACATAGCATATGCGGTATCTTCTTTAGTTTCTGGAGGCCAGCACTGAATTGAGTTAGGGTATACGCAAAAATTAATTTTACAAAATTGCCACAATAGTATATTATGATGCGAGGTTTGGAAGTGGTTTTTACAGAAGCGAGTAAATGTTTAATTCCGAAGTTTTAATTTCCGAGATTCTGGAAACACTTCACAAACGTGCGTTGTACAATATTTTTTGGTGTTTTCAAAATAATGAATAACAGTAAAATAATATATTTGTTGGAAATATTTACGTAAATTGTAAACAACTGACTAACGTTAACAGTGTGGGCAATGTTTATTAGTTCAGACTACAGCAGATCGGACACCAATCAGTGATAAAATGGCGGCAAGTACGTATTTATCGTTTTATATTGTTTCAAATAAAGTTCAGTTCATTTAAAATGCAGTGATTTGTTTCGTATAATGTATATTAACACTATATTTTGGATATAGTTTTATATATAGGCCTACATTCCCATAGTATACATAAAGGGCAGTGGTTTTACTTCCCACAAGAGGTTTGCAATATGTAATATTACAGTATAGTTATTTAGGTTGGCAACCCCGAAATGTAGGAAGTTGAACTTTCAATCATGTTCGCCATTGCTGTGAGTACGACATAACGCACTATCGCACAAAAAATAAACTATTATGTTCACCGCTGTGGTCTCGAGATAGCGTGATGCCTTATCACACAGCGGGTTCGGGTTCGATCCTCGTCCGGACAAGTTTCCTATGTGAGGTTCTTCCGGGGTTTTTCCTTCCCTTTTAGACATGTCTGGTAACTTTAAGGCCGAAACGGTCCCCGAACAACATCTGACCATCATTATCACGTTCACCTAATTACATTAAGTTTAATTTAAAGACTCTCCTGGCGCGTCATTACAATCATCATCATCATCACCTCTCATATCATCGGAGCAGCGTAACCCAGCCTTGCAGACGCTCCAGTCTCGGAAGTGGGTTACTAATGCTATTGTGTTATTATTTAATGGTAATATTTTTATTGTGTTTTCTTTATGTAATTGTAATGTTATTGCTGTTTTTGTTTATTTTTCTTTACACTAGTACCAATTATTACTTTATTGTAACGGACTGTCAACAGCACGTACGGCTTACTGCCCGTGCGACCCATATTTGTAAATAATATTGTAAATATCTTACTTTTTGTCTAATAAAGTCCTACTACTACTACTACTACGTCATGTCAGGAGAGAAGACCAGAAATGTCGTAGCGACAACCAGGCGATATTTATTTAAAAAATATGATTGAAGTAATATAACCGAATGGTGAATTTCAAATTTATTTTAGTTTTCATTTGATTGTTTTGAAATTTTTATCAAATTCATTATGTGCTTATAGAAGTGTTTCTGTGAAGTTTGGTGTTCATAAGTAGAATAGTTTCAGAATTGTGATTTTTTAAAACAATTGTTTTTATATTTCCTAAAAAAATGTTCCTTACAATGCATTTTTAAATATTTTCTGTTGAAATTTGAGATTCAGTCTTTATGATTCCACTATACACATTTGCTTTGTAAAACATATTCATAAAGGCAGGGTACTGCTTATTTTTCATTTTTTTGAGAAAAAAATATATATTTTTTCCATCTCAATTTAAAAGAACACATGTCTTAGACTAGTAACTGCATAGCAAATTTTAATTAACATTAATTGGAGAGTCTAACCACAAAATTTCACTTTGGTAGAAAAAAAAATACATTGTAAGCAGCATTTCAAGTTTTGCAAAATGTCAAACCGAAAAAAAAAAACTCATTGTGAAAATTTAAGTAGTAATGCTAACCATACGTACAAGGGTATTTGAACTCTTACGGCACGGGCTCAATTTTGCTCCTACAATAAAAATGTTTACATAAAAATGATCCTAAATAATCAGTCTCATTAAAAAGCAAATAAACAAAAAAAATATTTTTTTACCATTTTTTAAACATTTTTTACCATTCGGTCCCCTTAAAGACCTACAAATTCCTTGTGATGCATTAATAATTTTTTTTACAGATTTTTTTGAGGGGAGTAAATGTACTATTTATTTTTTAAAAACTTTAATTTATTGTGTGCATTATTTATTGAAAACTAACCTAATTTTTCACAAAACGAAAACAAGTATTCATTTGGTATTTTTCAATTCCTCTGTCGTTTTAGTACAAATTGCATTAAAAGATACGAAATAAAAAAATCACTAACGTAATTTAAAGATAATCTGTAACATTTTGGCAGAACAGTACGGATTGTATTGAAAATACTGTACAAAATATATAGTTTAATAAATTAATCTGTTTGTTACAAATTTAAAGAAAGAATTAAACCAGATTTTTATACGTAAAATCGTAACTGAAATATTTAGATTTTCATTTCGCCTTATAGTCCAGTCAAAATAGACTTTTTTTACGATAATTCGCATAGAGCTGAAAAGTGGTACCATTGTTGGTAACACCATTATAAATGAAATGTGAAAAGTCCCCATTGATACCACATCTAATATATAAAAATGAATGTTTGTTTGTTTGTTTGTTCGTACTTTATGCGCGGCCATACCGTTGATCCGATTGTGATGGGGCGTTTTGAAAAATGTTCAGGAGGTTCTCAGGATGAACATAGGCTATAAGAGAGTTGTGATACTCAACTCCTACATCCTTAAAAATCACCCTTTGTAGAGGAAAAACGTGAAAAAAAAACATTTTCTGACATTTAAATGGCTTACGCTGCCTAAACCATAACGAATACACAAAATTAATTTACATAGGATTGGATATCTCAACAACTCTACAAAAAAGTCCGCGACAGCATATGTTTATCTTTTACTGATAACTAACAATAACCATTTTTGTCTTTCATTGATGCCAAGAAGATCGGGATAAGTAGATTCCCGGGCAAGCAGAGCAGCAGCACGGATATCTCGAAATAAAGAATTTTGTTTTTCTGCTCATTTATGCCAAGTACATTGAGGTACTTAGATTCGCGGGTAATGCCGGGTAATCAGCACGGAATATCTAAAAATAATGATATAAATTTATAATTATCTTTCCTTTTACTTATTCAACTGAACGTAAAAACACATTATCATTAATTTAGGCATAGCAGCTCTGCTTGTCTAGTCGTACAGTTTACGATGGCCTGCTCTGGTGAGATGACACCTCACTTCACCATATTTGTATCGGCTCAAAGCTAGACACAATAACGCCGCTAACACAGACGGTTAAATGGTTAAACTCCAAACTGATAACCACAAAGGTATTGGCCATCAGGTAGCCGCAACTGGTTACAAACGTGGCACACTGGGCAATGCTAGAACATTGCCACTTATTAGTAGTTAGTAGTAGGCATAGCAGCGCATGCCGGGTATTAGCTAGTGTGCAATAAAAATGATTCAAGGTCTAAGTTTGCAAATACAGGGTTTTTGCATTTTTCAGCCAAACGGTAGGTTTTATCATAACGATAGGTCAGACAAATTTTGTACATCATGCAATTTTCAGCTTTATGCGAATTATTGTAAGCCTGCCCCTATCTTTGAGCTAACTTGACCGGGCTCTTACCTTTAAAAACTTATGAGTGGTTTGATAAAAAAAAGTAGATCCATTTTTACATTTTTTGAGATAATTAAAAAAAACTATTTTGAAGATGATTTATGCTTTTTGTAGAGTTAAAACTGTCACATAGCGTGGAATAGTGTCAATTCCATGTGACAGTTTGAATTTTCCAGAAAGCATTACTCATCTTTAAAATAGTTTTTTTAATTATCTCAAAAAAGTACAAAAATGGATCTACATGTTTCCTCCCCCCATCTGTCATACACTTTAACAGATCTATTTATTTCTCTTAAATCTTTATCAAACATTTTTTCATACAGGTGAAGCAGAACTCTACCAAGAAACTTTCACAAATTGTTCAGGGAGTGAAAATGTGTTCCAAGAATGATGTAGCAACCCGATTGATCCGATTGAGGGTCTTTCCACTTTTCAGCGGTTGCCCTTTTACCAGCCGGCTGCTGGCCCTTCACATCCACATGTGTCAATCACAGAGGTAGATGATCAACAGCCAGTGTAGGGGTGACATGTGGTTAGCATGTCGAGTCCCCCAGCCGTTATAGCTGGTTCCTCAACCTGGAGCCGCTACTTATTGTAGCTACCCAATTGCCTCACGATGCTGGGTGGGCACCGGTCCCATACTGGCCGAAATACCATGAGAAAATTTCTTCCCCCATGGAGACTCGAACCAGCGCAAGTCCCGTAGCTCTGCGCCAAGGCTTCCTACCTTAACCGCTCGGCTACGGCGCGCATTTCTTTATATAATAGTAGCATACCATCATAAAGAAATTAATAACTAACTATCGAACTTGCAGGTTCATGGCCGCGCGAACATAAGCTCTCCATGCATCCCTATTTTGAGCTTATGTTTTCCAAACATTCCTGTATAATCTACTTCCCTCAAATCATGGATAATATTATTCACACACTTCATTCTTGGTCTACCAAGTGGGAGTTTTCCCTCTGGTTTTCCTACAAGGAGTTACCATTCCCCTTATATCTTGTAAGATAGCACAAACACGTCTATAGATGCACTGGAAGAAAATATATTTTTTTATTCGGCTTTTGTTAGACCTTATTACACGTTCTTGTCCTAAGCTAGTGTTTTCCAATCGTCCCCATATAGTTTGTTTCCTTCAAATCACAACTTACTAAACTGATTAACACGCTGGTACTAATAGACCCCCGTAGGTTCATGGCTTCGCAGACATAAGCTCTCTATACATCCCTATTCTGAGCTAATATTTTCCAATCATTCCCTGTATAATCTACTTCCCTCAAATCATGGATAATGTTTATCACCCACCTCATTCTTAGTCCACCAAGTGGGCGTTTTCCCTCTGGTTTTCCTACTAGGAGTTTCCATGCCACTTATAGGATAGCATAAACACGTCTATAGGTACACTGGAAGAAAAAATAATTTTTATTCGGCTTTCATTATACGGTGGAATAGTGATTATGTTCATTGACACTATTCCCGAAGGTCGTGAGTCCAAACCCGGCCGGACTGATTTGACTGATTTATGGCAATGACCAGCATTGCCCATACTAGATGCCTCATTGAGGCGATGTTATGATTACTTGTCACTCAATGACGTTTATAGGAAAATAAGTGTAACTAAATTAGCTTGATCAAGAATTTCCGTTAGGGGAGCACCCATATCTTCAAGAGAGACCAACTACATATATACAGCACTATTCAAAAAGAAGGAACGGACTTTAACATTTTTTCTTTCAAACTACAAAAAAATATAAGCACAATACCAACGTTACTGGAAAGAGAAAAGTTCAAATTTCACTATTTTATGCATTCAATATAAGCAAATATCAGGATATATGACAGATTTAATTTGGTGCAACAAACATATGTTAATAGAAAGCAAAATTCGTATATACAAAACGATAGTTTGAACAGTTATCGTAGGCTATATGGAGCAGAAACTAGGGCTGATACAACAAAAAATAAACAAATAATAAGCACATGCGAAATGAAAATCTTAAGAACTATTCAGGGGAAAACATTATTTGATAAAATACACAACACAGAAATTAGGGACAAATGTCATATTCAAGACATAACCAAATTTATTATAGATAGACGAAAATATTGGAAGGGCCATACGTATGTTCAAATATTTAGTTTGTTTCACTTGCTTTATTTGGATTCCTTCCTTCAATATTAAATTTTCTCTTTCATTACTATTTATTGCCAGATATTCTGTTTTTTGTAAATTTACTGTGAGACCCCATGTTTTATATGTGTTTTTCAACCTTTTTATCATGAATTCCATATCAAATTTGTCTTGCGCTAAAACCAGTTGATCATCAGCAAATTGTCATATTAGCATCATAAAACACAAATATCATTGACAGAAATACAGGTTTCATAATATTTCATTTTTAAACCAGAATTAATGCTTGGTAAAGGTCTTATTCAATAAAATGAAATGTAAAAACAGCTAGTACAGAATGATAATTTTCTGAAATGTTTTGGCTGCGGGCAATGCGCTCGTTGAAATACGGGTATTAAAAAAAACTGAGAAATTAATTTAATTCTCAAAAAGAATGTCTATAAAATATTTTTTCTTAAGTAACTGCAGAGAAAAAAAAACTAATTTTAAAACATTAAATTTGCATTCATTAAAAATGCTATGTTCAAAACATTTATTGTGTAAGTTATAATCCAATTTCTGTTTTTCTAACAACTTCAGTTTATTTTATATTTTCCTCTTCTCTGCTCATAAAACCCGACCATTTGCCAAGAAACTTATAACAGTGTTATCAGGTATAATTAAATTATTTAATATTGTCTCTTCATTTAGCTTTTTATTTCAAAATTAAGATCGCAATAACAGGAAAACAATGAGAGAAAGATCAAAATTGTCTTGGATAACTAACTCAAAGGCAATATAGAAGCCGTAGGTTTCACGGCCACGCGGACATAAGCTCCCCATACTTCCTTATCATGAGCTATTTTTTTTCAATCATACCTTGTAAAATAAACTTCTCTCAATTCATGGTTAATGTTATACTCCCAACTCATTCTTGGTCTACCTATGGGCATTTTCCCTATGGTTTCTCTACAAGGGTTTATAAGCACCTCTTTCATTCCTCATTCGTGCCACATGCCCTGCTCACAGTCTAGGACATATTAAAAGTAATATTATAATTATTTGTAATATTTGTCAGTTTAATTCCATCGTCCCGCCCCGTAGCCGAGTGGTAAAGGCAAAATGATCAACATGTCTCAGTATACTACCTCATCTCCGTTGTCGGCGTTTTTTTTCAACACCCTGTATATGAAGTGTTATGTGTTTGGGTATATGAGTGTTTATGCAATACATAGAAACTTGTAAATTTTGAGTTACGAGCAGAAGTGACAGCGTTAACTTTTTGTGTAAGGATCTATTTTAGAGAAAGCAATTTTGTGGTAATTCACTTAACAATATTAGGGATAGTTAGATAATAATAATGTAGATGGCAGCAGCTGTTTGTTTTACGTCTTGAGTTTGATGGATTAGTTTGTACCGTACTGCGTCACATCCGGGCATGTTACTATGTTGCCAACGCTTGAAGGCGTGTCGAGTTTTCTTCTTTATTTTGTGTTGCTTATCTGCCTCCTCTGAGCTTCGTTACGACTCGCCCGGCCCGTTTTTTAATAAACCAGCAGAAAAACAATCAATGTCAACACTTTATGACGAATTATTGTTCGGTCTTCTGAATACTTGTTTGATGTTTGACCTGGATTTTGTAAGAGAAGCATTTGCCCTAAAATGAGCTGCGTCTTCTTCCTTATCGTAATTTAACCTTTCAGTTTGTAGGTACTTTTACGTGCCCACACCACATGGGCCTTACAGGGGAATGACTTGTTGCGAAAGAGGGTTTTAAATTTCGACCATACATCCTCCTTTTTTTTTTTTCTCAACTGCACTTTCTATAGCGCTTGATTTTTCAGTTATATTGCTGTAAACTATAGCTCTTCTTTTGTATTTACTAACATTATTTAATATTTTTAAATTTTTCCAACAATTTTTATAACATTATTAGACAATTTTCAAGTATTTATTTAAATATGCAAATCACAATATTATGACACTGTTAGACAATATTGTGATGCTAACTGCTATTTTCTCCACAGAGTATATTACTTAGTTTATGATTTTTCTATCGCTGTTTTGGGTTATCGCTGGTTGGATCAGGGTTAGGGAGTGATAAGTAAGTGTACACCCATTTTTAATAGCCGTCCTATGAAACGCTGGAGGGAAAATTTTCTATAGGATCGTAACAGGCCTTGGCCTAATACTTGGAAGGAAGAAGAAGAAGAATTTTAATATTATTAATATATTTTTTAACATAGATTTGGGGATTTATTGTAAATATTGGTCATTTAAATTTCATAGCGACGGATAGTAATCGAGGATGATAATCGATATGTGGTTCGATTGTGGGTTATCGCTGGCTCTATAAACTCTGGCGCATGCACACCGTTGATTTCTAGGACTTGATTAACATATTTCACGCTAGTTTAAGTGCAGTTTTTCCTTTTTTTACCGCAGCCGACATGGATAGCCTTCATGAATGAGTGATGAGCTCAGTCCAGGCCTCCTCCTATACAACACGAACATTTTTACTACTACTACTACTACTACTACTACTACTACTACTAATAATAATAATAATAATAATAATAATAATATTAATAATACTTACTTACTTACTTACTTACTCACTGGCACTATCGAACCCGTAGGTTCATGGCCGCGCGGACATAAGCTCTCCATACATCCCTATCCTGAGCTAATGCTTTCCAATCATTCCCTGTATAATCTACTTCCCTCAAATCATAGTTAATGTTGTTCTCCCACCTCATTCTTGGTCTACCAACTGGGCGTTTTCCCTCTGGCTTTCCTACAAGAAGTTTCCATGCACGTCTTTCATTCCCCATACGCGCAACATGTCCTGCCCATCGCAGTCTACGAGACTTAACTGTTCTTATTATATCTGGCTTCCTATAAAGACCATGTAGTTCATTTTTATGTAGTCTTCTCCATTCACCTGTCTGTTCATCTCTCTTTGGTCCAAAAATTTTCCTAAGAACTTTATTCTCAAATACTCGCAATCTCCTTTCCTCCCTTAAAGTAAGAGTCCATGTTTCGCACCCATATAATATAACTGGTAGAATAATAGTTTTATATATTTTCAGCTTAACGTTTTTTGAAAGGAGTTGGGACATCAAAAGTCTCTGTAATGCATAATAGCACGCATTTCCAGAATTGAGCCTATGTTTAATTTCTTTGTGCATCTCATTCCTATTTGTGATTATTGTTCCTAGGTATTTGAATTCAGCCACTTCCTCAAAATTTCCCTCATTTGTCCTTAGCTGTCCATTATATACTGAATAATAATAATAATAATAATAATAATATATATTTTCTATTAGAAATATTCCACACTACAGTGTTTCTCCTTCAACCCAAAGTGATTTGTCGCCAGAGGTTCCTGTCTAAAGCGTCTCCTTCCCTCAAATCTCTACTTCCATACTTCTCCTCACTCCATCTATCCAACGTTGTCTAGGTCTGCCTCTTCCTCTTCTTCCATTAGCTTTCCAGTCAAGGATCTTCTTTGCTATTCTTTCTTCTTCCATTCTTATGAGGTGTCCATAACATTTCAAACGTCTTTCATGTATTTCTTCTAATATTTTTTCTTCACCTTGCATAATTTCATTTTTTATGCTGTTTCTGACTTTATCCCGTCTTGAAATTCTTGTCGATCGCCTCCAAAAATCCATTTGTACTGCTAACAAAACGTTGGCATGTTTTCTACTTACTGTCCAGGTCTCGGACCCATATAATAAAACGCTTTGTAACAGTACTTGAATTATAGTTTTCGTCATATTAATAACAATAACAATGTTTTATTTATATACAGAATTTTAATGTATACACATCTTTCTGTACTTAAAAGTTTTATTTTTCTTCTCCACTCGTCTCTCTCCATCCAATCCATGTCCTCCAGTCCTCTTGCTCTCATTCCAGTTCTTATTTCCTGCATCCACGAGTTTCGAGGTCTTCCTCTCGTCCTTCTTCCAGGTGGTCACCATTCCAATGTTTTCCTGGGTAATCTTTCTTCTTGCATTCGTCGTGCGTGCCCGTACCAATTTAATTGCTTATACCGTATATAATCTACTATTGAATAACCAATATTTATTTTTTCTCTTATGATAGTGACGATTTTATTATTAATTTAACACTTCTCATTGAAGGATAAATTATATTTGAAGAGAAAAATTTTCGCCTAGACCGGGACTCGAACCCGGGACCCTTGGCTTTCCGGGCCAAGTGCTCTACCAACTGAGCTACCGAGGCGAGTTACGATCTAGACGCAAATTTTTCTCTTATGTACGTTGTAATTTGGCGCGAGGGAATTACAACGTACATAAGAGAAAAATTTGCGTCTAGATCGTAACTCGCCTCGGTAGCTCAGTTGGTAGAGCACTTGGCCCGGAAAGCCAAGGGTCCCGGGTTCGAGTCCCGGTCTAGGCGAAATTTTTTCTCTTCAAATATAATTTATCCTTCAATGAGAAGTGTTAAATTAATAATAAAATCGTCAATAGAAGCCCTACTGGCTATAAAGTAGTGTTAAATTCCCAATAAATGTCTTCTTAACTAAGAAGCCGCCATTTGCAAAGATAGAAGCTATGGTTTCAAGCATTTGGCGCGAGGGAATTACAACGTACATAAGAGAAAAATTTGCGTCTAGATCGTAACTCGCCTCGGTAGCTCAGTTGGTAGAGCACTTGGCCCGGAAAGCCAAGGGTCCCGGGTTCGAGTCCCGGTCTAGGCGAAAATTTTTCTCTTCAAATATATCTTATGATAGTGTTTCTTATTTTGTATAATAATAATAATAATAATAATAATAATAATAATAATAATAATAATAATAATAATAATAAAGCGTAATTCGATATCACAAATTAATTTTAAATTTAATCACTATATTTTTTATTTAGAAATTGCGCATAAAGGGAGAGCTATAAGCTGTCCCTTTTCCATTGTACATGTATATTGGTGCATTATACAAATTAAAAAAATCTAAAAGTTGTTTGAATCAAGGATTTGCCCTCAAGTACTAATAACATTAGAGTTCCATCAAGTTTTATCGTACATCTGTTAATGGATATTGGCAATTTAATTTAATATCGACCATTTGTAAATACACAACGTTATGCAAGTGCTATATCCTAAGTTGTTAAAAGTACAGTACCGGTAAAACAAACAAGAAATTGTAGTAGATTCTCAAATGTTTATATTAGGGCAGTCTAACTTAACAAAATATTATATGTTCGTTTATAAATAAAGTAATAAACTTCTTTAAATTACGTTACAGATTTAATTATATTTCTTCTTCTCTTTTTCTTCTTCTTAAACTCAAATTGTAGGATTTTCATCCTGTTTATTTCCAAAATCATTCCTCGGAGGAAGACATATTGGATGTGCATTCACTGTCTATCCATCTCTTGGCTGGTCTTCCTCTTGTTCTTCTCCCGTCCATTGGTCTATCTTCTTTAGCTCTTTTTGCAAATCGGGTTTCTTCCATTCATTCTATATGACCCTTCCCATATTTTCGTCTATCTATAATAAATTTGGTTATGTTTTGAATATGACATTTGTCCCTAATTTCTGTGTTGTGTATTTTATCAAATAAGGTTTTCCCCTGAATAGTTCTTAAGATTTTCATTTCACATGTGCTTATTATTTGTTTAGTTTTTGTTGTATCAGCCCTAGTTTCTGCTCCATATACGATAATTGGTCGAACTATCGTTTTGTATATGCGGGTTTTGCTTTCTATTGACATATATTTGTTGCATCAAATTAAATCTTTCATATATCCTGATATTTGTGCTGCTTTTCAACGGCAGATACAGCGGAGAAGGAGTCCTTCGGTACGGTGTACCTGGCGGGAGAGGCAACTCTACATCCACTGCCTTGTAGATTGAGAAACGGGCGGATGGGGTTCGTTAGTCCTGCAAGACAACCCATCTAGGAGAGACAATTCCGAAATAAAACGGGGCAGGCTGAGCTCTGGAGCTGGGTGAAGGCAATCGGCCTAGGGAGGAATAATAAACCCGCCATGAAAACGGGCTAGCAACCCACTTCAAGGTGTATCTTATACATTGCTCGCAGTCCCAAGGATCAAGCCTCGGATCAAAGACTGAAACAAAATACGAATTATATTTTAAAAGCATGAAATCACTTTTTTTTTCAGTCTTGTTTATAGGCACATGTCCTGCGCCGTAGCCGAGTGGTCAAGACAAGTAGCCTTGGCGCAGAGCTTTGTAACTTGCGATGGTTCGAGTCCCCATGGGAGAAGAAATTTTCTCATAGAATTTCGGCCAATGTGGGACCGTGAGGCATTTGGGTAGCTACAATATGTAGCGACACTAGGTTCAACATACCAGCTATAACGGCTTGGGGACCCGACATACTGATCACATGTCATCCCTACACTGACTAGATGATCGTCTACCTCTGTGATTAAATATGTGGATGTGAGGCCAGCAGCCAGCTGGCAGACCAAGGGCCTAATTGGCCTGGACAAAAATCATGTTGACCAGTGCTATTAATAAAAATAAGGGACAGCAATATATATACGGTAATATAAAACAAAACACAGAAATGTAAGAATTTAAAGTTTAGCCCAAAACTAACCAACTAACTAACTCACTGGCACTATCGAATCCATAGGTTCATGGTCACATGGACATAATCTCTCCTCACACGCCCCTATCTTGATCTAAGTTTTCTATTTATCCCTTATATGAACGACTTTCCTCAGAACATAGTTAATATTATTCTCCCACCTCATTCTTGGTCTATATACTGATCTTTTTGTCTCTGGTTTTCGTATAAAAACAGCCATGTTCTCTTTCATTCCCCATTCGTGCCACATGTCCTGCCATTCTTATTATATATGTTTTCCTATAAATATAATGTAGCTCAATGTTAGGCAGTCTAGGACTTTCACTTCGGTGAAAGCCCAACCCAATGTTTCCTTCTCTCAATCCTTAAAGAAAGGCATCTCTTCCCAAAACAAAACGGTGAACAGCAATGTTCAAGGTCAGGGCCAGCAATTGCCAACATTACAACTAGGGCAGCAGGTTGAGGAATATCTCCAGGGTCTTCGGCCATTATTGGCTGAATTACCCTCTCCTATGGAGAGATTCCTCTTCTTGCACAGGATTTTTAACCTGTGTAATATAGGTTAAAAATAATGAGAACCAATAAATAGATTGTGCGAGATGTTCGCATGAAGTGTGATAGCGAGTTGTACTTAATAGTGCGACTTGATATCAATATACTATGTGGATATATCCACAATCTATCACCCAGATACATAGACCAAAAAGAAACCATCTTATCTTGATGGCTAGGATTAAATTAACCACAATCCTATAATGATAGCCACGAAGGAATTAACTGCCAGGACGCACCATTGTGCATCAGTATGCAGATCCTTGGACGGTGCCATGTCACCGTCACCCAATAGTAGTAGTAGTTAGGCAATCATCTCCATTCACCTGTCTGTTCATCTCTCTTTGGTCCAAAACTTTTCCTAAGAATTTTATTCTCAAATACTCGTAATCTCCTTTCGATTTGCAGCCCACAGTGAGGTATATTATAATAATGGTATCCTAGAGCGCCTATCATTTACTGTAAAAAAGTTTTAATCCGTAAAGTTCTTTGGGGCAAAATGTCTGTTTTAATATCGAAGCTAACAAAAGACTGCTTTCTATTCAGGATATGAACACTATTGGTTGGAACAAAGGGTGGCAGCTGGTGTGTTTACTACATTTTGAGCTCTTAAGAGATGAGAGATATTGTTTCCAAGTGTAGGGATATCGATTAGTTAGATATTCGTGCCAACTTGGCAATTGCACAATATTACTTTCATATCAACTTCAGCGCTGATAAACACTGGAATTTTATCCTCGCTCATTATGTAGTCAGAATATTACGTGCACTTAGATTCAATCTTGTAAGAGGTCATTCAAGGTCATAAACATAAATTTTACAACCCTTTTTCCAACTATATTGAGGATGATGTGTGATAGTGGCCATAAAAATGCAGAATACACTAAAACCCTACATAAGAAGAATTACAAAAATCAATAAAACCAAGGGTTTCAAGAGTCCGTCGCTGTGGCGTAGAATACAATAAAACCCTACATAAGAAGAATTACAAAAATCAATAAAACCAAGGGTTTCAAGAGTCCGTCGCTGTGGCGTAGAATACACTAAAACCCTACATAAGAAGAATTACAAAAATCAATAAAACCAAGGGTTTCAAGAGTCCGTCGCTGTGGCGTAGAATACACTAAAACCCTACATAAGAAGAATTACAAAAATCAATAAAACCAAGGGTTTCAAGAGTCCGTCGCTGTGGCGTAGAATACACTAAAACCCTACATAAGAAGAATTACAAAAATCAATAAAACCAAGGGTTTCAAGAGTCCGTCGCTGCGGCGTAGTCGGTAGAGTCCCTACCTTCCACTCCGGCGACCCGGGTTCGATTCTCGGCGGGGTAGGGATTTTTAATCTCAACTTTGGGTCTGAGCGTGTGTCTTGTCCTTGTGTATATATGTGAGAATAACAGAAATTTAACAAAATGGTAAAACAAAAAACATAAAACATGAAGGATAACAACCTTCCACTCCGGCGACCCGGGTTCGATTCCTGGCGGGGTAGGGGATTTTAAATCTCCACCTTGGGTCTGGGTGTGTGTGTCTTGTCCTTGTGTCTATGTGAGAATTAAAGAAAGTTAACAAACAGGGCTATTCAAGGACAGACCATAAAAGGAATTCTGAGATTCTCAAAGAATTACACACAGAATCAGTCATGGAATATGTACAAAAATACAGAAACAACTGGAAATCTCACGTACGAAGAATGAGCAGAACAAGAATACCACGTCAGATCTTAAATTACCAGCCACCAGGCAAGAGATCTTTGGGCAGACCCTTCAAACGTGGGATTGAGACCGTAACAGACCACTAGGTCTATCACATGAAAGGAGGAAGAAGAAGAACAAACAGGCAAAACGAAGAAAAAGGTAAAACAATAACGAAAACCAGTAAAAAAGAAAAAAAAGAGAAACATCAATTGTAACAAACTCACCTGCAATTCGAAACCATATGTTCATGGCCACGCGTACATTAGCTCTCCATACATCCCTATCTTCACCTAATGTTTTCCAATCATCCTCTGTATAATATACTTCCCTCAAATCATGGTTAATGTTATTCTCTACCATTTTTCTTGGCCTATCTATGGGCGTTTTCCCTCTGGTTTTCCTCCAAGGAATTTCCGTGTTTCTCTTTCATTCCCCATACACGCCACATTTCCAGCACATCGCAGTCTTAACTGTTCCTATAAATATCATGCATATCACTGTTATGAAGTCTTCTCCATTCACCTGTCTGTTCATCTCTCTTTGGTTCAAAAAATGTCCTAAGCTTTATTCTCAAATAGTCGTAATCTCCTTTCCTCCCTTAAGGCAAGAGTCCATGTCTCGCATCCATATAATATTACTGGGAGAATAATAGTTTTACATATTTTCAGTTTTACTTTTTTTTGAGATATGTGGGGAGATAAAGAAGCCCTTTCATTGTGTAGTAGCATTATTTTAATTGATTTATTATTATTATTATTATTATTATTATCATTATCATTATTATTATTATTATTATTATTATTATTATTATCATTATTATTTGAAATCGAAATCTAATCTGCAGCAACCGAATTAATAATATCGCCCCTAGACAGCAGTGGTGGAATATTTTTAAAATTTACTTCTAAAACACCCTTCATTTTGTATGAAGTATTATTTAATATTAAAATGCAATACCATTAATTATTAACAATTATATATAAATTAATTAGTGTATAATGCTGTTGTGTTATTATTTAATTGTAATATTAATGTGTTTTCTTTATGTAATTGTAATGTTAATGTTTTTTTTAGTGTATAATGCTATTGTGTTATTACTTAATTGTAATATTATTGTGTTTTCTTTATGTAATTGTAATGTTAATGTTTTTAGTGTATAATGCTATTGTGTTATTATTTAATTGTAATATTATTATTGTGTTTTCTTTATGTAATTGTAATGTTATTGCTGTTTTTGTTGTTTATTTTTCTTTACACTAGTACCAATTATTACTTTATTGTAACGGACTGTCAACAGCACGTACGGCTTAGTGCCCGTGCGACCCATATTTGTAAATAATATTGTAAATATCTTACTTTTTGTCTAATAAAGTCCTACTACTACTAATATTATTACTATTGTTATTATTAATATATAACTAACTAACTCACTGGCACTATCGAACCCGTAGGTTCATGGCCGCGCGGAAATAAGCTCTCCATATATCCCTATCCCGAGCCAATGTTTTCCAATCATCCTCTGTATAATCCACTTCCATCAACTCATAGTTAATGTTACTCTCCCACCTCATTCTTGGTCTACCAACTGGGCGTTTTCCATCTGGTTTTCCTACAAGGAAGTCTACGAGACTTAACTGTTATTATTATATCTGGCTTCCTATAAAGACCATGTAGTTCACTGTTACTCTTCTCCATTCACCTGCTGTTTATCTCTCTTTGGTTCAAATATTTTCCTAAGAACTTTATTCTTAAAAACATGTAATCTTCTTTCGTCTCTTAATTAAAGTAAGAGTCCATGTTTGGCAACCATATAATTGATAATAGTCTATATATATATATATATATATAATCTTCTTGTAACCCCATGTTTCCCTTAACAGAGATTTAGGCGCTCTCCCCCTAAAGGGAAGAATTTGAACCATACTAATTTAGTTACACTTGTTTTCGTATAGATGTAATTTTGAGTGGTCCGTGGTCAGCGTTCCGCCTCATACTGACATCTAGGAAACCAAGCTAGTACTAGGACGGGAAAAGTCGGTAAATTTTGCTTAGAGGCCTCTTCATTCAGGCGTAAGGATCTTTTATGAGCCTGAACATCTTCAGACTCGGGACCCACGGCCTTAAGTCCCTCCCGGAGGAATTGCTCCTTGGATTTTTCCATCCTAAAAAGTCCATCGACCCCCGGCCGGGTTTGAACCCGCGAACCTCGGGACCAGAGGCAAGGAGCATAACCACTAGTCCACCGCGGCCGGTATATATATAGTGAAGACTGAGTTCTCGCGACATCTAGTAATAATGGAGAATATAATACATATATAAGAAAAATGAATGCTTGAATTGGATTCGCCTGGTGGTGTAATGGATATCACACTGAGGTACAGACTCAGAGATCCGGGTTCGAATCCCGTCCAGGCATTTATTTTTCTTATCATACCATATATATATATATATATATATATATATATATATATATATATATATATATAATACCTAATAACAGTACCTAGGCAAATTAATGTATTTTACAATTGTATTTTTTTCTAGCATTTTTTTTAATGACACGAGCTTCCATCAACATCTCATACGGCTTGTTGCCCATGCTATCCATATTTGTAAATTATATTATGTATTTTTAGTCTAATAAAATCCTACTAGTACTACTACTACTACTTCTTCTACTACTGGATAAGGCAAATCTGTCAGGATAGGGAGAAAAATCTATATTTATCTTAAATGAATTCTCTATGGAAGACTAGTAGACACAGGTATTAGTGGTGTAAAAATGGTCCAAGTGTAGAAGTAAATACTTGATATAGTGCACAAGCCTAGTACAGTAGAAGTTTTTCTAATGTTGCAAAGTTTGTTTTTTCTTCAATGTTTCGCTTCAGTTTACTTTGTTTCCCTTTCTGCCACCTTCTAAGATTTGTAGCAATTGCTGAAAAAAGTTTGTTACACCACGTCTCAGATTTCTTTCCCTGTCTCTTAACTTGATCCTTTAAACAGAGATTTACTTGTCTTGGCTTTTTATTTTAGCTCCAGTAGTGACGTATTTGCGCACTGATCACTCGCTGATACCTTGTGAATCTATTAACTGTCTTTTATATAGTTCGTGACTCTTAGCTGATGTAAGTTATCATTTCTTTACTATGTTATAAACTAGATAACTCATTGGCAATATCCAACTCGTAGGTTCATGACCGCGCGGACATAAGCTCTCCGTACATCCCTATCCTGAACTAATGTTTTCCAATCTTCTCCTGTATAATCTACTTCTCTGAAATCATAAAAGTAAAAGTAAAGTAAAGTGATCCCACAACAGGCCGGAAGCCCTTGGGGTAGTAGGAGGTTAAGGCTCCCACTTTTCCTAGACAATCGGCACTTTATGTCAGCCGGGTTGTCAGCCCTGCGTGACGGCCGCCTTTACCCCCAGAACAACGTCTGGTATTCATTTCCGTTAGAGGCTGAGTCGACCCCAGGGTCATAGTGCCGCCAGAGGGTTTGGGAAAGTTTAAAAATCCTGACCCCAACGGGACTTGAACCCTTGAGCCTCCGGCTTGTAGCTCAGTGCCTTAACCACTGCGCTACGGCGTGCCCCTAAGTAAAGTGATCCCACAACAGGCCTCAGGAGGCCCTTGGGGTAGTAGGAGGTTAAGGCTCCCACTTTTTCTAGACAATCGGCACTTTATGTCAGCCAGGTTGTCAGCCCTGCGTGACGGCCGCTTTACCCCCAGAACAAGCGTCTGGTACTCATTTACGTTAGAGGCTGAGTCTACCCCAGGGCCATAGTGCCGCCAGAGGGCTTTGGGTCAGTTTAAAGATCCTGACCCCAACGGGACTTGAACCCTCGACCCTCCGGCTTGTAGCTCAGTGCCTTAACCACTACGCTACGGCGTGCCCCTCTCTGAAATCATGGACAATGTTATTCTCCCATCTCATTCTTAATCTACCAACTGGACCTTTTCCCTCTGGTTTCCCTAAAAGAAGCTTCCATGCACCTCTTTCATCCCCAATACCTGTCATATGTCCTGCCCATCGCAGTCTACGAGACTTAACTCTTCTTATGATATCTGGCTTCCTATACACATCATGTAACTGACTAGTATGTAGTTTTCTCCATTCACCTGATTGTTCATCTCTTTTTGGCTCAAAAATGTTAATAAGAACTTTATTGTCAAATACTTGTAATCATCTTTCCTCTCTTAAAGTTTCCCATTCATGTAACTGGGAGAATAACTTTTTTCACATATGTTGAATGCAAGCTTTCACGGCCGGTAATCATACTGTGAGTGATTCCGGGTTCTGTGGCCGTGGTCCATAGTTGGTGTTGATACCAGACGTTTCGCCCTCAACTGCGGAGGGCATCTTCAGTGGCGAGTGCTTCTAGGCGTGTTTCCTGGTCGGAAGCTCTACTTAGAGTGAACGCTGCGGGTGTTGTATTGATACTAGTGGTGGGAGCAGGGTGAGCGGGCGTGGCTCTTGCTGATTGGCTAATGGTCGTCTCCTTGTTGTCCCTAGTGTTGATGCATTTATTTTCTAGTGTACGGTACCAGGCCTTAGACAGTTTAATACCTTCCTCTTTTCTGTTAATATTTTCCTTATGCTTGTGTATTTCTATAGCCTCTCGATATAATCTAGGGAAATAATAGGAAGTTGTGGCTAAAACTTGTGTATCATCGAATAGAATCTGGTGTCCATTCATAATGGCATGTTCTGCTACAGCCGATTTATCCATTTCTCCTTGTCTGCAGTTTCTTTTGTGTTCTGATAAACGGGTGGCTATACTTCTTTTTGTGGTCCCTATGTATGGTTTACCACACGAACAAGGAAGTCGATATACGCCGCAAGTGGAGAGAGGTGGCCGAGGATCCTTAGCCTTCGCTCAGCTAAGGATCCTCGGCCACCTCTCTCCACTTGCGGCGTATATCGACTTCCTTGTTCGTGTGGTAAACCATACATAGGGACCACAAAAAGAAGTATAGCCACCCGTTTATCAGAACACAAAAGAAACTGCAGACAAGGAGAAATGGATAAATCGGCTGTAGCAGAACATGCCATTATGAATGGACACCAGATTCTATTCGATGATACACAAGTTTTAGCCACAACTTCCTATTATTTCCCTAGATTATATCGAGAGGCTATAGAAATACACAAGCATAAGGAAAATATTAACAGAAAAGAGGAAGGTATTAAACTGTCTAAGGCCTGGTACCGTACACTAGAAAATAAATGCATCAACACTAGGGACAACAAGGAGACGACCATTAGCCAATCAGCAAGAGCCACGCCCGCTCACCCTGCTCCCACCACTAGTATCAATACAACACCCGCAGCGTTCACTCTAAGTAGAGCTTCCGACCAGGAAACACGCCTAGAAGCACTCGCCACTGAAGATGCCCTCCGCAGTTGAGGGCGAAACGTCTGGTATCAACACCAACTATGGACCACGGCCACAGAACCCGGAATCACTCAACAGTATTTTTTCACATATTTTTAGTTTAACTTTTTTTAAAGTAGTTGAGACGACAAGAGTCCCTGTAATGCATAATAGCATGCATTTCCAGCATTGTCCCTTAGTTTATTTTCTTTTTTCATCTCATTCCTATTTGTATTTATTGTTCCTATATACCTAAAATCAGCAACTTCCTCAAATTTACCTTCATTTGTCATTAGTTGTCCATTTCCATTATATAACGCATTTCTATGTGTGAACATATATTTAGTTTTATTGATTTTACTTCCAGTCCCAATTTATTAGTGTTACTCAGTAGAGTGTTGGTCCTTAGTATCTCCTCCTTATCGCTCAATTTTACCACATCATCAGCATAAACTAACAGCTTCCTATTACCATTGAGTTGTAGGCCTTCTTCGTTCTCCATAGATTTGATGGCATGTTCTAATACAAAATTGTATAGTAGAGGAGATAGGGCATCTCCTTGCTTTAATCCATTGTGAATTTCAAAAGTATCCGAAAACTGTTTGCCTACACGCACCCTACTCTTTGTGCCATTTAGACACATTCGTATAACTTTTTAGGAATTCCGAACTCCAGAAGGATACGACATAATGCCTTTTTTGAAGTCTACGTATTATTAATCAAGTCATAGATAATTTATAATAGGTGTTATTATATTTATAATTTAACCTTGGTGAAGTGGAAGAGAAGACCCTACGGTCGTAACTCCATCAGGTAAAACAAAAAACCCATTAAAGAAACTCAGTTACTTTCGGTCTTACTAATAAAAATCTCTAATACAGGCTTTCATCAGTTGTTTAATTATACAATATATAAGCCTTATGTAGATCACGTATAAGTTCCTTACTAATAAACGTTGTGCCGGAGCTATATAACAAAACAGCAGTTATACACAATACGTCACATATTCGTCATCATAATGACGTCAGAACAATATTACTCACAGTTTGTAACAGAAATAAAACAACATCAACTAGCGATTAATTGTGTAAGAAATGAGTATGGATAAGAATTAATAGAGATTCCCTAATTGAGGAGGTACGGAAAAAATAAGTGTGTTTTAATTTATATACATTTCCCTTTACGCTATGTCAAATAAAACGTAGAATTGGTTTCACAGATAATGTGCTGCCATCTAACGTCAAGAATTTCGACCAATTCTTGAAACTAATAAAAGCTTTCCCCATTACTTATGAATTATATGCAGTGTTTTAAGATGCGTTAGAAAACGTTCAAAATAGTAGGAAATGTTACCGACAACAAAATATAATTTCAAGCGAAAAAAAAATACCATAGTTTAACCGGGTATTGAACCTACGACCTCACGCATCGTAGTCAGAAGCTCTAACCACAAGACTACCAAGTTAATATGTAGCTTCTTGCAATAATAGTACCTCTATACATAAATACATTTTTTATATCGGTGTGTGTGTTATGTATTAAAGATGCAAGAAAGTTTTCTTAAAATAATATTATGAAGCATTTAAACTACATTCAGGTTAAATCTTGTCTACAGCAATTATTGTAGAACATATCCTTTTGTGATTCAATGTTCAATTTTAAAATATTGTTAGGCCTAATCGAGAATGAGTGTAACGAAAGGCATTTTATGATGCCTTTATTTTCCTACCCAGAGCCCTGTGCATCCATCAAACAGTCGTTAAAGTGTTGCATTTTGGGTTAAATTTAAGGAAACTTTCATCAATATCATAAGAAAACAATCAGTTGATCTTGATGTCCGACATTTTGTCTAGTTATAGAATCCTTAAACAAGGCTGGAGGCATGTATAACGATTCCCATGTAAAGTTGTACACCTCTTCTACACTGAACAGGTAATACAGTGTTTATTAGTAAGAATTTTCAACTGAGATGTGTATAAACCTTGTATAAAAGTTATATATGGATTATTCATTTTACATCCACTACAAGTGACTCAGATTTCTTTTATTGTATTTGTAACATGTTATTTTCGCTCGAGTGTAAAAGTTGTGTTTAAACAATCGATTATTATACTTGGAAATTGTTGCTAATTGATGTAGAACGGTTGGCGTGTTGTGTAACTGGAATTGTACACGTGTTTCCATGTAAAGCTTTTCCAGTTTGACTTTGAAAAGTTGTCCTGGCAAGTTAGTCGGGGTGAAATTAGTGATTGCCCTGAAGATAGTGCACACGTTTGCAAGCCGCTACAAAATTGTCATACACGTGAACCCACTTTACTTGTGTATACTAATGACGTGGCACTTGTTAACTCGGTTTGCATTTTGTTTACCTCGCACCGATACTGCGGTCTCTAATTAATTTACTTGCACTAAATCCATCTGCTTATTAACACAAAGTGCAGTTACGTGTTTCCACACCGAGAAGTATATATATATATATATATATATATATATATATAAATATGGTATGATAAGAAAAATAAATGCCTGGACGGGATTCGAACCCGGATCTCTGAGTCTGTACCTCAGCGTGATATCCATTACACTACCAGGCGAATCCAATTCAAACACTTATTTTTCTTATATATGTATTATACTCTCCATTATTACTAGATATCGCGAGAACACTGTCTTCACTGCCATCTAGTAGCTGACTATATCAAGTAAGCAAATTAAAGAGAATATTTATTTTACTTTATAGCAGTGACGCTTTATCGATGTTATAATTAAATCTTTAACATTGAGCAATGCAAGCTTAATATGGTATGATAAGAAAAATAAATGCCTGGACGGGATATATATATATATATATATATATATATATATATCCATCCATAGTATTTCTGCCCGAAGGCAGGTCCTTCACTGCTATCATAGCATTTTCATGCTATGCTTGCAGCTTTACTAGGGAATTGTGTAGGTGTGGTAGCTTCCCGTTGCTTTCCACACCGGTGAAGGATGATGATGATGATGATGATGCCCATATGATTTCGGGGACCATTTGGGCCTTAAAGGTTTCCTGGCATTTGTCTTACAGGTGAGGAAAAACCCCGATAAAAACCTCACCCAGAAAAACTGCCCCGACCGGGGATCGAACCCGGGCCCGCTGCGTGACAAGGCAGCACGCTACCTCGAGACCACAGCGGTGGACATATATATATTCAGGAGTATTTCTGTTATTTACACAGGTATACTGAACCAAAATATAGAAGAATACAATTTTAAAATTTCAAAGGAAAAAACGAAAATAATGGCATTTTGGGGAAGTGAACATGTAAGATCAAAAATCGTAATAGACAACAAACCTCTGGAACAAGTAACAAATTTTATTTTTTTTATTTGGGTTGTAATTTTACTATAAAAACAAAAACTGAAAGAGACGTAAATATGAAACTGTCAAAATTTCAAATGATATGCGGAACTATACATACAACATTAAAGAACAAAACAAGAAGAGATACTAGATTGAAGTTTTATAAAACATTGGCAGTTCCTGCACTACTTTATGGGAGTGAAACTTGGGTAATGACCAAAAAATTACAAAGCAGAATACAAAGTGTAGAAATTAACTTCCTTAGAAGAACAAAAGGCTGGATAAGAATGGATCGGTTAAAGAATGAAGATATAAGAGCAGAGGTAAATAAATATCCATTAAATGATAAAATCAAAGGATATAGAGAAAAATACTTTAGACATATAGAAAGAATGAACGTAACAATATTATCAAAAGCAGCATTTAACTACAAGCCAAGAGGTTCAAGGAATGTAGGAAGGCTAGTGAAAATATGGACAGAACAACTCTGAGGCGGAACAGCATTTTGCCTAGCCCGTGAAGTGAAGAAGAAGAAGAAGAAGAAGAAGAAGAAGATCTGAATTAAAAATTTACAGTGTCATAGAAAAAATTCAAAACTCAAGATCAAATTGGCTCCAACATAAAGAATGAATGACACCCAATAGACTCCCAAAATGTTTGCTTCAATACTAAAATAAAGCTAGAAGAGATATTTGGAGCCCCATAACTAGATGAAGGGATGCGATCTCTTGATGTGGAAACGGATCTATGGCCTAATTCCATGACGTAGAAGAAGAAAAATTCCTGGATCCCAGCTGGATTTGAACCTTTAAACTCCAAATAAGAAGTGAGCATAAATCACTGGCCCCAAAGAACCCGTAGGTTCATGACCGCGCGGACATAAGCTCTCCATACAGTCATATCCTGAGCTAATGTTTTCCAATCAATCCCTGTATAATCTACTTCCCTCAAATCATAGTTAATGATATTCTCCCACCTCATTCTTGGTCTACCAACTGGGCGTTTTCTTCTGATTTTCCTACAAGAAGCTTCCATGCACGTCTTTAATTCCCCATTCGCGCCACATGTCCTGCCCATCGCAGTCTACGGGACTTAACTATTCTTATTATATCTGGCTTCCTATAAAGACCATGTAATTCATTGTTATGCTTTCGTCTCCATTCACCTGTCTGTTCATCTCTCTATGATCCACAAATTTTCCTCCGATTGATTCCGATTGAGGGTCTATCCACTTTTCAGCGGTTGCCCTTTTACCAGCCGGCTGATGGCCCTTCACATCCACATGTGTCAATCACAGAGGTAGATGATCAACAGCCAGTGTAGGGGTGACATGTGGTTAGCATGTCGAGTCCCCCAGCCGTTATAGCTGGTTCTTCAACCTGGAGCCGCTACTTATTGTAGCTACCCAATTGCCTCACGATGCTGGGTGGGCACCGGTCCCATACTGGCCGAAATACCATGTGAAAATTTCTTCCCCCATGGAGACTCGAACCAGCGCAAGTCCCGTAGTTCTGCTCCAAGGCTTCCTACCTTAACCGAGAACTTTATTCTCGAATACTCGTACTATCCTGTCCTCCCTTAAAATAAGAACAAGAAGCGAGCATGCTAATAACTATAGTTCGGACAGAGAGAGAGAGAGAGAGAAGGAGAGAGAGAGAGATGAGAGAGAGAGGGGGAGAAGGAGAGAGGAGAGAGAGAGAGAGGGAGAAGAGAGAGAGAGAGAGAGAGAGAGAGGAGGGAGGGAGAGAGAGAGAGAGAGAGATGAGAGAGAGAGGGAGAGAGAGAGAGAGAGAGAGATAGAGAGGGAGAGAGAGAGAGAGAGAGATAGAGAGAGGGAGAGAGAGAGAGAGAGAATGACGTGGCAAAAAACACTTGGGTAGTCCGTTTTCCAATATCACGTAGCTTTGTGCATTAGAAAATGTTAAGTGAGACGACATCTCTGGAGCGAATTTGTCTCTGAGGATGACCATTCTTTATTGCTCTGAAGGGGACGTTTCAAGGAACATCGTCGAAATATCCCAATTTCAACGACTTCAACACGTACCAGACTCATAATATCCAAGGGAATTCATAGTAACCAGTCTAAATTCAATATTTTATGGCATTTATGTGATATAATATTTGATATCATAGAAATGAACTGGAGTGACCTACAAAGAACCTTTGCAGAACATGCTTATGTTAGACAGTTCAGTTTTCAATTGTCTTGACTTTATGATACCTGCTCTCGTTTTCCTGCCTATTATAAAAATATTTTATATCTATCTATCTATCTATCTATCTATCTATCTATCTATCTATCTATCTATCTATCTATCTATCTATCTATCTATCTATGTATCTATCTTCGGATTTTTACAGCTGCTGCAGTCTTCCCGTGCCAAATCTCCAAAGCCTACGGTCTTGGGCTTAGCCCTCTTGCTTGCTTTAGCCTACTGTTTTCATGTTTTCCTTCCATGTTAACTTTGGTCTCCATCTTTTCTTCTTTCTGGTCGGATGCCATTGATATAGTTGCTTCAGGAAATAGAGTAACACTGTCTTGCGTTGAAGAGGGATATTCAAAGGCTATGGTAGGAAAACACCCAGATAGAAATTTTCCTGGTCCTCCAGGTTGGGGGTTTATGCTGTGGGCCAGCTCCCCACACATTAAAAAAAACACAAAATGCAAAAAGTTCAAATCAGTCAAAGCCGGACAGAAAATATTTTATATACTTAAGGAAATATACTTTTTTTGCACGATAGTGCGTTCTGTCGTGCATACAGCAATAGCGACCATGATTAAAAGTTAAATTTTCTAAATTTCGGGGTTGCCAACCTATCCATCCATAGTAATTCTGCCCGAGGGCAGGTCCTTCATTGCAGTTATAGCATTTTCATGCTATGCTTTGCAGCTTTACTAGGGAATTAGAGATGTGGTAGCTTCCGGTTGCTTTCCGCACCGGTGAAGGATGATGATGATGATGATAAGGATGATGACGTTTGCCGGATGAATTTCGCGGACCGTTGGGCCCTAAGCGTCCTGACATTTGTCTTACAGGCGAGTAAAAACCCCGAAAAAAACTTCACCCAGGAGCCTGTATCGACCAGGACTCGAACCCGGACCCGCTACGTGACAAGACCACAGTGGAAATTACTAAATAACTATACTGTAATATTACAAATTATCTGCCTGGCGCGGGAAGTAAAACCACTGCCCTTTATGTATACTACGTACAATGTAGGTACAGAAGTATATCCAAAAATAAAAAAGTAAAGTGATCCCACAACAGGTCCGGTGGCCTTTGGGGTAATAGGAGGTTAAGGCTCCCACTTTTTCTAGACAATCGCCACTTTATGTCAGCCGGGATGTCAGCCCTGTGTGACGGCCGCCTTTACCACCAGAACAAGCGTCTGGTACTAATTTCCGTTAGAGGCTGAGTCGACCCCAGGGCCATAGTGCCGTCAGAGCGTTTGGGTCAGTTTAAAAATCCTGACCCCAACGGGACTTGAACCCTCGACCCTACGGCTTGTAGCTCAGTGCCTTAACTACTACGCTACGGCGTGCCCCCAAGTATATCCAAAAGGGAAGTAAAACCACTGCCCTTTACGTATACTACGTACAATGCATATACAAAAAAAAATCGAAAAGGTAGTGTTAATATACAATATACGAAACAAATCACAGCATTTTAAATGAACTGAACTTTATTTGAAACAATATAAAACAATAAATACGTACTTATCGCCATTTTATTACTGATTGGTGTCACAGCCTGCTGTAGCCACTAAGAGGTTTACGGCCAAGTGTGCAATGGCAACAAAACGTTTCAAGCTCTATACATCGATTTCTGCGAACTGGTTTATAATTTATGTTAATAACAAGTGAATCAAAATATTTCGGGTAAATAAATTAATTATATTTCAATTGTCCATCGCTGTGGTCTCGAGGTAGCGTGCTGCCTTGTCACGCAGCGGGCCCGGGTTCGATCCCCGGTCGGGGCAGTTTTTCTGGGTGAGGTTTTTGTCGGGGTTTTCCTCACCTGTAAGACAAATGTCAGGAAAACTTTAAGGCCCAAACGGTCCCCGAAATCATGACCATCATCATCATCATCCTTATCATTATCATCTTCATCATCATCATCATCCTTCACCGGTGTGGAAAGCAACGGGAAGCTACCACACCTACACAATTCCCTAGTAAAGCTGCAATCATAGCATGAAAATGCTATGATTGCAGTGAAGGACCTACCTTCGGACAGAATTACTATGGATGGATGGATTTTTTTTTTCAGTTGATTTTTAAAGTCATATATTTTCAACTACACTTAAATTCCTTACTTTTGTAAAATTTTACTTGTTTGATTGCTGATGTCCAGTTGATACTTCTTATCTCTCACACGCACATAAAAAAATTACGTTTTAAAGAACGCATTTTATTCTGACTGATCATCTTTTGCGTGACACGCACGACATTAATATGTGATTTACACGCGACCTTTTGAAGAACATTTTAACGGAGAACCATTATACGTTGTTGTAGACGAACTCTGGGTGGAATATTTGTGTTCAGTACATGTGATATCTGGAACATATTTGAAAATAACATGTAACGGGATTGTGGAATGTAATAACATGTAACGGGATTGTGGAATGTAATAACATGTAACGGGATTGTGGAATGTAATAACATGTAACGGGATTGTGGAATGTAATATTATGTAACGGAATTGTTTTGTTATTTTATATCTGATGTCATTATTTGTTATCGTGTTCAGGGTCACACCAAGTTCAATTTAATCTTGTTAGTTTTTCGCAACTATCATTCAAATCATGTTCTCGTATTTGAGACATGTTATATAACTAACTAACTCACTGGCTCTGTCTAACCCGTAGGTTCATGACCGAGCGGAATTAATCTCGCCATACATCCCTATCCTGAGCTAATGGTTTCCAATCATCCCCTGTATAATCTGCTTCCCTCAAATCATGTATAATGTTATTCTCCCACCTCATTCTTGGTCTACCAACTGGTTGTTTTCCCTCTGGTTTTCCTACCAGAAGTTTCCATGCACCTCTTTCATCCCCCATACGTGCCACATGTCCTGCCAATCGAAGTTTTCTATGATAATATCTCTAGCGCCCCATTATTATATAAAGTCCTAACATGTCCCTGTGTTTGAGCTTTTGGCATGGATTCCCTGAAGTAGTGCCTGCCCGGAGAACCGAATGGGGGACTATTTTAACTCCGGATAATTTTACCCTAGTAGGACTCATTCCGCGTATCTTGGCGGTTATATTTTTACGGTGAAAGATCTTCAACCTTTCGACCAAGGTACTTTTTTTTCGTCTGGCGTATCGCCTCCGACTTGTCCGGCATGGGTAACCCTATCAACAGCAATGCTACCGCCGGCATAGCTCTCGGGGTCATTTAAGCACGCAAGCCACTCTACCACGACAAGGTAAAGATATAACACGAATATAATTTTAAGGGAGCAATGGATGAAAATTTACAATTTTTGGTTAAAAATCACAATTTTTCTTTTTTCCTAGAAAAAAAAAGTATGTACCTTTCTTTGCATAATGCCAAAATTTCATGAACCTATGACAGATACAACACAGTATAATGACGTCATATTTAAATGACTGCGCTTTTTGAAGGAGCTTTAGCTACAATGGTAATATTGTAGATTACGGGTATTGACTTCCTGATCTGTCAAATTTAATATTTTCTCTCATTCTAAATTATCTTGGTAGCTGATCAGACATTTTATAGTCTAATTTCAAATTATTATCCTTAATATGCACGAAAACTTTAAAGTTCATATTTGAAGAGAAAAATTATACGCTCAGACCGGGACTTGAACCCGGGACCCTTGGTTCTCTAGACCAAGTGCTCTACCAACTGAGCTACCTGAGCAAGTACCGATCTAAACGCAAATCTTTCTCTATATACATTGTAATTCCCATCCACCAAATGCCGTACTGGCTGTAATGTATAATTCCCAAATATGTCTTCTTAATAAAGGAGCCGCCATTTGCAAGATAGAAGCATGGCTTCACAGCATTTGGTGGATGGGAATTACAATGTATATAGAGAAAGATTTGCGTTTAGATCGGTACTTGCTCAGGTAGCTCAGTTGGTAGAGCACTTGGTCTAGAGAACCAAGGGTCCCGGGTTCAAGTCCCGGTTTGAGCGTATAATTTTTCTCTTCAAATATGATTTATCCATCATTGAGATGTACGAAATCAATAATAAAAATTTAAAGTTCATGTTTTATATATATTTCTGTATAAAGCGTGATTTGTTATGTTCAAAATCTTTCTTCTCCTTTAATTTCTACAATATGGGACTGACATTTTTACTAGATGTTCTGCACACTCTAATTAATGAAATGAGGTATCATAACTTTTATATATTAATAATTTATCAAAATAAAAATAAAATATATGATGATCTATACCAAAAATATAAAACAATGAATGTCGAGTACACTTATTTTTCATCTCTCCTAGAAACATAATGAAAAAAATTGAATTGAATAAGTTTATACACATCTTATTGAATCTAAATACATAGTTTTTAAACATTTTACCTCAGACATGACAAAGCAGACAGATTTTGAAAAAAAGTCTTTTGTTAAAACTAAAATCTAAATTAAAATATATATGCAGTCAATATGCCCATTTCACCAATTAATGTTTTAAAATGGTCAACAAGTTTCTACAGCCAAGCTGTCATTCTCAAGACCAGATATTGACTGTCAGGAATTTGAAATCAATGACGTCCTTGAAAGTTTGGAAATTTATAAAAATAAGGATAAAATAATGAATAAAGACAAGGGCCCTATTCCGTACAGCGCCCTCTTTTCTTTAATTGAAACAAAAGAGGATTAGTTTTATTATGTTTTATTGTTTACTTATGAATGATTGCGTCATGTGACGTAGTTTGTTTTTAACTGAATTTGTTTATTTATTTATTATCAATTTTGTCTTCAGTCAATATCTGGTCTTGAGAATGACAGCTTGGCTGTAGAAACTTGTTGACCATTTTAAAACATTAATTGGTGAAATGGGCATATTGACTGCATACTTACTTACTCACTGGCACTATCGAACCCGTAGGTTCATGGCCGCGCGGACATAAGCTCTCCATACATCCCTATCCTGAGCTAATGCTTTCCAATCATTTCCTGTATAATCTACTTCCCTCAAATCATAGTTAATGTTGTTCTCCCACCTCATTCTTGGTCTACCAACTGGGCGTTTTCCTTCTGGCTTTCCTAGAACAAGTTTCCATGCACGTCTTTCATTCCCCATACGCGCAACATGTCCTGCCCATCGCAGTCTACGGGACTTAACTGTTCTTATTATATCTGGCTTCCTATAAAGACCATGTAGTTCATTGTTATGTAGTCTTCTCCATTCGCCTGTCTGTTCATCTCTCTTTGGTCCAAAAATTTTCCTAAGAACTTTATTCTCAAATACTCGTAATGTCCTTTCCTCCCTTAAAGTAAGAGTCCATGTTTCGCACCCATATAATATAACTGGTAGAATAATTGTTTTATATATTTTCAGCTTAACGTTTTTTGAAAGGAGTTGGGACATCAAGAGTCTCTGCAATGCATAATAGCATGCATTTCCAGAATTGAGCCTATGTTTAATTTCTTTGCGCATCTCATTCCTATTTGTGATTATTGTTCCTAGGTATTTGAATTCAGCCACTTCCTCAAAATTCCCCTCATTTGTCATTAGCTGTCCATTTCCATTATATAATGTATTTCTACGTGTGACCATATATTTAGTTTTACTGATATATATTTTAATATTTTATCACCAAGAAGATCACTTGTGTATTAAATAAAATCTAAATAGTTAAAAATTTATTGATGCAAAAAATTATACTTACACATATTATTTATTCCAACATGGATATAGGCCCACATAGGCCTACCGACAATGAAGCTTCCATCTATGAAATTGCCCTCCTTGGTTCTGTAATACTAAAACAATTGATAGTATCTGAAATCACTTTGCACCGTTTTGTAGAGGGAGTCTTGAAGTTTAGTTTCTGAGCTTGCAAATGTTCAATATGTGATCCTCATTCAAATGACATTAAAGTCCACTCTACTGTGTTATGTAAGTTGTAGGCTGACTTGCAGGTCCGACATACCAGGTTCGACTCCCATGACCCATTGGGTTGGGTCCGTGGCCGCAAGACCTTTAACTCTAAATAGCCACTAATCTACTTAGTCTCCCAGCATAAACATTTTTTTTCCCTTCCTTATATATAATTCTCATATTTGTGTGTGTGACAGTAAGTGAAATTAAAAAATAAACACCTTAACCGAGATTTGAGGCAATGTCAAATATAACTATAGCATCCAAATATAGAAACGTTACCGCCATAAAGTAAGTAGACTTCTTCCTTATTTCCTTGTTATAGAAGTCACGAGTTGGCAGCGAGACCGATGTCCCGTTGCCTTTCATGATAAAGAATCATATATCTGGAAGATCACCGCTGTGGTCTCGAGGTAGCGTGCTGCGTTGTCATGCAGCGGGCCCGGTTCGATCCCCGGTCGGGACAGTTTTTCAGGGTGCGATTTTTATCGGGGTTTTTCCTCACCTGTAGGACAAATGACAAGAAAACATTAAGGCATAAACGGCCCCCGAAATCATATGGCCATCATCTTCATCATCCTTATCATTATCATCATTTTCATCCTTCACTGGTGTGGAAAGCAACGGAAAGCTACCGCACTTACAATTCCCTAGTAAAGCTGGAAAGCATAGCATGAAAATGCTATATTTGCAGTGAAAGACCTGCCTTCGGGCAGAATTACTATGGTTGATGGATGTATATATATGTATATATATGTATATATATATTATTTATATGCAGAATTTTAATGTTTACACAACTTTCTGTGCCTAAGGTTTTATTTTTCGTCTCCACTCGTCTCTCTCCATCCAATCCATGTCCTCCAGTCCTCTTGCTGTCATTCCAGTTCTTATTTCCTGCATCCACGAGTTTCGAGGTCTTCCTCTCCTCCTTCTTCCAGGTGGACACCATTCTAATGTTTTCCTGGGGAATCTTTTTTCTTGCATTCGTCGTACGTGCCCATACCAATTTAATTGCTTATACCGTAGGCCTATATAATCTACTATTGAATGACCAATATTCATTTTTTCTCTTATGACAGTATTTCTTATTTTGTCTAATTTTGAACATATTGCTGCTCTCCTCAAGAAATCCATTTCCATCGACATAAGTTTTTGTTGAATTTCCAAACTTCAGCCCCATATGTGACAGTACTTCTCACTATTGAATTATATATTTGTAACTTATGTTTCCCGGTTATATGTCTGTTCCATAAGACTCCATTCATCATTGCTGTTATTGCTCTACCTTCATTTATTCTGTTCTTAATATCACTTTCTTGTTTATCCTCTTTATCTAATTTTACTCAAATATATGTATGTATATGTCTGTGTGTGTGTTGAAGGATACGAACAGTTTCTACAGTTTTATGAAGTAAATGGGAAATGTTAGTAATATAAATAGATGAACTAATGCTGGCGCTAACAATTACATCTTGAAACAAACCAAGTTGTCGTATCCACAGCGTCCTGTAGCACACATCGAACTAACAAAACGAATGTCCAAAACACTCCATCAAACCCTGTAAACCCATGTCTCCCTAAAGTTCCCAATAATCTCCTGTCACTCCCTATAAATCCCTAACGCGATAAATAAATCCAACAACCTGCACGATCCCTTCAAGTTCACGAGAATCAATAACACTCTACCGCATTCAAATGCTAACAAATACCTGCACACTGTCTCAACAATACAGTTCTCCAGCAAATTATTTCAAATTAAAAAAATGTATTATTTATATTTTCGAATAATATTTTTGTTAATAATTGTTATTATATCGGAAGTGTATGCTTTAAAGTGATCAAAACTGCGGGGTCAAAAAAAGATGTATTTAGATTCCGGTCTGTTAATGATATTGTAATTGCTTCCAAAATACTCCTCCTGCAGAACATAAAAAAGTAAAGTGATCCCACAACAGACCCGGAGGCCCTTGGGGTAGTTGGAGGTTAAGGCTCCCACTTTTTCTAGACAATCGACATTTTATGTCAGCCGGGTTGTCAGCCCTGCGTGACGGCCGCCTTTACCCCCAGAACAAGCGTCTGGTACTCATTTCTGTTAGAGGCTGAGTCGACCCCAGGGCCATAGTGCCGCCAGAGGGTTTGGGTCAGTTTAAAAATCCTGACCCCAACGGGATTTGAACCCTCGACCCTCCGGCTTGTAGCTCAGTGCCTTAACCACTAAGCTACGGCGTGCCCCAGCAGAACATAGCTACTCAGAATTGCCTATTACATTTTTATTAATTATTGATTCTAACATGGCTCGATATCTGATTTCCTTTTCCGAAAATAATAAATTGCAATAATAATCCATCCATCCATAGTGATTCTGCCCGAAGGCAGGTACTTAACTGCAATCTTAGCATTTTCATGATATGCTTGTAGCTTTGCTAGGAAATTGTAGGTGTGTTAGCTTCCCGTTGTTTTCCACACCGGTGAAGGATGATGATAATAATGATAATTATAAGATTGATGATGATGATGAAGATGTCCATATGATTTCGGGGTCGTTTAGGCCTTAAAGTTTTCCTGACATTTGTCTTACAGATGAGAAAAAACCCCGATAAAAACCTCACCCAGAAAAACTGCCCCGACTGGGGATCGAACCCGGGCCCGCTGCGTGACAAGGCACGCTACCTCGAGACCACAGCGGTGGACGCAATCATAATAATAATAAATTTATTTGGCATCACACCTACAGATTTTCTGCTCTACCAAAATTGCGTCTTCGTCTATATTGAATAGTTTTGCCAATTAGAAGCGATATCAGCGCTATTTTGAACATAAATTTTATTTCAACCGAACGAGTTGATTTAGACGAAAAATGTGAAACATTCTTGAGGTAACAATGAACTCTACGGAAGGGAGTTCGAATCGGCTCACGTAGATAGATTTTAAGTTTTAGAACCAGAGCGCAACAAATACTTCCCCATGAAGATCGTAATATGACCGTGTAAATTAGACTGACACGTCATTCTATTAAAACATCTAAAAAAAAGTAGAAAATTTGTATAAAATATGTTTATTTTAATAATTTTCCTAAGAATGAACACAAATTCGCGTTTGCCCGTACAGCGGTAACAGGCCTAGAAGGCCCTTATCCTATCAGCCTTCTGCTAGTTTCACATCCAAATGAGTTAAATGCAGAGGTGAACGATCATACAACCAATACAGGAGTGACAATAGTCAACATGTCGAGTCCTCCAGCCTTTTTTAACTGGGTTTCTCAACCTGGAATCGCTACTTATTGTAGCTATCTAAATTCGGTCTCATACTGGCCGAAATTCCATTTTTCCCCCATGGAAACTGGAATTAGGGCAAGTCCCGCCGCTCTGCAGCAAAGCGTCATACCTTAAAACACTCAATTAACTTTAATTATTATTATTTATCTGGCGGATTTCACATCTTTCTGCACCCAATTAATATACTGTCATTCTCCACCACATCTCTGTCATTCTAATGTCCATCGCCCAATCCTTTTTCTTCTCATGCTGCTCAATACACCATCAATCCACGTTATTTTTGGCCGTCTCCTTTTTCTACCAAGTAGCACCCATTCTAGTATTCTTCTTGGGAATCTGTCTTCTCCTATTATTTTTACATCACCATACCATTTTAGTTGTTTATTTTTTCTATAAAATACACAATTGAAGTTCGAATATTCATATTTTGATGATCCTGAAGAAGATTTCCGGGCTCTAGGCCGTAGTCGTGGGGCTTGAAGTTCCCCGACGTTTCGCCAGAGACTGAAACCCCGACTTGATCGTAAAGGGAGACGTTATAACCTTATGACTATATTTAAGTAGTTTAATATCTAAAATTCTAGTCTGGCATCCTAAAGGGTTGTCTTGAGAGTCTCCAGACAACCCTTGAGGATGTCAGACGCAGTCTCTGGCGAAACATTGGGGAAACTTCAAGCCCCAAGACCACGGCCCGTTAATCTTCTTCAAGATCATCATAGTAACTCAGACCGTGAAAGCCTAAGTCAATGTATTATTCTTCATCATCATCATCATCATCATCATCCAGGGATTAAGCCTGTTGGCTCGTTCCGGTTTCATGAAAGATAGAATTGTTAAAATTGTTCAGACCATCTTCTGTGTGGGCGACCAACATTTCTCCTTCCGCACGGTTTATATTTTAGCAATAATTTTAGAAATCTTCCTTCTGACATTCTATCAATATGTTCTTTTCAGTCGTTCCTATATTTAATTATTCGGTCTGTAAGTTTGAAAATGTTTAGTTCCTTTCTTATATCTTAATTTCTTTTCTTATCCAGCAGAGTATATCCTGCTATATATCTTAAAAATCGTATCTCAGCTGCTTCCAATCTTTGTTCTTGTCTTTTAGTGATCGTCCAACATTCTGATCCATACATCAATACAGGAACAGCCATTACTTTATAAAATTTAATTTTTGTTTTTTTTCTTGTGTTTTTAAGGATATTATTCATATTTTGTTTAATTACACTGTTTCTCATTTTATCTCCTCTAGAAATTCCAGTTGAACGACTTCAAAAATCAATTTTTGCAGAATTTAATTTACTAATTGTTCTAGATTTTAAATTCCCATGTTTCTGGACCGTATGTCATTATATTCATTATTGAATTAAAAATGTTTCATTTTATTTCAAAACTTATATTTTGATCCCATGAATCACCATACAGTTTTTATATTACATTTTTGTCCTTATTTATTCTCTCATTAATTTCTGCATCATACGTCCATTTGCACTAATGTTTGTTCCCAAATATACATATTTGTTACATGCTTTAATTTTTCTATGCCCATCTTCTAAAATCACATCTTTTGATTTGTACAATTACCATATACTCGTACTGTAATATTAAAATATAAAATTGTGGAATATTTACCTATTTTTATATTTATACTTCAATTTTGATTAATACCTCAACGGAACATATGAATCATATAAAAGTTGACCATATACTTTATTTTCCAGAATTACCTTTATCTCTTTTTCTCATATACCTCCTTTTGTTTTCTTGCTATTTACTCGAATTCTTCGTAATATACGACTTATGAAATGAGGATTCATGCGCAGAACAGCGGGTTACACCAGATGGGATCGGAAAAGAAACACCGATATCTTAAAATAATTGAAGACTACGCCAGTTTTGGAATATATTAAACAGTACCAACTAAATTGGAAACACCATCTTGAAAGAATGAGTTCAAATCGGATCCCCAAAACTGTTTATAATTATATACCAAGAGGGTGAAGATCTCTGGGCCGTCCTATGAAACGCTGGAGGGAAAATTTTCTATAGGATCGTAACAGGCCTTGGCCTAATACTTTTGGAAGGAAGGAGAAGGAAATTCTGCCATTAGTAGCTGATCATCAGCAAATAGCAACGAATAAATCTTATCTTCTTCTAACTTTATTCCCATAGGTCAGGCATGGGGAACTGCCGAATGAGGGATAGTATGACATCTTCCTCACTCCACCTTTCATTGAACTCAGGACTGTTGTTATTGTGATGTCGGTATACCATGCAGTATCAGTGGCGGCGCAACCTTACAATCTGAAACATGTGCACTAACCCTTCCATTCGTACATACGTCTGAAGGGCGCGTAGTAGACCGCTGTCACTAATTTAATGTCAGGTTAACAGTACTCATAGAGAGGCGTAATACTGAGACAAGGGTGTCATCGTTCAATCTGGAGAGTGTTTTAGATTTGATATGATTTCTCAGCAATCAATTTTGAAATCCGGTAACTAGCATGTACTGATTTCTCTGAAAGTGGTTGTCTCCTATCGTTTTGGAGTGTTTGCTGCTTGGATTATTTAAAAATCCCATCCTGTCATCTCCTGTGTAAACAAACATACAATGTCCCCTATGTCTATTATATTTAATTTATGAATTTGAACTCCATGCATGTTACCTAATGTACTTTAAAAGTATATATCATTAATATGCCCCTGTGAAAATATAGTTATATATTTCTAATCGTGCCTGTGCCTATCCGTATTGATTTGCATGTGAAGATCTGAAATGTCGTGGGATATTATACTTTTTCACATGACGGAACCGCATAGAACACAATAAACAAACAACTTTCGTGCATTCTGAATGCAAAAATAATAATTTACCCAGTCCGTATTAAAATTATATTGGTGTTTAGAATTTTCCCGACTCAAGCTGCATTGAACGCCACTGACTCTCACTGTGTATTATCAATCACTGTGTACCTGCATCTCCAGTGCAGGTACAAATGAGTGGAATGAGTATTGGCGGGGAGGTTTGTTATGAGCTCTCGGAGCCCAAGTTCCCTACGCCTGCCATAGGTGAACGTTTGTTTTTCGACTTTGTTAAGGAGTGATTTAGATAGATCATCGGTTGATTAATTTCTTTGACATCGTCCGATTCCTAATAGTCAGTTTTGTCGGTCCATCCAATCTCCTGGTTGTAGATGTTTCTCCTTCATATATAACCATATTCCCTGACTCCAGGAGGTTTTAGGTCTTCCTCTGCCTCGTCTTCCCTCAGGTTTCCATTCCAAAACAGATTTTGGTAGTCGATCCTCTTCCATTCGCTGGACATGTCCGTACCATCTTAATTGCTGAGTTTTAATATAATCTAAAATAGTGTCTTCAATCTTCCTTTTCTCCCTTATAACTGAGTTTCTAATTTTTTCTCTTCTTGAAATTCTTGCGGCCCTTCGTATAAAATCCATTTCCGTTGCCAAAAGGTACTTATTTGTTTTTGTTGTTAATGGCCAAAGTTCTGCTCCATAAGTAATGATGCTTTTAACAATTGTATGATATATAGTCATTTTATTTTTATTACTTATATTTTTATCCCACAAGGAGTGATTTAGATTTGATAAAATTGTCAGGGATTACTTTTGAATATCTCTTCAAAGGTGAGGTGATATCTAAAGGCAGGTGATGTAATGATAGCTAATAACGTAGAATAATCTGTTAATGAAATATCAACCATATCGTCTCAACCACTGATAACCTTCATCAATCTCAAAACCACAAATCAACTTGGCTGTTCCAAGTGACCCTGCTGTCAACAGACACTTCAATCATTCCATTAATTCGTGACAACTTCCAACCGCGTTCGACAACCACAAATAACTTCTTCTGTCAACAACAACAATACAAACTACAGTCTTGCCAAACAGTTTCCAACTAACTTCTAATACACTGGCACCTGAGAGTTGCGTTCATAGTATAGACAATATTATGATTGATTATTCCATACATACACATTCCTTTGTCAATTCCATTCGATATTGCAGCAGTGCCTGACTGGTGTTAATAGTGTCATTTGTGATTTTCAAATAGGCTACATCTAAATAAAGGTTCTACATATTCTAAAAATTTGTTTTGCGCGAAAGTGTGTTTTGTCGTACCTACAGCAATGGCGACTATGATTGAAAGTTCAACTTCCTACATTTCGGGATTACCAAGCTAAATAACTATACTTACTTACTTACTTACTCACTGGCACTATCGAACCGTAGGTTCATGGCCGCACGGACATAAGCTCTCCATACATCCCTATCCTGAGCTAATGCTTTCCAATCATTCCCTGTATAATCTACTTCCCTCAAATCATAGTTAATGTTATTCTCCCACCTCATTCTTGGTCTACCAACTGGGCGTTTTCCCTCTGGCTTTCCTACAAGAAGCTTCCATGCAAGTCTTTCATTCCCCATACTTGCAACATGTCCTGCCCATCGCAGTCTACGAGACTTAACTGTTCTTATTGTATCTGGCTTCCTATAAAGACCATGTAATTCATTGTTATGCAGTCTTCTGCATTCACCTGTCTGTTCATCTCTCTTTAGTCCAAAAATTTTCCTAAGTACTTTATTCTCAAATACTTATAATCTCCTTTCCTCTCTTAAAGTAAGAGTGCATGTTTCGCACCCATATAATATAACTGGTAGAATAATAGTTTTATATATTTTCAGTTTAACATTTTTTGAAAGGAGTTGGGACATCAAGAGTCTCTGCAATGCATAATAGCACGCAATTCCAGAATTGAGCCTATGTTTAATTTCTTTGTGCATCTCATTCCTACTTGTGATTATTATTCCTAGGTATTTGAATTCAGCCACTTCCACAAAATTTCCCTCATTTGTCATTAGCTGTCCATTTCCATTATTTAATGAATTTCTACGTGTGACCCTGTGTTTGAGTCTTTGGCATGGGTTCCCTGAAGTAGTCCCCGCCCGGAGAACCGAATGGGGGACTATTTGACCTCGGGAAAAATTTACCCCAGTTGAACCCATGTCCACATTTCTTGACGGTTCTATTTTTACGGTGAAAGATCGTCACTCTTTCGACCAAAGGTACTTTCTCCGTCTGGCTTATCACCTTCGACCAGTCCGGCATTGGTAACCCTATCGGCAGCAATGCTACCGCCGGCATAGCTCTCAGGATCATTTAAGCACGCAAGCTACTCCACCACGACAAGGTAACGATACCATGGAGGGCCTGACTGGTATAACTATACTGTAATAAAATAACTATACTGTAATATTACATATTACAAACCACGTGTGGAAAATAAAACCACTGTTCTCTATGTACACTATGAACAATGTATAAACAAAGAATATTCAAAAGATAGTGTTAATATACATTATACCAAACAAAGCATTGCATTTTAAATGAACTAAACTTTATTTGAAATAACATAAAACAATAAATACGTACTTGCCACCATATTATGACTGATTGGTCTCACGGCCTCCTGTAGTTCCAACTAATAAACATTGTCCACATTGTTAACGTTAGTCAGTTACGCAAATATTTCCAACAAATATATTATTTTACTATTATTCATTATTTTGAAAACACCATCGCGCAAAAAAATAATGTATAATGCACGTTTGTGAAGTGTTTAACAGAATCTCGAAAATTAAAAACCTCGCTGTCGCTCGGTTTCAAACATTTTCCTAGCTTCTGTAAAAACCACTTTCCAATTTCGCATTGTAATATTGGCTATTATTAACTGTTAAGAGAAATTACCAGTTTTAAAATAGAGCAAGAAGTTAAAAAAACATGATGACAATTGCCCTAGGTTCGAAATCAGGAACTTCGAATTCAGGTCGTTTTAATAGTGAATATCATGGTTAAGTTTGCGTTTGTTTATTTATCTTTGTTGGCACTATGCGATAGTTGTTAATACATATAATAGGAAACTAGTTGCACCCCCTAGAGCTATCCTCCAGGTCGCAGCAAATTGTCCGGGAACCTGCCGAGATCCTTACACATTCCTTGCAAGTAGCACTATTTCTCGTAATTATGTCTACGCTCGCTAACTCATATTTATTTTCTGTTTTCATTGTCTCCCATCCACCCCGAGAAAATGAGATCTAAAATTACAAAACGTCCAGCTGTGAATTTTCATTGCCGTAGATAATGAAAAAGTGAATGAGCTTTGAGTTTTCATTATTGCGATTGTTTCTATTTTTAATTACTTAGACTCTTTTCATTTTACATAAAATTAAGTTTGTTGCAAATTTAATAATGAAATGTCATTATATTCATTTAAGAGATTTTAACAAACACCGCAATTGTAAATTGTTGCGCAGGAATTGCATTAACTAATCGAATTTCTCAGCAAGTCGAATTTTTATTGTCCCATTTTGCTGGTTTATAAGTGTCCGACTGCAGTCAAAACAAACCATGATTAATCGTATTTTCATATTATATAATTTCACACAAATTTAATTAATATATATATTGATAGTCCACCGCTGTGGTCTCGAGGTAGCGTGCTGCGTTGTCATGCAGCGGGCCCGGGTTCCATCCCGGTGGGCAGTTTTTCTGGGTGAGGTTTTTATCGGGGTTTTTCATCACCTGTAAGACAAATGTCAGGGAAACTTTAAGGCCCAAACGGTCCCCGAAATAATATGGCCATCATCGTCATCATCATCCTTCACCGGTGTGGAAAGCAACGGGGAGCTACCACACCTTCAATTCCCTAGTAAAGTTGCAAGCATAGCATGAAAATGCTATATTTTCAGTGAAGGACTTGCCTTCGGGAAGAATTGCTATAGGTAGATGGATATACCGATTCATTTTCCCATTATTTTATTATTTATATTAAATAAATTAAACTAACGTATCTTAAAGAATTTATTTCTTACTTAAGGATTAATTAAATTGTATGGTATTTGTTACGATGAACAAACATGGCGGTTGCTAGAGTCAATTTTTAATTTCGGCTTCAGTTAATCCCCCACTTCTGATGGTCGCATTTCGTTAATTGTTTAAAAATACCTTCCTCGGTTTATTTTAATAATATACTGAGTTTCGTTATAGAAAATTGAAAATTGCGACCACTAGATCGGATTTTAAATCTTCGTTTCAGCTGAACTGCATATAACGGTCGGATTTGCCGGTTGACGAATTCGACCTTACTTTTTTTTTTATAATTAACTACTATATGCCAAGTTTGTTTTGATAAAATAAACATTGTGACCGCTAGAGACTTAATGGACACACAAATACATAAATATCAAAAAGGCCTAAGTATGTATATATATATAATATCTAAAAAAAATAATGTTTATTTGTTTGTTTGTTCGTACTTTATGCGCGGCCATACCATTGATCCGATTGAGATGGGGTTTCTTGCAAAATGTTCAGGAGATTCCCGGGATGAACATAGGCTATAAGAGAGTTGTGATACTCAACTCCTACACCCTTAAAAATCACCCTTTGCAGTGAAAAAAAATGAAAACCAATCCTTTGTTGACGCTTAAATGGCTTCCGCTGCCTAAAGCATAACAAATACACAAAATTAATTTACATAAAATTGAATATCTCAAAAACCCCTTCAGAAAAGCCCGCGACAGCATATGTTTATCTTTTATGGATAACTCACAATAACCATTTTTGTCTTTCATTGATGCCAAAAAGATCGGGATAAGTAGATTCCCGGGCAAGCAGAGTAGCAACACGGATAACTCGAAATAACGTATTTTGTTTTTCAGCTCATTTATGCTAAATACATCGGGATACGTAGATTCCCGGGTAATGCATGGTAATCAGCACGGGGTATCTAAAAATAATAACGATATAAATTTATAATTATTTATCCTTTTACTTATTCAACTAAACGAAAAAAACACATAATTTATTTAGGCGTAGCAGTGCACGCCGGGGTATTAGCCAGTATATATACATATATATATGTCACTGGAGATCTGTGATTTCATCATGCTCATCAGCATCCTTCACGGATTAGATCTTTGCCTGTTCCGATCTCACATCTATTCAGCCCAGCGCTTTCTTGGTCTTCCTACTGATCTTCGTCCTCAAGGATTATACATCAGTGCCATCTTTGTTATCCCTTCCTCTGTTATTCTTAGCAGATGTTCTATCCAATTGTTCCCGTGTTCTTCTATTTGTCGAAGAACTGGTTGTGCTTTTAGTTCCTGCCTAATGTTCTCATTTCTACGTAATATGTTCTTCTTTTGTACAACCTTTCACAGCCCGTAGGAATCTCATTCCCGCTGCCTGAATTTTACTTTTTTTTTCTTTTTCCTTCAGGAATCAGGTCTAACTTCCATACATCGCCACTGGTAGCAAACAATTCAATTTTGCTTAAACATTTCTTCGAATCCATAACTAAGATGGCAACTTAATATTTAAAACTCAAAACTTTTCTTCTGTCTCTCTATCTATCTTCGGGTTTTTACAGCTGCTATCGACTTCCCGTGCCAAACCTCCAAAGCCTACGGTCTTGGGCATCTTCGATGCTTAGCCCTCTAGCTTGCATTACTGTCTTCATGTTTTCCTTCCATGTTAACCTTGGTATTCCTCTTTTCTTCTTTCTGTTCGGATGCCATTCATATAGTTGCTTCGGCCATCGCTCATCTTCCATTCTTAAAACATGTCCTAACCACTTTAATTCCTTCTCCTCAAATTCTTTCAATTATGCTTTCTTCTGCTTCCATTATGTTTCTAATTTCCTTATTTGTGACATGTTCTAATTTAGACTTTCTGGCACTTCTTCGTAAATAATCCATTTCTAGAGCTATTATTCTATTCTTGTAGTACTTATTCATTGTCCATACCTCACTTCCGTACATTGCAACAGATTCCACCAATGTTTTACCAATATTTTTTTTTGTGTCTTTCCAAATATGCTTATCCCACCATATGGAATTTATTAATGATATTATTTTGCTACTCAATTCAATTCTACGTTTTATGTTCTCTTTGCCTATACCTTCAATGTTATCCATAATCATTCCCAAATATTTAGTTTGTTTCACTTGCTTTATTTGGATTCCTTCCTCCAATATTAAATTTTCTCTTTCATTGCTATTTATTGCCAGATATTCTGTTTTTTGTAAATTTACTGTGAGACCCCATGATTCATATGTGTTTTTCAACCTTTTTATCATGAATTCCATGGAGGAACTTTTCTTCAATTTATTTAAAAGTATAGATTACCAATTTTTATAGTAGAATCAGGGAATTAATAGCTTAACTTCTCTTAAGATGAACTGAAATTTGATTCACATATTTACTATCAGACATTTACACATGTCCACCTCAAGTTCATTCCGAGAAAAAGTTCAGGAAACTAAGAAGACAAGTGAAGCGTAAGAGAAGAAAGAAGAAAAGCCTGTGGACAGGAAGGCACACCCAGCTCTTAACAATGTAATCTCTCCCCTGGGACAGTTGTCTTCAGCAGATGTGGTCAGTCCTAAACAAAAAAACACTCATCTCACGAGAAAAGGAAAGGAATTGCCATTCTACGATAATGGTGATCAATACAAGACAGAATATTTGAAGACGATGTTAGTGGTGTAATTTCACGCATTTAGGAGTAAGATTGCCTTAAGATTGAATAATAAAAACATTGGGAACATGAAATAGCATTTGAAACTCATAATTATGAGGCAGTGCATTAAGATTCTGTGTTCATTGATTTACAAGATGAGCTTTAAAAAAATGTATAATGTTTTCGAAGCTTCGTGGACTTTCAGCGAATTCCAAAGGACTTGAGGGTGTTCTCATGAAGAGAGTTTTGAAAAAATTCAGATTTTCATCGAAAACATAATGAAATCAAAAATATTCCTACAAAAAAAATCAGTATTCCGTATCGCTAGAAAAGTATTATATATTTTATCAGGAGTACAATATAATACGAAGTCTTGTCTGATAAAATGGATTAAAAAATACCAAAAAGAACAAGAAAATTATTCTTCGCATTTATATAGGCCTAGTATTTCTGAAAAAGCTTCGATTAAAATAACGGAAGTTTTTCTTATTTATAATAATAATTCAGAAGAAGTTGGTCGAATTGTATTAAGAGAAAATTTTGATAAATTGTTGTAATTACATCGACCACGGTGAAAAAAAATATATCTATAACAATGAATTACATGGTCTTCATAGGAAGTCAGATATAATGAGAACAGTTAAGTCTCGTAGACTGTGATGGGCAGGACATGTGGCACGAATGCGGAATGAAAGACGTGCATGGAAGCTTCTTGTAGGAAAACCAGAGGGAAAACGCCCAGTTAGTAGACCAAGAATGAGGTGGGAGAATAATATTAACTATGATTTGAGGGAAGTTGATTATACAAGGGATGATTGGAAAACATTGGCACAGGATAGGGATGTATGGAGAGCTTATATCCGTGCGACCATGAACCTATGTGTTTGATAGTGCCAGTGAGTTTATATATATATATATATATATATATATATATATTTATTTATTTATTTATTTATTTATGGGTGGTTGTCGATAAACTCTCTTTCAGATGCAATTGATGTTTCATGTATCAATTAATTAAAACAAGTAAAATCGAGTTCGTTAACCAGAAAATCGGACCTGAAACGAAAATTTGAAAATCGCTCTAGCGATGGAAATTTTCTATATATCGCAACGAAACTCAGTATATAGTATTAAAACAAATCGATGGAGGTATTCTCCGAATATCAGCGAAATCCGACCATTAGACGTGGGGATTTACATGGAACACGAAGTTAAGAATTGACTTTAGCAACCGCCATGTTCGGTTCGTCGCAATGTATATACCATACAATTTAATTAATCCTTAAGTAACGATGTTTTCCATTAGTTTATTATACTTATTTTAATAAAGAAATGAAAAATTAATCGGTAGATATTATTTAAGTTGGTTCAAATTATTTTTTGTATTGTAAGCTTATGTTTTCCCTTTACAGAGGGCGCTCTCCCCCTACAGGGAAGAATTTGAACCATACTAATTTAGTTACACTTGTTTTCGTATAGATGTCATTTTGAGTGGTCAGCGTTCCGCCTCATACTGACATCTAGGAACCCCAAGGTAGTACTAGGACAGGAAAATTCGGTAAATTTTGCTTAGAGGCCTTTTCATTCAGGCTTAAGGATTTTTTACGAGCCTGAAAATCTTCAGACTCGGGACCCATGGCTTAAAGTCCCGGCCGGGTTTGAACCCGCGACCCTTGGGACAATATTACTTATTTTCATGCTTAATTTGTTTTCACTGCAGTCCGACGGATTTAAATAATTCCACTGATCTCTTTCTTTATGTTCTGCAGCCAAGTGTTTTGGTCTACCTCTACCTATTCTTCCCGCTGGAATCCAACCCAAACCTCATCTTGGTAACCTTTTCATCTTCCATTCATTTTACATGTCCATAGCATTACTATTGTCTGTATTTTATAAAACCTATAATTAAATTTTCTTTATTTATATATTGCCTAATTACTTCATTTCTTTTTCTGTCCAGTTTAGAATGTCTTGTTTGAACATCGTAAGAAATACATTTCCAGTGCTAATGATTTTGATCACAAATTTTGACTTAGTTTCCAGGTTTCAGTTCCATATGTAGCCAGACTTTGGACTATTATTTCTGTGTACTGATGTTTTATTTATCTTATTTTAATTTATTATGATACACTAATTTATTTTTTTTCCTTTTTACAGGTGAGTAGAATTTTGAAGATACCACTGCTTTTTAAAGAGTAAGTTACAAAAAAATTCTAATAAAAATTGATGTAATATTATAGTACTTAATGAAACGTTAAACGAATATATTGTGAAGGTCTAAATAATTTATATAAACTTTACAATTAAGCCCTTTATAATGATAGGCCTATCATTTCAGCGATGATTAGGGGATGTTGGTTGCAATTTTGATACAATGACTTCTCTTTGAAATCTTATTAGAATATAGACCTAATTATATGTTGCTATAACGAACATTAAATTTCTTTGAACTATCAGTTGTCGATAGGGCTACTATGAAATCCATCCTAGAATGACATTTATATTCTTCTTGCAATTTTTATTTCTTGTACAAATCACTTGAAATAGTTGTAGTAGTAGGACTTCATTAGACACAGAGATATAGGCCTATCTTACAAATTATTTACAAATAGATCACACAGCCATAAGCAGTACGTGTTGTTGACAGTCCGTATCCGAGCTAAGTTCCAGTTGTAATGTAAACAAATCAGGTGTATGACTGCATTTTCATTGGTCGAATAGTGGTTTTACCTTTAAGTGTATAAAAAATATAGTTCCCTTTCTAACACTCGATATAAGGAAAGTAAAAATAATAAAGAACGTGTATTATCTAGGACATGTCTATGTACGTTATATGGGACAATTAAAAAATATATAACTACTATTTTAATACATTAAATAAGAATTGTTTTGAATATTTTCAATGAAGAATACGTTGTAATTTCAATTGTTTCAGAATGGCAAAGTTTCTGTAGAATTTTTTAAACATGGAAAGCAAATTATTTTGACTATTTACTCCTGCCCCAAATAGGATTCAATGACTAATCACATATCAATGATTTTTTAATTACAACCAATCACAGTCGTGTTTCACCTCGAATTTATCAAAGAAGTTTATCATATTAAAGAAAGCTCCTCCTTTTTAACATTCTGAATAGGTCATAGCATTATTTTGCAGTGACTGACTCTCCAAGAAATATGGCTACCAGATTGTATATATAGTGCACGAATGTCAGCTGATAGTGTTTGCGGGAGATAATATAAAAAATGTATAGCAATTGATTATACCACAAAAAAAAAGAAACAACTGTTCGCACATTCTTAAACGAATTATTTCCCAGGAATTAACGTTGAAGAATATTATAATTGACATATTTACATCATAGGACATCAGAAATTAATTAATTACTACTATAATGTTGGTTATAAATGTCTCCACTAGAGTGCATTCTTACAATATTGCGATCCTTTGGCAATAAATAATAAATGATCTGGTTCCAGTGATGAACAAGTGTAAACAAAGTTTCTCATTTGTTTTCAAACATCGCTTCTCATTTGTTTTCAAATATAGCCGTTTACATTAAATAAATAAATATTCTAAAATAACTATATTTAAATAATGATATGTGAGTAAACAGCTTAATTTTATTCGTTAAATAGTCCTAACAAATGCCACTCTTGATTTCCAAATTCTTTACATAAATTCACTCCTCACTTCGCGAGTTGTGAATTTATCGATAATTTGGAAATCACTCGTGGCATTACTTATGAATATTTGCAAACAGTTCAGTGAAGAAAAATCCCACATTAACCATTTATTGTTGAAAATAACAGCATAATTTACAGGTGAGTCAGCATAGAGCCTAAATTATGCTCATAATGAAATTGCACCGGCAAATAAATGTTATATATTAAAATCATAGAAAAGGTTAAACAGTAATTTTTTTGTCATATATAAATAATAAATGAAGGAAGTTACTAATTATTGGTACAATCTAATATTTATTCAGTCTTATTTCTTGTAAAATACGATGTTGCTATGAACTATATTTCTACCGTACACAGTTCAGGCATATTGAGGGTAAAAGTAGTACAACGGTTCTCCCAATAGACGGAGTAGGCGGTGTAAAACCTTATGTAAGTTTGTTTACAGTACAAATGGAACTTAGCTCTGAATTATAGTAAATAATTGAAACATTAAATTAAACGCCATTGATGGTTTTCATTGTAAGTAATTGAAATAATTGTATTATTATTTTTTTTTTTCGTTTCACCCTCATTGGGGTATGTTCGATCGATCATTGTTATGTGTGCTGTTCCTTTCTTAGTGACCACTATTACTTTTTGATCTCATTTTCCTCTTTTATTTAGAGATAATGTGTAGATTTATCTTGGAGTCTTATGTTTTCATTTTGAATAATTAATTTAGCTTTTCGATCGATTAGTGAATTTTCTGTTTACATAATTTTAATTTTACATAATTGTATTATAGGCGGCTCCATGCCGCAAGCTGTTAGACGCTCCCCTCTCACTGCTGGGGTCCCAAGATCGAGTCTCAGTCACTCCATGTGGGTTTCGTGGTGGACGAAACGAACCTTGGGCAGGGTTCTCTCCAGTTTTTCCCTGCCCCAATTTCATTCCACCATTTCTCCATACTCACCTCATCCATTTCGTTCATATCCCCGTGTGACAGTGCGTCAGGTGTGGTCGTTCCGGAACCCTTGTCGTTCATAGACCTCTATTTAGGGACTTTCATCTCATCTCATCCCTCGATCCGACCCTTAGTTGGACACGAATTGAGGATATTTATATAATTGTATTATGTAAAAGAGCGTCCGCCGCTGTAGTGTCGAGGTAGCGTGCTGGCTTGTCACGCAGCGGGCCCGGGTTCGATCCCCCGTCGGGACAGTTTTTCTGGGTGAGGTTTTTAACGGGGTTTTTCCTCACCTGTAAGACAAATGTCAGGAAACCTTTAAGGCTCAAACGGTCCCCGAAATCATATGGGCATCATCATCATCCTTCACCGGTGGGGAAAGCAACGGGAAGCTACCACACCTACAATTCCCTAGTAAAGCTGCAAAGGATAGCATGGAAATGCAATGATTGCAGTGAAAGACCTGCCCTCGAGCAGAATTACTGGATGGGTGTAAAAGAGCAGAATTAAAATTGTATCAATAGTTTAATCGGCTGCTGTGGACTAGTGGTTATGCTCCTTGCCTCTGGTGCCGTGGGTCGCGGGTACAAACCCGGCCGGGGTCGATGGATTTTTTAGGATGGAAAAATCCAAGGAGCAAGTCCTCCGGGAGGGACTTTAAGCCGTGGGTCCCGAGTCTGAAGATTTTCAGGCTCGTAAAAGATCCTTAAGCCTGAATGGAAAGGCCTCTAAGCAAAATTTGCCGGATTTTCCCTTCCTAGTACTACCTTGGTTTCTTAGATGTCAACATGAGACGGAACGCTGACCACGGACCACTCAAATGACATCTATACGAAAACAAGTGTAACTAAATTAGTATGGTTCAGATTCTTCCCTGTGGGGGGAGAGAGCCTAAATCTCTGTTAAGGGAAACATGGGCTTACAAGATAAGAAGATGAATAGTTTATCCAATAAGCCAGTTTTTGTTTGTGAGTGCAGGAGTAAATAATAAAATCTCTTCTAAACCTCAGGAGGAATAAACACTCAGGATTTTTAACATGGCGGCGGCGGCGGCGGCGGCGGAAGATGGCTAATTGGCTTGCGCATTTCCTCACTCAAGTGTTGAACAGTTGATGCCATGAATATATAAGGTCGTGACGCATAGAGGGTTATCATTGATTTTCCCACCTGCTTCTCTGATATTCCCAGTTTCTTCACATATCCTTAAGTGAAATTTAGCTTAATGATATGACTCTTATTTTATACGGAGTGTTCTGATAAAACGGTTCAAATATTTATAGAGGAGGTAGTGTATGCTAAAACGAGAAAAAAAAATCTACGAAATGTACTGTTTCTAAACTTAATATATTCGTTAATTAAATAAAATAAAACGTAGTTTTATTTGATTTTCATATTTATTATATAATTCAGTGACAGCTGTTTCGGTACACTGTACCTTCTTCGGACATTTTAACAAATTATGAATTGTGTTCCAACTGATCTAAGCAACAATACAACAATACTTACTTACTGACTTACTTACTCACTGGCACTATCGAACCCGTAGGTTCATGGCCGCGCGGACATAAGCTCTCCATTCATCCCTATCCTGAGCTAATGCTTTCCAATCATTCCCTGTATAATCTACTTCCCTCAAATCATAGTTAATGTTATTCTCCCACCTCATTCTTGGTCTACCTCTGGCTTTCCTACAAGAAGCTTCCATGCACGTCTTTCATTCCCCATACGTGCAACATGTTCTGCCCATCGTAGTCTACGAGACTTAACTGTCCTTATTATATATAGACCATGTAGTTCATTGTTATGAAGTCTTCTCCATTCACCTGTCTGTTCGTCTCTCTTTGGTCCAAAAATTTTCCTAAGTACTTTATTCTCTAATACTTGTAATCTCCTTTCTTCCCTTAAAGTAAGAGTCCATGTTTCGCACCCATATAATATAACTGGTAGAATAATAGTTTTATATATTTTCAGTTTAATATTTCTTGAAAGAAGTTGGGACATCAAGAGTCTCTGCAATGCATAATAGCACACATTTCCAGAATTGAGCCTATGTTTAATTTCTTTGTGCATCTCATTCCTATTTGTGATTACTGTTCCTAGGTATTTGAATTCAGCCACTTCCTCAAAATTTCCCTCATTTGTCATTAGCTGTCCATTTCCATTATATAATGAATTTCTACGTGTGACCATATATTTAGTTTTATTGATATTTATTCCAATCCTAATTTCTTAGTGTTACTCAACAGTGTGTGCGTATTGTCCTTTAGTATCTCCTCGCTATCGGCCAACAATACTACATCATCAGCATAAACTAACAAACAAACAATACAACAATATTTATGTAAATCTTTTAATTTAACAAAGTGGATGAACACATGAGAGCATAACACAGAAATTTAGAATATTCAAAATTTGCTAACCACCTATTCCAATTTAATCATTGTTTCGATCCAAATTTTAAAATTTTACATGTTTGTGATAAGGGTAAGAAGTTAGATCTTATGGAGGCTGTAGAAATAAATAAATTGAAAAGTAGTAACAAACTGTTAAATTCTCAACTTGATTTGAATGAATCCCCTTTATTAAATTTTACTCTCATTTTGTAAAACATGCCATTTTACAGTTACGTCAGTTACCTATGTAAAACTGTTCATTTTAAATACAATTATTAAAGATAGAAAATAAATATTTTCCGTTAAAGAGATTGAAACCTTTATATAAATATTTTGAATAGAAAAAGTTGTGACTACTTTTTGATGGCTAAAAGAATATATTTTTATTGCATTTGTTACGTCAGTTACTATGAAATTGACCTCATGTTCTTTATCGATAAGATATATTGGGCAGACCAGCCTCATGGACTAGAGGTCAGCGTTTCTGATTACAGTTCATGAGGTTCCGGTTTCGATTCCCGGTCAGGGAACTACTCCCTTAGTTGGTCTGAAAATTAGGTTAATTTTAGGTTAAAAACTCCATGGCGTTTCATTATAATCTATCACCCATCATATCATCGGAGTAACGTAACTCCTCCTTCCAGGTGCCTGAATCTAAGAAATGTTATTTTCTGTACGAATTAATATTCTTATGGATGTCACCACTATTCCTGATTAAGCTCTAAAAATAAAAAAATAAGGTTCCGATCCATTTATGATTAGTTGAAAATAGTCATCGTTTCAGATAGTAGAACAATTCCGTCTGCCAGGGGAGAAAGCCACAAATGCCATAAAAGATAACATTGTAGCATTGGAAAAAAAAAAAAAAAAAAAAATCGGGATGATCGAACATTCACTGAAAAAATGTAAGAATAGTAGTAGTAGGACTTTATTAGACAAAAAGTAAGATATTTACAATATTATTTACAAATATGGGTCGCACGGGCAGTAAGCCGTACGTGCTGTTGACAGTCCGTTACAATAAAGTAATAATTGATACTAGTGTAAAGAAAAATAAACAACAAAAATATCAATAACATTACAATTACATAAAGAAAACACAATAATAATATTACAATTAAATAATAACACAATAGCATTATACACTAAACACATTGGCATTACAATTACATAAAGAAAACACAATAATATTACATGAGTCAATATCTTATGTACAAATAAATGGATTGGGGTAATAGTAAATTCGATGTCGATGAAGTTTCTCAACCATATGTTTTTAATAAGTAAAATCACAAGTGAATTCCAAATTCTATAGGATTTAGGAATTAAGAGAGGCATTTGCTAGGACTATTTAACGAATAAAATTAAGCTGTTTATTCAAAAAATCATTATTTAAATATAGTTATTTTAAAATATTTATTTATTTAATGTAAACGGCGTTGTTTGAAAACAAATCAGAAATGTGAGGTTATGTTTATTCACTGCAACTTGATCATATTATGTATTGCCAAATACGATCGGAATATTGTAAGAATGCACCCTAGTGGAGAAGTAATGAAATACATCAAACTGTATAATTATTATAACCAAAAGTTATAGGTTAATAATTTATTTTTTTAGTAAAACAACTCAGTAAAATCAAGGCACCTGTTCATTATTTGCTTTATTCAGTGTATTTTTTGGAGAGTCAGTCACTACAAGATAATTATCTGACCTGTTCAGAATATTAAAAAAGAGGAGCTTTCTTTATCACAAAAGCAGGAGCTCATAAAGAGAAATCGACGAAGAGCAAGATGAAACACATGTGTGATTGGTTGTAAAACAAAATTCATTGAAACATGATTGGTCATCGACTACCATTTGGGGCATGAGTTAAATTACACTGAGCAACAATAAATAAACTTTTTTTTTGCCTCAGAAAGAAAAATATGTGATTCTGATAGTATGTTTTCTCCTGAATTCAAATATGATATCGGTGTTTCTCCATCACGCAAGGTTTCCGAGAGACAGGATTTTATAATTTAAAACACTTTAATATTTTCTACATTCGTAACTACACAATATTCGAACATTCGGACTCACCTAGAAAGTACGAAATCACGATTTTCTGCTATATTTCGCCTCTGGAGCATCCCTCCTGATGGTCCAACAATAATCTGATAGCAGCTGTAGTCTCGCGGTAGCGTGCTGCCTTGTCACGCAGCGGGCCCGGGTTTGACTCCCGGTCGGGACAGTTTTTGTGGGTGAGGTTTTTATCTGGGTTTTTCCTCACCTGTAAGACAAATGTCAGGAAAACTTTAAGGCCCAAACGGTCCCCGAAATCATATGGCCATCGCAATCATCATCATTCATATTCATATTAGGTTAAGCTTAGGATTAGGGACTCTCCTGGCGCACCATTATCACCATCATCACCCATCATATCATTGGGGCAACGTAATCCCACCTTTCAAGCGCCCAAACCTCAGAAATGGGTTACAAGTACGCCGTTACAGGGGAGAACACCAGGAATGTCGAAAGACCACCTGGGCATTTGAAAAAAAAATATTAGGATTCCATTTGCTTTTATATCTCTTTTCCATAGCTGAAATCTCCTGATCAAATTGTTCCCCGTGCTTATCGCTCTATGGACAAATGGACAAAAAACGATTATTAAGAAAATCATTATTTAAATCCATTAATTGAAACTGAAATAAAAAAACTGTGGGTGATGGAGCAATTCCGAATACATATTTGAAATCACGATAAAAAAACTGCATTAAGTACATTATTAAATTGTATTTCTCTTTAATAAATGATAGTTTCGATTTTTAGGTGTTTGCCAGTCGTGTGTGTAAGATGTGAGAGAAAATATCGTTGAAATTGTATGGTATTGCGTATTTTATAACGTTCATTATATGCTATAGTATAGAAAACGTGACATAGCCGTCAATCAAGCCCACAATATGGACAGCAAAATGTTATCTTATCGATGAGTCATGTCAGTGGAGATGAACACAAGTGCTTCTTTTATCAGCTGCAGATAAAGTACACACAATCAACATCTCTCATGGGAACTCACGTCTCAAGTACAATTCTCTCACAAAATATATCCATCTCCTCAAAAAATAATGCATTATAATTTTTTATTCAAAACAAATTTTATATCAAATTGAACACTCATAGTTCATAGAATTATTCTTTATTTTTAGTTAATTCCGATTCATGTTTCGCATCCATATAATGTAACTGGGACAATAACAGTTTTGTACATTTTCAGTTTAACTTAACTGTTCTCATATCTGGCTTCCTATAAAGACCATGTAGTTCATTGTTATGTAGTCTTCTCCATTCACCTGTCTGTTCATCCCTCTTTGGTCCAAAACTTTTCCTAAGTACTTTATTCTCAAGTGTTCGTAATCTGCCTTAAAGTAAGAGTCCATGTTTCGCATCCATATAATATAACTGGTAGAATAATAGTTTTATATATTTTCAGTTTAACGTTTTTTTAAAGGAGTTGGGACAAGAAGAGTCTTTGTAATGCATAATAGCACGCATTTCCAGAATTGAGCCTATGTTTAAGTATATTACGATCGCTCGGTTTTTAATTTACGTGATTCTGCAAAACACTTCACAAACGTGCTTTGCGCGACAGAGTTTTCAATATAATAAATAATAACATCTTTGTTGGAAATATTTACATTCATTATAAACAATTGAGTAACGTTAACAGTGTGGGAAATGTTTATTAGTTGAAAGTACAGGAGGCCGTGAGACCATTATTATTGATAAAATGGCCGCAAGTACGTGTTTATTGTTTTATATTGTTTCAAGTAAAGTTCAGTTCATTTAAAATGCAGTGATTTGTTTCGTATGATGTATATTAACACTATCTTTTGGATATTTTTTGTATAAGTTTATACATTGTACGTAGTATACATAGAGGGCAGTGGTTTTACTTCCCCCACGTGGGTGTAAATATATTATTACAGTATGATTATTTAGGTTGGCAATCCCGAAATGTAGGAAGTTGTACTTTCAATCATGGTCGCCATTGCTGTAAGAACGACAAAACGCACTATCGCGCAAAAAATTTGTCATCATCATAGTACATTCACGAATTTAGGCCATTTGTTGACCTGTTTCGGCCTCAAGAGAAACACCATCCAGAAGTCTTTTGAGTGGACGTCCTGGTCTTCTTCCTGCAGGTTGATATCTTAACATTTGTTTGGGTATTTTGTGATCTTCCATTCGATGAACATGTTGCATCCATCTTGACTTATAATCAGAAATTTTGTTTTCTAAAGATTCCATGTGTAATTCTTCTAAGATGTCTTCATTTTTTGTGATCTAGTAGTGTGTATCCTGCAGTCCTCCGAAGGTATCTCATTTCAGCAGATCTAAGTCTCTGTATATCCTTCTGTTTCAACGTCCATACTTCGCTACCATACAAAAGAGTTGGAAGAGCAAGAAAAAAAAGGGGGGGTAGTGACGTGTGTATAACCTCTCCTACCTAATTCTCATCCTCACCTTCTCGTGGTACAACCCGTTTTCACAAACGAGGCTCTGAGGACCGAGTCACGGCGGTATAACCGTTCCATCAGGTACTGAGTAAATGCGGTATCCTAATGTCTGTCCAGAGACTAAAAGGTAGCAGCCCTACCACTGGACTACTTAGCGTCAGGCCAGTAACCTGTCCTAAGGAACTTCAAAACTACTTTCAAGTCTCAACACGAAAAAAGCCAGAAGGAATTGAAATATGACGACCCACAGCAAAGAAATATGGGTTAAAAAAAAAATTGCATCTCATTACTATTTGTAATTATTGTTCCCAGGTATTTGAATTCAGCCGCTTCTTCAAAGTTTCCTTCATTTGTCATTAACTGCCCATTTCCATTATATTATAATGAATTTATATGTGTAAAAATATTACTCGATGGAGTGTGCATGTTTGGCCCTTAGCATCTCCTCGCTATCGCCTAATAGTACTACATCGTCTGCATAAACTAACAGTTTATTAATAGCAATAAGTTGTAGGCCTTCTTTATTTGATGGCGTGCTCTAGTACAAAACTGAATAGTAGAAGAGATAGTGCATCTCCTTGCTTTAGTCCATTGTGAATTTCAAAAGTATCCGAAAACTGATGTTCTTGTAGAAGATTTCCGCGCTGTTGGCCGTGGTCTCGAGGCTTGTAGTTCCCCGACGTTTCGTCAGAGATGCGTCCGGCATCCTCAAGGGATGTTTATTTGAACTCGGACTTCTTGATCGATATTCCAGTGCGCTACCAGTTACGCTACCAGGCAAATCTAGTACAAACATTTATTTTCCTTATATAGATAATCTCTATTATTATAAGATGTAGCTGAGAACTCGATCTCCACTGCCACCTAGTAGCTCTTATAACAAATAAGCAAATTAAAGATAATATTTTTACATTATAGCAGTGACGCTTTATTGATGTTATAATTAAATTATATATATATATATATATATATATATACACGCCTAATTAATTGAAATTAAATTAATTTTGGCACTTTCTTCAGATCAAATGACTTTTGAATTCGGTATATATATATATATTTTTACTGAACTTTTATTATAGAACAAAACCTGCTGATATATTTGAATTATTTTCATAATCCCCCCATATATAATTAAATTTTCCCAAGAACTAAATTTATTCCACGACATTAATAGCTTTTTTCTCATTTTTCCATCTTGTAAAAATAATTTTAGATGTAAGAATATTTTTTGTATTATTTTTTAACCTGGTTGTCTGGTTGAATGGTAGACAAGGTCTCAAGACCTTAACTATAGCAAGTAAAATAAAACTATTTATTTTATTTATTTCAGGATTATTTCTGTTATATACGCAGGTATCCTCAACAAAAATATACGATATTTTTCTTCCACACCTCCCATGTCTGCTTCTGTCATATTTCTCTTCTTCATGTTGTCTGAATTCCCTTTATCCACATTGGCTTTGGTCTACCTAATTTCCCTTTTCCAGGAGGTATCCATTTCAATACTTCTTTGTTTGTTTCTGTATGCCTTCTTCTCATCAATTATTATTATTATTATTATTATTATTATTATTATCATCATCATTATTATTATGTCCGTCCGAGTTTCCATTGGACGGACAATGGCTCTCCCTGTCCTTTTGTATGGGAGTGAATCTTGGATTACCACTACCAAACAAGAAAGTAAAATCCAAGCAGCCGAGATGCAATTTTTAAGAAGAGTAAAATGCTGCACTAGAATGGGCCAGATAAGAAACGAGGATATCCGTGAAGAACTGCAGATCTACTCCATAAAAGAAAAGATATTTAACAACAAGATACAGTGGTAAGAACATGTAGAAAGAATGGAAGAAAGTAGATTACAAATAAAATCTTCCATTATTTTCCAAGAGGAAGAAGAGATGTCGGACGTCCTCGGAAGAGATGGTCTTAGATCTATTAGTGAAGATGGAACAGGCAACTGTTGCCTAAACCAGGAAGTGAAGAAGATTATTATTATTATTATTATTTATTACAAAATTAGACAAAATAAGAAATACTGTCATAAGAGAAAAAATGAATATTGGTTATTCAATAGTAGATTGTATATGGTATAACCAATTAAATTGGTATGGGCACGTACGACGAATGCAAGAAGAAAGATTACCCAGGAAAACATTGGAATGGTGTCCACCTGGAAGAAGGAGGAGAGGAAGACCTCGAAACTCGTTGATGGAGGAAATAAGAACTGAAATGAGAGCAAGAGGACTGGAGGACATGGATTGGATGGAGAGAGAGACGAGTGGAGAAGAAAAACAAAACTTTAGGCACAGAAAGATGTGTAAACATTAAAATTCTGTATATAAATAAAATTATTATTATTATTATCATCATCATCATCATCATTATGTCTCAATTTCATTTAAGTAGGAACTTTTATATTTCTTTTAGACATCGAATCCTTCTGCATGCAACCAATCATCCTCCAAAAACAAACTAAAGAATTATTTAATATCAAACTAACTTATACACCTCACTGATAGTATTCTTTTAACAATTAATACATTAAATTATTTATGAAAATAATATTAAGATTAACATATTTTCTTTTGTTTTTTTTAAATATTGTATAAACGTAAAATTATTTTTCTATATCTCATTATTTTTCTTTGTTATTTATAAACATTAGACAGTGACAGTTTAATATTTTTTGCTTGTATAAACTTTATTATTAGTTTTAGTCTTAATTATAACTAACATTAACTGGTTGCATTATAGATCGTAATATAAAATCTCCTAGCGTGACAGGCCTAGAAGGCCCTTGGCTGACCAGCCGGCTACTGGCCTCACATCCACGTGTTAATCACAGAGGTAGACGATCATCTAGCCAGTGTAGGGGTGACATGTGGTAAGGATGTCGGATCCCCCAGTCGTTGGAGCTGGTATTCTCAATCTGGAGTCGCTACTTATTGTAGCTACCCAAATGCCTCACGATGCTGGGTGGGCACCGGTCCCATACTGGCCGAAATTCTTCCCCCATGGAGACTCGAAACAGCTCAAGTCCCGTAGCTCTGCGCCAAGGCTTCTTGCCTTTACCACTCGGCTACGGCGCGGGACAGATCGTAATATAATAGATATTATTATTTTTTGATCAACATTTTATTTAGTATTTAATATTAGAGTTAATTGTGATTGTTATATTCTGATGTAATATATGTTTGTCCTGGTGAGTGGAAGAGAAGGCCACATGGCCTTAACTCCGCCAGGCTAAATAAATATAATCTAATCTAATTAAAGTTAGAAAACTTGCAGCAACTTCACACTTGTATTAATATTAACATTATATTTATTTTCAAACAAAAACGAGATTAAAGCTATAAGAATTTACATCAGTAATTGGTAGCTGTTAAATTAAAGAGTAGCAAATGAGGAAGGAGTGAAATCTGATATTTATTTCACGAAAATTATATTGAAGGGAGAATTTAGTGGGCACGACAGGCGGGACTATTGCGATAAAAAAGCAGGGGGTTTGTGAAATAGTCATTTCTCACGACAGGCTAGAGACGTCATTTTAGCGACAGTGGGGCGGCGTGAATTTTTTATTGTGTGCGTCATATCGCATTAGCGTCTGTATTGAGGGCCAGCCTATATAGACGGGCGTCACGCAGTGGCTACATTAACATTCCTGTGAGGTGTGGTTGTCAGCGACAAGAACCTCCAGGCTGCCGCTTTCCGCGCCGGACACACTACATAATTACTCCATTTTATGCTTTCTACTTTTTAAATTTGTGGAATAAATCATACTTAGGTGTTCTAAAATCATAACCCATATTATTTATTTATTTATTTATTTTTATTAAATATTTTCTCTACATTACAGTAGTTATGTTTCAGCCCAAATGTATTTTGCTCCACCACAAATTTCTATCCTTAGAATCTTCTTCTTTGAAGTTTCTGCTGATCATGTTTCTTCTCACTTCATCCCCCTCCTCCTCCTCCTCCTGCCTTCAGCATTCCAATCTTGGGATTCCATCCTTCTTGGGATTCTATTGTCTTCCATTCTTTTCATATATCCATACCATTTCAATCTTCTATTACAACAACAACAATAATAATATAATAATAACAATATTAATAATAGCGACAATAATAATAATAATAATAATAATAATAATAATATTTTATTAAGGATTTTCTTTCCATTGCAGTAGTTATCCTTCAGCCCAAATGTATTTTGCTCCACCACAGATTTCTATCCTCAGCATCTTCTACTTTGAGGTTTCTGCTGATCATGTTTCTTCTCACTTTATTCATCCACTGTTCCCTGGGTTTCCCCCTCCTCCTCCTGCCTTCAGCATACCAATCCAGCATCATTCATGGGATTCTATTATTTTATATCCTCTTCATATGTCCATACCATTTCAATCTTCGTTCTTCTTTTTTTGTATTGTAAGCCTATATTTTCCCTTTACAGAGATTTAGGTGCTTTCCCCCTACAGGGAAGAATTTGAACCATACCAATTTAGTTACACTTGTTTTCGTATAGATGTCATTTTGAGTGGTCCGTGGTTAGCGTTCCGCCTCATACTGACATCTAGGAAACCAAGGTAGTACTAGGACTGGAAAATGCGGTAAATTTGCTTAGAGGCCTTTTCATTCAGGCTTAAGGATTTTTTACGAGCCTGAAAATCTTCAGACTCGGGACCCACGGCTTAAAGTCCTTCCCGGAGGACTTGCTCCTTGGATTTTTCCGTCCTAAAAAATCCATCGACCCCGGCCGGGTTTAAACCCGCGACCCTCGGGACCAGAGGCAAACTTTCCAAAGGTCCTTCACCGTGGTGGGATGCCTTGAAGCAAGGCCTCATTTCAGGAGACCAAACCCACAAAAATCCATCGAAGAGGCGTCTGATGACGTCACAGGGATTCTACTGAAGGATATGATGTGGATGCCTGTTTCATCTAATTTTCGGCTGTAGTATATCTGTGATTCGACGCCTTGTCCATGTGGATCCGAATTTTTGAGGTGTCGGCACCATACAACCGATGGATGACTTCATCAAAAATTGGGTCCATGACGTTCTCCTGAAAGTAGGCTACATTGATTTTGGCTTTGCTTTCAACTCTGTGAATTCTTAGCATCCCCCTGCACAAAAACCTGCAACCACCATAAAGCGGACTTGGAAATTTTTTTTTTTTTTTTTTTTTTCCCCGGATGAAGTCGGAACGCCCCTTTTGGCTTTTGGGCGGTAATAAATTGTACTGTGCCTGTTTGTATCATCACGGTAGATCCATGCTTCATCCAGAGTGACTATCCACTGCCATTTATCACCGGCCAAATGGTTTTCATATAACTTTCTTGCATTTATGAACCTTCCTCTGATATGTCTTTCTTTAAGGGCATGTCCCCGAGCTTTATGTCGCCGTTTATGCCCAAAGTTTGGTTGATTATGCGCCAGACTGTACCCTTAGATGTGTTTGTGCGACTTACAATGCTTCGCTGGGTTGATTGGATTCTCTTTGGTCACTTGAGCTTTGACTTTGGCCACTACCGTTGTCGTCCGAGTTTGTTGCACCCGTACTCTTGTCAATTTTTTTAACACTGGGCTTCCGGTGGGAATCCATTTTTATGCAAATTTATAATACGGCCCTCACACGCCTTACTGACACTCAATCCCTTCTCTTTGCACCGTTTTTCAAACATGGATAGGCTGTAATTGGCGTCGGAAAGCCCCGCGATGTACCCTTGCCATAAATCCGCCACTGTCGAAGCCATAACTCACTTAAATAAGAATGCGACCACACTGACCACCTGAGTCAGCACTGATAATGTCATCCAATTTTCATGCAGCTGCAGTTAATACGTTTATTGCTAGAACCTTTCAAAGTCGTTTCATTTTATCTGGCGCAACCTTCCTTATTTATTTATATATTTTACCTGATGGAGTTAAGTCCGTAAGGTCTTCTTTTCCACTTCATCAGGGTTAAAATTATACATATAATAATAATAATATTAATAATAATAATAATAATAATAATTATGAATTATCTATATGTTGATTAATAATACATAATAGGCATAGGCTACACAATATAGAGTAGAGAAGGAAAAAATGATGATAATAATAATAATAATCATTGTTGTTGTAAGCTCATGTTTTCCCTTTACAGAGATTTAGGCGCTGTCCCCCTACAGGGAAGAATTTGAACCATACTAATTTAGTTACACTTGTTTTCGTATACCGGTAGATGTCTTTTTGAGTGGTCCGTGGTCAGCGTTCCGCATCACACCGACATCTACGAAACCAAGGTAATACTAGGACGGGAAAATTCGGTAAATTTTGCTTAGAGGCCTTTTTATTCAGGCTTAAGGATTTTTTTACGAGCCTGAAAATCTTCAGACTCGGGACCCACGGCTTAAAGTCCCTCCCGGAGGACTTGCTCCTTGGATTTTTCCATCCTAAAAAATCCATCGACGCCGGCCGGGTTTGAACCCGCGACCCTCGGGACCAGAGGCAAGGAGCATAACCTCTAGTCCACCGCGTTATAATAATCACAATAATAAACTTTGGGCCAAAGTGAGAGCAACACTGAAGTTAAAGGAGGAAACAACTTAACTGTCTGCTTGATGGTCTTTAAGACAAACCAAATTCGGCGCAGCGTAAAGCTATCCTTGAAGTTGTTTTCACTCAGAATAATATTATGTGTATCGTTACATGCACTTTCTCTTAAACTATTGATTTTACATGCTTGTTGTATTGGGATTTGAGCATGTGAGTGTACTCAAGCCTGGGATGAAGAGCTGCTGCTGCTGCTGTGCTAAAGTTTGAGAGATTTTAGTTCATCTCAGATACGATGAAGTTGATGTGATGTATAGAAAATATTGACTCAGCTCAGAGAGACAACCACCAACTCTCTGGAGTGAACACAGTGCGCCAAATAAGCGCTTCTATGTTTACGTTATTTAAACAATATTCTTACCATCGAACAAGTTTATGGGGGCACGCCGTAGCGTAGTGGTTAAGGCACTGAGCTACAAGCCGGAGGGTCGAGGGTTCAAGTCCCGTTGGGGTTAGGATTTTTAAACTAACCCATACCCTCTGGCGCCACTATGGCCCTGGGGTCGACTCAGCCTCTAACTGAAATGAGTACCAGACGCTAGTTCTGGGGGTAAAGGCGGCCGTCACGCAGGGCTGACAACCCGGCTAACGTAAAGTGACGATTGTCTAGAAAAAGTGGGAGCGTTAACCTCCTACTAACCCAAGGGCCTCCGGGCCTGATGTGGGATCACTTTATCGAACAAGTTTATTCAAAACAGGTCACATGTTTTCGGAGGGCATCCAGTTCAAATCCCCGGTGCCTACCAATCTGACGTTATTTTAAGTAGTCATTTCAAATTTTTTATAGGATTCATGATGTGTTCCGTTGAGGTGTTATTCAAAATTAAATTATAAAATTGTGGAATATTCACCTGAAAGGTCCGTCTCCTCAACTTAATTAATTATTTAACTGTAGCGCATTCGGGACTTGTCCCATCATCGACAGGATTCAAAACTGGTGTTTCACTGAAGATCTGGTAGAGGGGGTTACATGTATTGGGTTCGTTTTCGTTTATCAGATTGTCGTTGTTGTGAGCTGCTCTCATGATTTCCTCTCTTTGAGTACGTTTATCTTCGCTGGATTATTTTGTCTGTGCATTAATGTTAGGGAGTTTTCAATATTTAACATGCGATGTCTTTCATGGATAACGTGTTTTGCATGGCTTGATTTTCCTTCTGCGTGAATAAAGTCTTTAAAATGTTCTTTAAATCTGATGTTAAAACTTATGTTTGTTCTTCCTATATAAAATTTGCTGCAGACCTTACATGTCAATTTATATACTCCTTTGCGGTTGAAAATGTTATTTTCTTCAATGTTATTGTTTATTATGTTGTTTAATTTGTTATTAGTTCTGTATGCTATTTTTACGTTTTATCAGCTTTCTTTAGTGTATTGGCTAATTTTGTCGTTTCTTTTCCTGTGTATGTAAGTGTTATCCATGTTTTCTTGTTGTTATCAGATTCTTTTTCTAGTTTAGTTATGTTGGTTATATTGTTCTTTCTTTTTTGTTTATTTACGAGTTTATCTATGATTTCTTCATTATAGCCATTGGTTTTTGCCATATATTTAATGTAGTTGAGTTCTTGAATATAATTGTCTTTGCTTAATGGAAGTTTTAACATTCTATACATTAAGCTGTTAAATGTACTTATTACACGCTTTATATTAGCTTGACCTGTATCTATGTAACTGAATCTTTTAACGCGATTTTCACCCACTTAAAATCATTGGATCGACTTGAAACTTTGCATACTTGTAAAAGACCCGTGACAATATAATAATTCCATATTTTGTTTCTAATATCATGGCCAGAATCATCAGAAAAAAAGTGTCTTTGCATCTATGTAACGGAATTTTTGAACACGATTTTCACCCACTCAGAAACATTGGATCGACTTGAAACTTTGTATACGTGTAAAGGACCCGTGACAATATAATAATTTCATATTTGTTTTCTAAAATCCTGGCCAGAATCATCAGAAAATAAAAAAAGTGTATTTTTATCTATGTAACGGAATTTGTGAAAACGATTTTCACCCACTTAGAAACATTGAATCGACTTGAAACTTTGTGTACTTGTAAAGGACCCGTGACAATACAATAATTTCATATTTTGTTTCTAGAATCCTGGCCAGAATCATCAGAAAATCAAAAAAATGAAAACTGGTATAATAGGTTGCGGACTTGTCGACTTTTTAATCAATCGTTGTAGTGGTATATAATTTCTGTAATCCATAGGTCGCTGGTTCAAATCCGGCTGGGAGGTTTTTTAGAAGAGTATTACTTTCAGCTCAAAATACAATAGAATCGAATTTAAAGATATTTACATTTTATCTTATTGTGTAAAATATTAAAACTAAAAAATAAAAAAATAAATAATAGTTTTAAAAAACTAAAACAACACGCTTTATTAGAAAACCGAACCAAAAAAAAAAAGGAAAAATAATTTTAATTTCCAACATGCTTGGGATAAATAACTTTATCATCAAAAGCGTGGGGTGCTTTTTATGATTTTTACATTTTCTTCTTAGAGACTTTACTTTTACCAATATCTGTTTATTTTTTGTTGAAAAGGGTGTGTAGATTTTTTTGTTTATGGCCAGAGCACTGTTTGTAGGTTTCTGGTGATTCCGATTTCTAATTTATTAACAACAGTAAACTTGAAATCGGCAACATCCAACTATACAGGGTGCATTTAAAGTCAGTTAACCAAAAATGCAAATATATTATACTCTGTGGCTTACAACATCTATACCGAAATTATTCCCTAGTTAGCAAACTACCTGAAGCAGTAGTGTTTGAGATTACATTCTGAAGGTCTCGAATTCAAACCCCAATTTCAACCAATCTAATTTCTTTGCTTGCAGGCATGTGAAATGGTTAACTGGCTTATACCGAATTCTGTGTATCAATTGGGAAATAGCTGTTGGCCCATGTATGTACTTTTCTAGTCATCTTTCATACGTCGTCCCAGGGAAAATTTTCCGTTTGGGTCATTGTCTAGTGTATTATAATCATATTTTGGATGTTCAATTATGACAATTTTATGATAATTTTCCTGTTAGTTAATCCAAGTGCGGCATTTTCCATGCTCGTCAGAGTTCAAAGTTCCGACGTTATCGTAACAAGTTGCAGATATGGAATGAGATCAAAGTCAGTATTTTATATCATTCTGTTATTTTAATTCATTTTAGTATATAGACCTTGTTATAACTGTTCATAATTATTATGGATAAAGAGATATTAAACATAGGCTCAATTCTGGAAATGCATGCTAACATGCATTACAAGGACTCTTGTCGTCCCAACTCCTTTCAAAAAAACATTAAACTGAAAATATATAAAACTGGAATGCAGGCTTTCACGGCCGGTAATCATGGTAGTAAAAGATTCCGGGCTATGTGGCCGTGGTCTATAACTGGCTTTTCTTCCAGACGTTTCTCCCTCCTCAGTTGAGGGAGAAACGTCTCGAAGAAAAGCCAGTTATAGACCACGGCCACATAGCCCGGAATCTTTTACTACCATATATAAAACTACTAGATGGCCCGGCGAACTTCGTATCGCCTTTAACTATTTTTACGTTAATTTTTCCGTATGGTTTTGTTGATTGAGATGCATTTATGTTGTCTGCATTCTCAGTATCATCCATAAGTGTATCATAAGGATTATATACATTTATTGATGGAATATTTTGAGGAGGCTTGCTGATTTCATGGAGATTGTTTCTGTAATATTAGGCATATTATTATAATTAACAGACTTACTTACAGTTCTGTTATTCCGTTCCTTAGGACCTCCATATGTTTTTAAATTGGCATTCTTCTTAAATGTAAGATTTATGTCACATAGGCCTATACCAATTTGCGAAAATTCACTTGATATCTTATCATTCATGGTCTCTAGAACTGATTCGCCATATTGTTCAATGTTCCTTCTCGGTCCAGTTAAATTTAAATTAAGTTGCTGTCTTTCAGCCAGATTACTTAAAACTAATACTTACACACGAAATTAATATCATTATCAATATCTCGAAATTAAAATAAACACTGAACACACTTAAATTATGAAATAATTAATATTTGTAATTCAATTGAAATTCGCGGTTGCAACAAAAAGCACAGCCACCTGGATCTCTCTTTCTTAAATAATAAACCAATTGCTTTACACCGTCATCTGTTAGAATCGCATGGAACTCGCAGATAATTATAACTCTTTGTTAAATAATAAACAAATAATTTGCAATAAAAATAATGCGACTATAAATTTTGTTATAAACAACCGTAGGTCTCTAGTTGGATCAAACAGCACACAGTGTGCAAAATTTTATTAAAATCGGTTCAGTAGTTCAGGATTCTTTCGCGGACAAACAACCTGACACGTAATTTTTATATATTAAGATTATTCTCCCAGTGTCCACCGCTGTGGTCTCAGGGTAGCGTGCTGCCTTGTCACGCAGTGGGCCCAGGTTCAATCCCCGGTCGGGACAGTTTTTCTGGGTGAGGTTTTTATCGGGGTTTTTCCTCACCTGTAAGACAAATGTCAGGAAAACTTTAAGGCCCAAACAGTTCCCGAAATCATATGGCCATCGCAATCATCATCATTCATATTCATCTTAGGTTAGGCTCAGGATTAGGGACTCTCCTGGCGCATCATTATCATCATCATCACCCATCGTATCATCGGGGCAACGTAACCCCGCCTTCCATGCTCCCCAACCTCAGAAGTGGGTTACAAGTACGCCATGCCAGGAGAGAAACCAGGAATGGCGAAAGACAAAACTGCGGCATTTGAAAAAAAAATATATTCTCCCAGTTACATTATTTGGATGCAAAGATGGACCCTAGTTTTAAAGGAAGCGAAAATATTACGAGTATTTGAGAATAAAATTCTTAGGAAAATGTTGGTCCAAAGAGAGATGAACAGACAGGTGAATGGAGAAGACTACATAACAGTGAGCTACTACATGATCTTTATAGCAACACATACACACACACACACACACACACACAAACACACACATATATATATATATATATATATATATATATATATGTACATATATTTATTTATTTATTTATTTATTTAGTTATTTACAGTTACGTCTAGTTAACTGCGATGGGCAGAACATGAGGCACGAATGGGGAATGAAAGAGGGACACGGAAATTTCTTATAAGTAAACCAGAGGGAAAACGCTCAGTTGGTAAACTGAGAGGGAAGTGGAACAATAACTTAACCATGATTTGAGGAAAGTAAATTATATTAGGGGATGATTTGAAAACATTGTTTCAAGATTATGTTCGCACGACCATAAACCTATGGGTTTCATAGGGCCAGTTAGTTAGTTTATTAATAATGTAAAAAAGAAGAAAAATGAAGCAGTTTAAATTTTTATCTGAGTAACAAGTAATTTCCCCACTTCTTATTTAAAGGGACAAGTCCTCCGAGAGGAACTTCAAGCCTTGGGTCCCGAGTCTGAAGATTTTCAACCTCATAATAGAATCTCAAGCCAAAATTAGTGCCTCGGAGCAAAATTTAACTAGTCTTCCCCATCCAAGTAATAACATAGTTGATTAACTAACTCACTTGCATTATCGAACCCATAGGTTCATGGCCGCGCGGACATAAGCTCTCCAAACGTCCCTATCCTGAGCTAATGCTTTCCAGTCATCCCCTGTATAATCTACTTCGCTCAAATCATAGTTAATGTTATTCTCCCACCTCATTCTTGGTCTACCAACTGGGCGTTTCCCCTCTGGTTTTCCTACAAGAAGCTTCCATGCACGTCTTTCATTCCCCATTCGTGCCACATGTCCTGCCCATCGCAGTCTACGAGACTTAACTGTTCTCATTATATCTGGCTTCCTATAAAGACCATGTAGTTCATTGTTATGTAGTCTTCTCAATTCAACTGTCTGTTCATCTCTCTTTGGTCCAAAAACTTTCCTAAGTACTTTATTCTAAAATACTCGTAATCTCCTTTCCTCGCTTAAAGTAAGAGTCCACGTTTCGCATCCATATAATTTAACTGGTAGAATCATAGTTTTATATATTTTCTGTTTAACTTTCATGAAAGCAGTCAAGAGTCTCTGTAATGCATAATAGCACACATTTCCAGAATTGAGCCTATGTAAGTTCAAGAGCCTTGAGTCCCGTGTCTGAAGTTTTTCAACCTCATAATACAATCTCAAGCCAAAATTAGTGCATCGGAGCAAAATTTAACTGGTCTTCCCCACCCAAGTAATACTATAGTTGACTACTAGATGTTTTCATTGAGGCGATGTGCTGACCACATGCCACTTATGAACATATAGAAGAGAAATGAGAGTAACTAATTAGCTTGGTCAAGATACTTCCGCTAGGGAGTACCCATGCCTCACAAATGTTTTAATATTATCAAAATTCCGTTGAGGTGAATAGTCATAAAGTAAAATATTAACTAAATATTTTGGCAGATGCCGTCGTCATCAACTAAGTTATTGTTTTAAACTGTAGGCCTTTCAGAAATCCGCTTTCATCTTCAGCAAAATGGTGTACGCTACTGACTCTGGAAGCCGGTTTCAAAAAGGCCTACAGATTAACAAAAATACAACCTAGTTGAGGACGACGCAACCTGCCAAGGTATTTACTTGTTTTAATGCAGAATGCGGCAAATGGTTGCAAGGGAAAAAATCAGATTGGTTGAAACTGGGGATTGAATACGGGACCTTCAGAATATAATTTCAAGATCCAAGTATTCGAGCTACAGTTTCAACCAATCTGATTATTTTCCTTGCAACCATGTGCCGTGGTTAACTCTCTTATGCCGCACCCTGTATTTTACTTTTTCACAATGTTTGTTAAATGGAACATTAAAAAATAAGAGCTGTAAATAACACTGGTCAACATGATTTTTGTCCCATGAGTACCAATAGTTGTACTTAATGCAGTTTTTTTATCGTGTTTTCAAATATGTATTCGGAGTTTCTCCACCATCCACAGTTTTTTAATTTCAGTTCCAATTAATGTATTTAAATAATTATTTTTTTAATAAACGTTTATTCGTCCATCTGTCCATTGTAAAATAAAACCAAATGAGCTAACTCAGGAGATTTCAACTATGGAAAGAGATATCAAGGCAAATGGAATCATAATATGCTGGCCGATTATTGTTGGACCATGAAGAGGGATGCTCCACAGGCGAAATATAGTAGAAAATGGCAATTTCTTACTTTTAGGTGAGTCAGAATGTTCGAATATTGTGTAGTTACGAATGTAGAGAAAATATTAAAGTGTTTGAAATTATAAATTCCCATCTCTCTCGGAAAGCTTGCGTGATGGAGAAAACCCGATATCATATTTGAATTCAGGGGGGAAAAATACTATCAGAATTACATATTTTTCTCTCTGAGAGACAAAAAAAGTTTATTTTTTGTTGCTCAGTGTAGATTTTGTTAGGAACTTCTGGTGAAATGAACTAAGATTGAGGAATAATGATCATAACAAATCAAAAAGGCAGAAATAGAAAGAACCTTACTCGGCGTAGAAAAAAGATTTATCACACATCATCTGTCGGTCTACCAACTACTGATCTACTTGCTTTGGCAAAATAAAAATGTCCTTCTAGAAATCTTTTATATGAAGCACTATAGGATATGATGCTAGCGTGAACTTCTTTATTGGGCATATCTTGTCAAAGCTATATTCCTTTTTTCTGAGATGAATATTTTCAACAGAATTTCTAAAAAAAGTTAAAAGGTTTTATGTCGAGTTTGACATCCATTGAACAAAATATTTGATAGCTGAATAGCTACTGTGAAATGATATCTTCAGGGGTAACAAAGAATGCATTTGTAAAGAATTGCAGGAATGATTAACTGACCGTGGCGTAGCATATCTTGCTTTGAGAAACGTCTTCATTTTTCATCTCATGAGTGGCACGACTGACGGGTTATTAATGAAATTAAAGTCAGGGGAGATATTCGTTCAAAGTCCGTTTGAATAAGTAGCCTTTGCGTCCTTTCATGCCCTTCAAAAAAGAATTTCACATACAGAGTTAGCAGATTCAATAAATGTAGAACTTTTGACTTTTCAGTTCTCGTCTCTTTCAAAATTATTGGCAGATATCTTATTGAAATGCACTACGTAGAATATTTAATCATAGCGTTGATCTTAGTATTATATGTGACTGTTTAATTTAAAGAAATTACAAAACTTTTTTATTTTTTTTATTATTCCGGCTTTTACAATGAATATACATTTTTCCGGTACCCATGTTCACAGTTAACTACACATTTGTTTCAACACATTTTTCCATTTTTGTCTGTTCATCCATATATCTTCTTCTATTTCCCATTCCCTCTTAGTTTCATTGATTCCCTGAATCCACGTAATATTCGGTCTACCCTTCTTTTTCCTTCCCTGTGGTTCCCAATCCATGATTATCTTAGACAGTCTTCCTTCTTCCATCCTTCTAATGTGTCCGTACCAATTTAATTGTTTCTTCTTTATAAAATCTAATATTGAATATTGTACCTGCATTTTTTCTTTTATATATGCATTTCTGATTTTATCCTTCCTGGATATTCTTGCAGCACGTCTCCAGTAGTCCATTTCAGTGGCGAGCAATTTTTTTTTCATTTGTGCATTTAAAGTCCACACATCAGCTCCATAGGTAATAATGCTTCTGATTATTGTATTAAAAATAGTTTTTTTTTGTTTCTTTGAAGATATGTTTGTCCCATACTATTCCATTTAGGGCAGATATAGCATACTTTCCTATATTTATCCTGTTTCTTATCTCTGCTTCTTGTTTTCCATCTTTAGTAATTTTAATTCCCAAATACTTATATTCTTCAGTGTATTTAATTGCCCTAAATCTTCTTCTAGTATTAAATCTTTAGGAAGATCCCCTATGGTCATATATCTAGATTTATCCATATTGATCTTTAAACCCCATAAACTATATTCTTGTATTAATTTTCTAGTGAGGTATTCTGCATCTTCAAATTCTTGAGCCAATATCAATTGGTCATCTGCAAACTGGAGTGTATATATTGTTGAATTATCATCTAGTGGTATTCCCATCGGTTTACTATTTTTATACTATATATAAAAATATTTTATAATTACTTACCTGAATTTTGAACGTGTTTTTCTTTTCATAACATTCCATTTAATATTTAGATATGTTTTTTCTGTTTATAATTCAATATCCTTTAAAAAAACTTTTTTTTTTTATTCTGGCAGGACTTACTTCAGAGAATTCATGGCAAGGGCTAAAAAAGTGTATGCTGTTATGAGTACAGGGACTCTTGTCGTCCCAACTTATCTAAAAAGGTGCTACACTAAAATAGTATATAATCAATTGAGTTGGTGTTTACTTGATGAAAATCCATATTTATTAATTAAATAAAAATAAAACTTAGCTTTATTTGATTTTCATATTTATTAAGATATATTCAGTGACAGCGGTTTCGGTACACTGTATCTTCTTCAGACATGTTAAATTATGAATTGTGTTATTATAGTACATATCAACTGACCTAAGCAACAATACAACAATAATTTATTTAAATTTTTTAATAACTCAATTCATAATTTAACATGTCTGAAGAAGGTACCGAAACAGCTGTCACTGAATATATCTTAATAAATATGAAAATCAAATAAAACTAAGTTTTATTTTTATTTAATTAATAGAATAGTATATTACGATGCAAGGTTGGGAAGTGGTATTCACAGAATTGAGGAACATGTTTAAAAACCGAGCGATAGCCAGGTTTTTCATTTTCGAGATTCTGTAAAACACTTCACAAACGTGCGTTGTACATTATTTTTTGCGCGATGGTGTTTTCAAAATAATAAATAATAGTAAAATAATAACATATTTTTTGGAAATATGTGCGTTCATTATAAACAAATGAGTAACGTTAACAGTGTGGGCAATGTTTATTAGTTGAAAGTACAGGAGGCCGTGAGACCATTATTGATAAAATGGCCGCAAGTACGATATATTGTTTCAAATAAAGTTCAGTTCATTTAAAATGCAGTGATTTGTTTCGTATAATGTATATTAACACTACCTTTTGGATATTTTTGTATTTACATTGTACGTAGTATACATAGAGGGCAGTGGTTTTACTTTCCGCACGTGGGTGTAAATGTAATATTACAGTATAGTTATTTAGGTTGGCAACCCCGAAATGTAGGAAGTTGAATTTTCAATAATGGTCGCCATTGCTGTAAGTACGACAAAACGTACTAATGCGCAAATGTATATATAACTGTTGTTCTCCGGTTATATGGATGCAAAACATGGACTCTAACTTTAGGGGAGAAGAAAAGATTTCGAGTATTTAAGAATGAAGTTAATAGGAAAATGTTTGGACCAAAGAGAGACGAAAAGACAGGCGAATGGTGAAGACTACATACCAATGAGCTACGTGATATTTTTGAGAAACCAGATATAATAAGAACATTTAAGTCTCGTAGGCTGCGACGGGTAGGGCATGTGGCACGAAATTGGAATAAAGGAGGAGCATAGAGAATTCTTCTAGGAAAACCAGAGGAAAACGTCCAGTTTAACCTCCTGGCTCGACAGGCCTGAAGGCCCTTAGCCTACCAGCCGGCTGCTGGCCTCACATCCACATGTGTCAATCACAGAGGTAGAACATCATCCAGCTAGTGTAGAGATGACATGTGGTCAGCATATCGAGCCCCCCAGCCGTTATAGCTGGTTTTCTCAACCTGGAGCCGCTACTTATTGCAGCTACCCAAATGCATCACGATGCTGGGTGGGCACCGGTCCCATACTGGCCGAAATTCCATGAGAAAATTCCTTCTCCCATGGAGAGTCGAACCAGCGCAAGTCCCGTAGCTCTGCGCCAAGGCTTCATATTATCAAATCCTCGGCTACGGCGCGGGACTGGAAAACGTCCAGTAGGTAGACCAAATATGAGGTGGGGGAATGACTGTAACCATGATTTGAGGGAAGTTGATTATGCACGGGAAGATTGGAAAACAGTTCAGGATATGGATGCATATAGAGCTTATATCCGCGCGGCCATGACCCATGGATTTGATAATATCCACGAGTTAATTTAAAAACTCTATATAATGTCAGTTTATGGTAGATCTGTATTTCCAGATAAACTTAAAGAATTTTTTTTAATAACTCACATTTATCCAATCTATTAATTGAAATTGCAAAAAGTGTTGGGGATAGGGGGCAGCCTTGTCTCACACCACGATTTATTACAGAAAGGTCTGTATGAACTTAACAAAATTACAGAAGAATATGGATTAAAGATATCTACAGAAAAGACAAAAATTATGGCATTTCAAGGTGTAGATCCTGTCAGAAGTAAAATTGTACTTCACAATAAAATTTTGGAGCAGGTGAATAATTTTACATATCTAGGATGCAATATCTCATATGAAGAAGAAAAGGATGTAAATGCAAAAATATCTAAATTTTTAAGAATTTTAGGGTTAATAAATTCTATCTTCAAGCCACAGTTAGTCCAAAAGCATTCAAGACTGAAAGTGTATAAAACACTGGCTCTTCCAACTCTTTTGTATGGTAGCGAAGTATGGACGTTGAAACAGAAGGATATACAGAGACTTAGATCTGCTGAAATGAGATATCTTCGGAGGACTGCAGGATACACACTACTAGATCACAAAAAAAATGAAGACATCTTAGAAGAATTACACATGGAATCTTTAGAAAACAAAATTTCTGATTATAAGTCAAGATGGATGCAACATTTTCATCGAATGGAAGATCACAGAATACCCAAACAAATGTTAAGATATCAACCTGCAGGAAGAAGAAGACCAGGACGTCCACTCAAAAGACTTCTGGATGGTGTTTCTCTTGAGGCCGAAACAGGTCAACAAATGGCCTAAATTCGTGAATGTACTATGATGATGATGATGATATTAATTGAAATGTCTTTTAACTGAACTGGAAGAAATTGAAAATATAAACAAAATCAACAAATTTGATTCTAAACAAGAACGCGCCTTCTCTACAAAATTATAAGAAATATGCCAGTATTTCCTCCGGGTGCAGTCAGTACAAAACTATCTTCTGCTGATGATGGAACTAGTCCCGAAAGACCTACAGTTAATTAATATTTTAGAAGTTCAGGAGACCTACCTACAAGATAAATAATGTTACAATTGTATATTGTAATTTTTTTTTGAAATTCTGACCCGATCGGGACTTGAACCCGCGACCTTCCTGCTTGTAATGTAATGCTTCAACCAACTACGTCTGTCTAAATGTATTTAAAATGTGTACAGTTTGTATAAACCTGTAAAGATAACAATAATAGAACTGTTATGCGTGCACACGTGAAAATGGTATTACATGGGATAGCACACCCCTGGATGCATTTCATTGTGAACGAATTCTGCATCGATTGCAGCGAACAATTACCGTACATGACAAACTCAGTACGGAATCTAATTGTTAAATTGCATGCCCCAATACGTTCCAAAAGACTTCCGTTTATATATACTTTCAAAATATTATAACCTAATTTAGACATCGTTAATATTTTCTCTTTTCAGAATTAATAAACAATAAATTAATTTGACGCTATACATATGTTGTAGTTCAAAATAACATTATTATTATTATTATTATTATTATTATTATTATTATTATTATTATTATTATTATTATTAATATTAAATCATGAAGGATATACAGAGACTTAGATATGCTGAAATGAGATACCTTCGGAGGACTGCTGGGCACACACTACTAGATTACAAAAGAAATGAAGACATCTTAAGAAGAATTACACATGGAACCTTTAAAAAACGAAATTTCTGATTATAAGTCAAGATGGATGCAACATGTTCATCGAATGGAAAATCACAGGATACCCAAACAAATGTTAAGATATGAACCTGCAGGAAGAATAAGACCAGGACGTCCACTCAAAAGAATTCTGGTTGGTGTTTCTCTTGAGACCGAAACAGGTCAACAAATGGCCTAAATTCGTGAATGTACTCTGATGATGATGATGATGATATTAAATCATATGGCCATCGCAATCATCATTCATATTCATCTTAGATTAAGCTTAGGATTAGGGACTCTCCTGGCGCACCACTATCATCATCATCATCATCATCACCCTAACACTATCGGGGCAACGTAACCCCGCCTTCTAGGTGCCCCAAACTCAGAAGTGTGTTACAAGTACGCCATGCCAGGAGAGAACACCAGGTATGTCGAAAGACAACCTGGGGTATTTACAAAAAAATATTATTATTATTATTATTATCTTCTTCTTCTTCTTCTTCTTTCTTCCAAGTATTAGGCCAAGACCTGTTACGATCCTATAGAAAATTTTCCCTCCAGCGTTTCATAGGACGGCCCAGAGATCTTCGTCCTCTAGTTTTGAACCAGACTTTGTCTCTTTTATTCATAAATTCACAATTCAGAAGTAAATTTGGAAACTGCAAAATATAGTTTGGAAATTATAGACTTTAATAACAAAATCATTTCATATTACAAATAATAATTAATTTGTTGTTGAATGCAGACTTTCACGGCCGGTAATCATAACGTAAAAAAAATCCGGGCTATGTGGCCGTGGTCTATAACTGGTGTTTCTTCCAGACGTTTCTTCCTCAACTGCGGAGGGCATCTTCAGAGGCGAGTGCTACTATGTGATGTTACCTTGTCGTAGACTCGGCTGTAATTTGTGATGCACAGAAAAAACGTCTGAGAAAATTTGAAAAAAAAATGTGTTGGAATTCTGTAAGAACACAAAATTATATTCAGATTTTATTCTTGCTTATAGAGATAAGATGTAATCACGAATGTTTATTGCATGCAATAAAAAGAACAATGCCTTTGTGTGAATAATGAGCAAATTCCTTTATTGCTCAAAGAGTAACCACGCATACTGTACCCGCAAATAATGTAATATTTTTTAAAATGAAATAGATTCGCAGTGCAGTTTAATCATAAACATTATCGTCTGCATAGCTACGCCTGTTGACTTGTTCATACACAAGGAAACTTTAAAGCAATCTTCACATCTTCTTGTAAGTCTTCCTCCAGTTCTATTTCCTTCTGACTTATACTGTAATAATAACGTATGGAGTCTGTTACTATATATACATTTAATTGGTTCATTCATTCTCGTTTATGGTGTTATTTTTTTCTATTACATTGCAAATGTGTCCACCGCAGTGGTCTCGAGGTAGCGTGCTGCATTGCACGCAGCGGGCCTGGGTCCGATCCCTTGTCGGGGCAGTTTTTCTGGGTGAGGTTTTTATCGGGGTTTTTTCTCACCTGTAAGACAAATGACAGGACAACTTTAAGCCCCATACGGTCCCCGAAATCATATGGCCACCATCCTTATCCTTTTCATTATCATCATCATCCTTCACCGGTGTGGAAAGCAACGGGAAGCTACCACGCCTACAATTCCCTAGTAAAGCTTCAAAGCATAGCATGAAAATGCTATGATTGCAGTGAAGAACCTGCCTTCGGGCAGAATTACTATGGATGGATGGATGGATGGATAATGTAAACACTTAATATATAAATTACAAAGTTTTAGTTAAAAGGAGAGGGGAAACTAAATAGCCTACCGTATTTTACGTACTATAATACGCACTTTTTTGTTCGAAAAATTGCCTCCAAACTTCATGTGTGTCTTATACTCGAAATTAATATGAATATGTCCAGTGCTTGATTTAAAATTCCCGCCAGTTTTAAAAATGGCTATATTTTCGATGACGCGGGTATTATCTCTATCTGGCAATTGTGGATTCAACTGGCAGCAACAGTGCACCGATGCGACGAACATGAGTAGCGGGGATTCACAAGCTTGCTAACGCTGTCTCCCTCCCGCCTCTCCATCACAAATCCAGAGCACTGTCTAGCCTATGATGCTCATTGCAATCTACGATACAGGTGAACTTGTATGAGCATGAATTCACGCCGAAGGGAGCTTTAAAACGACCCCTACAATCAACCAAGTGCGTTGGTGGATAAAACAGTCGTGGTCTAGAGTGAGAGAAGACAGTCTTCAATGTTTCAAGAGGTGCGGCGTAAGTAACGCTCTTGATGACAGTGAAAACCATCTTATATATGAAGAGGACAACGATGACGACGAAGAAGAGGAAAGTTCAGATGACGATTTTGAGGGAGTTTAAAGATAGATAGTTAGATAATCGATTGATAAATGTCTTTGAGATCGTCTCGATTCCTAATAGCCAATTTTGTCGGTCCATCCAATCTCCTGGTTGTAGATGTTCCTTCTTCATGTATAAACATATTCCCTGACTCCAGGAGGTGTTAGATCTTCCTCTGCCTCGTCTTCCCTCAGGTTTCCATTCCAAAACAGTTTTTTTGGTAGTCGATCCTCTTCCATTCGCTGGACATGTCCGTACCATCTTAATTGCTGAGTTTTAATATAATCTAAAATAGTGTCTTCAATCTTCATTTTCTCCCTTATAACTGAGTTCTTAATTTTTTCTCTTCTTGAAATTCTTGCTGCCCTTCGTATAAAATCCATTTCCGTGCCAAAATATACTTATTTGTTTTTGTTGTTAATGGCCAAAGTTCTGCTCCATAAGTAATGATGCTTTTAACAATTGTATGATATATATTCATTTTATTTTTATTACTTATATTTTTATCCCACAATATTCCATTGAGGCAAGCAATTGCAAACTTTCCTTTAATATTTCTATTTCTTATTTCCTCTTTGTAACTCCCATTTTTATTTATTTTTATTTTTTAATTAATATAATTAAAATAAAGAAATTAAAATAAATGAAACTAAATAATTACTTGATAATTTGTTTAATATTTAATGTTTATGTAAAGGGTCGCTTATTAGTTTCGCTTGTGGAGCCGTACCTGAAGATCAGGTGTGAATGGAACAATAGTTGATGTAATATCCCCATGTGTGGATCTCCCTGTATAAAGAAGTGTTAACTTATTAGTGAAAATGGTAAAAATGTTATTTTTTTTTAATTTTCTTAAAAATTAAGGAGCGTTTTATAGTGCGTAAAATACGGGATATACATTTAGGAGACAGTTCCAAGACATAAAATAAATTCTGGCAAATTAATAAAAATAATACAATAGGTATTATAATAGGATAAATGTTGTAATATCCCACAACCACACGTTTTGTGACTTGAAGGAGCAATAAACTTGTGGACCCCATCATGTCTGTTCCCCTTACCTACAATTAAAATTACTTAGCGTCAGTTTTTCACGACGTTGTCCCCTCACTTCGATAAGTGCACATTATTATCTCAAACTAATTAATTACTGGACTTCACCCGCCTACTTTTACGGTCACTTGCTCCATGAACTAGATCTCCAGGGTGCGATAACCCGGCAACCCCAAGTCACAAAAAATTCCCTGTACTTGTATTTCTCCAAATGTAGAGTGTGAACAATTGAACGTAAGTTCTTAAGACATAAATTAAGTTATTTTTTTCTACGAGTCGTTTCAGAAATCTGTTGCCTGCAATTACATAACATCCTTACAGTTCCAAATTTGATTTTAGCGAATTCCAAAAGAATATTGTTCTCACGAAAAGGTTTTTGAAACGATCTTCACAGATCCTATCTAAGAGAAACGGAAAATGACGATGACCAAAAATACATATATATATATATATATATATATATATATATATATATTATATATCTCCATTCTGCCCGAGGGCAGGTCTTTCACTGCAATCATAGCATTTTCATGCTATGCTTTCCAGCTTTACTAGAGAATTATAGGTGTGGTAGTTTCCCGTTCCTTTTCACACCGGCGAAGGATGATGGCCGGATGATTTTCGGGGACCGTTGAGCCCTAAGCTTCCTGACATTTGTTTTACAGGTGAGGAAACACCCCGAAAAAAGACTCACCCAGCAAGCCTGTCCCGACCGGAAATCGACTCCGGGCCTGCTACGTGACAAGGCAGCACGCTACCTCGAGACCACAGGGGTGGAGACACACACACACATAAAATATATATATATATATATATATATATTGTGGAAAGCAACGGGAAGCTTCCACACCTATAATTCCCTAGTAAAGCTTCAAGCATAGCATGAAAGTGCTATGATTTCAGTGAGAGACCTACCCTCGGGCAGAATTACTATGGATGGATATATATATATATATATATATATATATAATAAATATAATAAATAATAAATAGCTTTATTTTACCTGGCAGAGTTAAGGCCTTAAGTCCTTATCTGCCACTCAATCAGGTTTTTTTTTAAAAATACAAAATACAAAAAAAAATAGTCTTACAACTACATAAACAATTACATATTATAAAAACAATACAATACAATCAATATTTATAATCTATTTTGATTTACTCTAAATTTAACGAATTAAATATATAATATGTACAAGGTATAAAAAAACGAGAAAAAAATTATTAATGACATAGTATAAATTTAAATAAATAAAGAGAAATTAATTATTAGACAACAGGTAACTGTATAAGCGTGACTTAAAGGTGCTAAGTGTGCGGCAATATATATATATAGGTGTCCCATTTCTTTTGACCACCCGAAATATCTTTGTACGTAAGTGCAATAGAAAAAATAGTTTGTACTTACATTGTCCAACTATGAGAGGGAAATAATACTGATGGTTGGTAAACTTTGTACGTTATTTATTAATTATGTACGAATACAAACTTTGTTTTATTCATTTAAATAAGTATCTTTCTTCGATGTTCAAAAATATATCATCCTAGAAATACCCTAATTGCCTACTAGATATCTCATTGGGGTCAAACCATTCATGACATCTGTAGGGAAATAAGCGTAACTAAATTAAGTTGGTCCAGTAACTCCTAACAAAGAGGATACTAAGGCCCAATATTGGACTATATAGACAAATATATATGAAGATATCTCAACATTTTGGGTGTATTCTGGCGGTAATTATTTTTCAAGGTTTCGAATGCATTTGAGCTGTTTCTGATGCACGTAGTTACTGTTTTCATGTTGAATAGAATATCGATTTTGGAAATCCCTTATTGAATCTCCACCCACTTTAGATTTGATAAACGTGCCTTGGGAAAATACAGTGTTTAAATTCCTTTACACAGAATACAAACAAGCTAGTAAAATACGTTTTTGATCATACAGGAACAGGATTTAAAATAACGACTATATTTACCTTTGATGTATGTTTGAAATAAATAACTGAATATGGTCGTGTAATTGAGTATAATTTAGCGATATATAAGTTTGTATCAGATACCGGTGTCTAAAGAGATGTGATTTTTTTATGACTGTTGGGAATATCGTGCAAGAGGATTCAGTTATATTTCTGCACCGATTCCATCACAGAAGGGAAATTATGTAATTCTCTATGTACTGGTTTCAATAAAGGGAGACCTTATGCCACGTTTATAATCGAATTACGATTATACAACAGAAATTGCGGAAATTTACTCACTAAAACAGTTTTTAAATATTAATTAAATAAAAATAAAACGTAGTTTTATTTGATTTTCATATTTATTATATAATTCAGTGACAGCTGTTTCAGTACACTGTACCTTCTTCAGACATGTTAACAAATTATGAATTGTGTTCCAACTGATCTAAGCAACAATACAACAATATTTATTTATATTTTTAAATTTAACAAAGGGGATTCATTCAAATCAAGTTGAGAATTTAACAGTTTGTTACTACTTTTCAATTTATTAATTTTTACAGCCTCCAAAAGATCTAACTTCTTACCCTTATCACAAACGTAAAATTTCAAAATTTGGATCGAAACAATGATTAAATTGGAACAGGTGGTTAGCATATTTTGAATTTTCTAAATAAATATAATAAATAATAAATAGCTTTATTTTACCTGACAGAGTTAAGGCCTTAAGTCCTTGTCTATTATTATTATTATTATTATTATTATTATTATTATTATTATTAAAGCATTACATTTTCGCTCCTTTACCACTAAATAAAATCATGCTTCAGGATATAATTATGCACCAAACTCGTTTTTTTGCGAAAAAGTCCCTAATGCCCATTTGGTTGTAACCGCCTCAATAATTATCATCATCTGGATAAGTTCTTTTATATTGCTCAATAATAATTAAAAAATGTAAGAGTATACAGATGGCACAAGAACGTAGAGTTAATGTATTTTTCTATTTTCATTAATTATATCCTAAATAAACTGGATAATGGGTGAAGTATTTTCCCCTACTTGAAGATAATAAGGAAGAGGTTGCTAAATTATGTGTGGTAAGAAGTGCAGCTCACTTGGGGGATGCAGATAATAATCTACTCAGTTGGTTCATATATTTCACGCATGGTAAACCGTGCTTGATGGGGAGAGAGGGCCCTCATTGATGTGACGTACTCGCAACTGCCTATAACTAATTTAAGTTCCAAACTTAATATCTTCAAACGTAAACGCCTCAGATATTTTATACAGCTTTGATGATATCTTTTATGCCTCACAGCGTGTTTAAAGGAAATATTTTGTTCTTCGTATTAGTTTGAAGGAAGCGTTAGAAATATTAGAAAGCATTAGTTTATAAAGTAAACACTAGAGATGTGTCGAAAGATTTTTTTTTCTGTGTTGAGATTATGTAAATTTATACTCTCTGGAGGAAATTTATATTCTCGGAAATATAAATAAAATAAACATTGTTATATGATTACGCATATAATTTCTGAAAATAACGAATATTTCAAATTATCAAAACATTCTAGAACTGCCTGAAATATTTTTCTTCTTCTTCTTCTTCTTTCCAAGTATTAGGCCAAGGCCTGTTACGATCCTATAGAAAATTTTCCCTCCAGCGTTTTGATCCTTCCGGGAAATTCTCGTATTTAAAGTTGTTATATTGGGGTATGAAGAGTGTCGCTCTCTTTTACCCTCTTTGTCTTTGTTTTATAATTAATTCCTTTTTTTTTACTCTCTTTTTTCTTTAATCCCTCTCTCTCTCTCTCTCTCTCTCTCTCTCTCTTTCTCTCTCTTCTCACCCACACACTCTCTCTGTTTGCGAATTTCGAATGAATGCAAAATATTGAGGTTGAAATCATGAAAAAAAAAATTGGGGAAAAAAACTATGTAGGCGTAATCTTTGATTATAAGTCAAGATGGATGCAACATGTTCATCGAAACGGTACGTTTCCGGACATGGGTTTCTTACCCAAACTTTATCCATTAAGTCCCCTCTACAATTTCTAAAAATATGTAATACTTATTCTGAAACACCACACACGTACACACACACACACACACACACACATATATATATATATATATATATATATATATGTGTGTGTGTGTGTGTGTGTGTGTGTGTGTGTGTGACATGATAAAAAAATAAATCCTCGGACGGAACTTGAATTCCGACTTCTGGACTGATACCCCAGTGCGCTACCGGTTACGCTACCGAGCAAGTCTTATATATATATGTAATGTCCACCCTGTGGTCTCGAGGTAGCGTGCTGACTTGTCACGCAGCGGGCCCGGGTCCGATCCCCGCTCGGGACAGTTTTTCTAGCTTATGTTTTTATCGGGGTTTTTCCTCACCTGTAAGACAAATGTCAGGAAAACTTTAAGGCCCAAACGGTCCCTAAAATGATATGGCCAGCATCATCATTACCATCCTTATCATTATCATCATCATCCTTCACATGTGTGAAAAGCAACGGGAAGCTACCACACCTACAATCCCCAAGTAAAGCTGCAAGCATGGCATGAAAATGCTATGATTGCAGTGAAGGACCTGCCTTCGGGCAGAATTACTATGGATGGATATGTGTACTCTCTTATTATTACCAGATATAGCGAGAACTCGGTCTCCACTGCTATCTAGTAGCTCATATCACAAGATATATAGGCCTATTATAAGCTCTTCTTACACTCCTTAAATAGGCACTGCTTCGTGTATTTGACGGCCTTACCTTCAAATTCCTAATGCCTGGGTTCTTTAAATGAACTCTAAACCAAGTTTTGTAAAGAATACAGGATTAGTGTTTCGCAGGTAGTAATTAAAAATTCCATTAAGCCTAGAATAAATAGGCTACTAATTATGGTTAACATTAATCAGGTCGGGCTACTTAAGTACATTTTCAAGAAATCTATTTTTTGCCGTAAACAAGCATAAAAAGTCAAATCATGTTTGTATTTTTTAAATTAGTAAATTTAAGTAAAGATAATGAACTAATGAGTGTTTGGAATTTTACCTCCTATGCATGATTCAGAACACATTGTCCAGGAATAAACCCCGAAAGGTCACTTTGGCCGTGCGGCGCCTGTTCGTCTAGCATTTTATTTAGTTTAGCGGTTTCTGTGTTTTCTTTTTAACCAATTTGTTAAATTTCCCTTTGATAGTTCTCAAAGGACATCTGAAAATACCACAATGATTCACAACATATTGTCACGATAAATCGAAATATAAAGAAGTTAAGACTTTCATTTCTCTTATAGACCCTCATTTTAAAACAAGAGATACAATAATAATGATGATAATAATAATAATAATAATAATAATAATAATAATAATAATTATTATTATTATTATTATTATTATTATTATTATTATTAAGTAAAGTGATCCCACAACAGGCCCGGAGACCCTTGGGGTAGTAGGAGGTTAAGGCTCCCACTTTTTCTAGACAATCGGCAATTTATGTCAGCCGGGTTGTCAGCCCTGCATGACGACCGCCTTTACCCACAGAACAAGGGTCTGGTACTCATTTCCGTTAGAGGCTGAGTCGACCCCAGAGCCATAGTGCGGCCAGAGGGTTTGGGTCAGTTTAAAAATCCTGACCCCAACGGGACTTGAACCCTTGATCCTCCGGCTTGTAGCTCAGTGCCTTAACCACTACGCTACGGCGTGCCCCCTATTATTATTATTATTATTATTATTATTATTATTATTATTATTATTATTATTATTTAACTCATGCCACAAATGCTAGTCAATGACCAATCACGTTTCAATGAATGTTATTTTACAACCAATGACAGTTGTGTTTCACATCGCTCTTTATCGATTTCTATTTATCACCTCCAGCTTTTGTGAAAAGAATGCTCCTCCTTTTTAATGTTCTGAACAGGTCAAAGTATTATTTTTCTCCAACAAATACATTTAATATAGCAAATAATGAAAAGATTCCTTGATTTCACTGAGTTGTTTACTAAAAAATAAATGAATAACCCGTAATGTTGATTATGATATATAGTTTGATGTGTTTCATTATTTCTCCACTTGGGTGCACTCTTACAATATTGCGATCTTATTTGGCAATAAATAATATCATCAAACAGCAGTGAATGAACATAACCTCACATTTCTGATTTGTTTTCAAACATTGCCGTTTACATTAAATATATAAATATTTTAAAATAACTATAGTTAAACAATGATTTGTGAGTAAACAGCTTAATTTTATTCGTTAAATAGTCCTAACAAATGCCACTCCTCATTTTAGCTGCAGAGTTAAGGCCATAAGGCCTTCTCTTCCACTCAACCAGCGAATAATAAAATAATACAAAAATCTATATACGCTCGTACTTACTAGCTAATACCCGGCGTGCGCTGCTATTCCTCAAATAAATGTTAATATGTTTTTACCACCAGCCGTGCGCTGTTGTACTTGCCCGGGAATCTGCTTATCCCGATCTTCTTGGCATCAATGAAGACAAAAATTGTTATTGTGAGGTATCCATAGAAGATAAACATATGCTGTCGCGGACTTTTTTTGTTGAGTTATTTTGAGAAATTCAATTCTGTGTACATTAAGTTGGTGTATTTGTTATGGTTTAGGCAGCGTAAGCCATTTAAGCATCAAGATAGGAACTTTATTTCACGTTTTTCACTACAAAGGGCGACTTTTAGGGGTGAAGGGGTTGAATATCACAACTCTCTTATAGTCTATGTTGGATTAAATTAATATTGTGTATTATTTAGTAGATATTTTAATAATACTTTTAAATTATATTTTAATTGTATGGAACTTTGTACTGTTTTATTATTCCAGGTTGAGTGGAAGAGAAGGCCTTATAGTTTTAACTCTACCAGGTTAAATATAGGTAAAGGTAATGTGATGATACTACATGCCTCAGGAGTCCCTTGGCGTAGTAGAAGGTTGAGGCTCCCACTTTTTCTTGACAATCGGCACTTGATGTCAATTTCATAAGAAAATAAAGATTGTATCATGTCATTCCATTACATAGTTTTATCTCTGATTTATAGGTATTTTCACATGCCACATGCTATCTTCTTTGACCAACACAGGGCATGGAGGGCATCCTTGAGTGGGGGATCAGCTCAACATCAGGACCAACTCCGAGACAACACAACACTTACTTACTTACTTACTCACTCACTGGCACTATCGAACCCGTAGGTTCATGGCCGCGCGGACATACGCTGTCCATACATCCCTATCCTGAGCTAATACTTTCCAATCATTCCCTGTATAATCTACTTCCCTCAAATCATAGTTAATGTTATTCTCCCACCTCATTCTTCGTCTACCAACTTGGCATTTCCCACCGGCTTCCCTGCAAGAAGCTTCCATGCAAGTCTTTCATTCCCCATACGTGCAACATGTCCTCCCCATCGCAGTCTACGAGACTTAACTTTTCTTATTATATCTGGCTTCCTATAAAGACCATGTAGTTCATTGTTATGTAGTCATCTCCATTCTCCTGTCTGTTCATCTCTCTTTGGTCCAAAAAATTTCCTAAGTACTTTATTCTCAAATACTCGTAATCTCATTTCCTCCCTTAAAGTAAGAGTCCATGTTTCGCACCCATATAATATAACTGGTAGAATAATAGTTTTATATATTTTCAGTTTAACGTTTTTTTAAAGGAGTTGGGATATCAAGAGTCTCTGCAATGCATAATAGCACGCATTTCCAGAATTGAGCCTATGTTTAATTTCTTTGTGCATCTCATTCCTATTTGTGATTATTGTTCCTAGGTATTTGAATTCAGCCACTTCCTCAAAATTTCCCTCATTTGTCATTAGCTGTCCATTTCCATTATATAATGAATTCCTACATGTGACCATATATTCAGTTTTATTGCTATTTACTTCCAGTCTTAATTTCTTAGTGTTATTCAATAGTGTGTGCGTGCTGTCCTTTAGTATCTCCTCGCTATCGGCCAATAATACTACATCATCAACATAAACTGACAGCTTATTAATACCATTGAGTTTTAAGCCTTCCTCATTCTCTAAAGATTTAATTGCATGCTCTAGTACAAAATTAAATAGTAGAGGAGATAGTGCATCTCCTTGCTTCAACCCGCCTTAAATTATTTTATTAATATAAGTCTTTATGTTATTAGAAAAGTGTTATTTATGGGATACATAATTTAATCCTGTCCTGACAGTTCGTTCCTAACTGGTCAGGGTGACGTGGGGCATATAAAAGCACATTCAAGTGCTTTACCTATATTTAACCTGGCAGAGTTAAAACTGTAAGGCCTTCCCTTCCGATCAATCTGCGAATAATAAAATAGTACAAAGTTTCATACAATTAATATAATTTTAAAATATTATTAAAATGTCTTCTAACAATACACAATGTTAATACTTACTTACTTACTTACTTACTTACTCACTGGCAGTATCGAACCCGTAGGTTCATGGCCGCGCGGACATAAGCTCTCCATACATCCCTATCCTGAGCTAATGCTTTCCAATCATTCCCTGTATAATCTACTTCCCTCAAATCATAGTTAATGTTATTCTCCCACCTCATTCTTGGTCTATCAACTGGCCGTTTTCCCTCTGGCTTTCCTACAAGAAGCTTCCATGCACGTCTTTCATTCCCCATACGCGCAACATGTCCTGCCCATCGCAGTCTACGAGACTTAACTGTTCTTATTATATCTAGCTTCCTACAAAGACCATGTAGTTCATTGTTATGCAGTCTTCTCCATTCACCTGTCTGTTCATCTCTCTTTGGTCCAAAAATTTTCCTAAGTACTTTATTCTCAAATACTCGTAATCTCCCTTCCTCCCTTAAAGCAAGAGTCCATGCCTCGCACCCATATAATATAACTGGTAGAATAATAGTTTTATATATTTTCAGCTTAACGTTTTTTGAAAGGAGTTGGGACATCAAGAGTCTCTGCAATGCATAATAGCACGCATTTCCAGAATTGAGCCTATGTTTAATTTCTTTGTGCGTCTCATTCCTATTTGTGATTATTGTTCCTAGGTTAATTTAATCCAATATTAACAAAAAAAATAACTTAAAATATATAGTACTGTAATCCTCCCAGTCATATTAGGCCTGTTTGGTTGCGAAACATGGACTTTTACTTTAAGGAAGGAGAAAATGCTACCAGTACTTGGGAATAAAGTTATGAGAATTTTTTTAACTGAAGAGAGATGAACAGACAGGCGAATCGAGAAGACTACATAATAGTAAGATCTTTATAGGAAACTAGATATAACAACAGTTAAGCCTCATAGACTGCGATGAGCAGGACATGTAGCACGAATCGGAATTAAAGAGGGGCATGGAGGCTTCTTGAAGGAAAACCAGAGGGAAAACGTTCAGTTGGCAGTCCAAGAAAGAGATGCATAGTATTAACCACGATTTGGGGAAAGTATTCACAATTGAAAATCGGAAAATGTACAAATTGATTATATATAATTAACACAGTAGAATCATTTAAATACTTTGGTACCAAAATAAATGGACGTAATGCATTAGAAGAGGATATAGAACCTTATTTAAAAGCAAATTAATATCAAAAACTGCAAAAATAATGTTATACAAAACACTCATTAGACCAGTAGTTACATATGCTTGTGAAACGTGGGCCCTAAAAGAAACAATAAAACAGAAATTGCTAATTTTTGAAAGACGAATTTTAAGAAGAATAATTTGGACCAAATAGAGGAACTGATAACTTTTGGAGAATCAAAGCAAAATAAACTAAACAAATTAATCAAAAATCAGAATATAGTAAACTATATAAGATCTCTCAGAATTGGTTGGCTTGGACATTTGATAAGAATGGATGATCAGAGAATGGTAAAAAAAAAAAAACTCTACAGATGGAAACCTATAGGAGGCAGAGCTGTTGGAAGACCGAAGATCAGATAGGAGGATGACACAATGAACGCTCTAAAGAAAATGAAAGTGACTAACTTGAATATGGCAAGAGACAGATTGGCATGGAGGAAGATTGTTGAGAAGGCCAAAACTTTCAATTTTGATGTTGTCTTGCCTTAAGATGATGATGACGATTTCAGGGAAGTAGATTATACGGGGATGATTGGAAAACATTAGCACAGGATAGGGATGTGTGGAGAGCTTACGTTTGCGCGGCCATGAACCTACGTGTTCGATACTGCCAGTGTTAATTAGTTAGTTAAATGTGTTTTGGGGTAGATGAGTTTATGTAGTGTGTTGCAAAGGACCCAGTTAATTATAAGAGGATGATGCAGGAAGCATTTAAATTCCAAACCATTCATCTTTATTATTTATCTTGTTCCTTCTCTTGTAATCCTGTTCATTTTCCTTTAGACTTAACCGTGCACCTATGCTGGTGTTAATAGCTGGTTTCTTCCATAATTCTTGTGTTACTTTCTACCCCTGCTTTCATTTTCTCCCCTCTCATATACAATTCCCTATTCAACATTACTTCCCCCTTGTTTGTTTGTCTCCAGGGGTGGCCTTGCATACTTTTTTCTATTACCACACCAAAAATGGGGTGAAAATTTACGATTAGCAATTAGATCAATAGCAATGAATTCTCATGTGAGAAAGTGTTGCTATGAAAAGGGAGACAACTATGGCCCTGAGTTGTTGGAAAATCTCTCTAAAACACTGTAGAGTGGCATAAAAGTCAATTTAGTGTAAATTGGTTTTATGTTGAGATAAAAAGGCTGTTTAATATCGTTTAAAACCTATTATCTTAGAAATAAAATTTAATAGCGTTTAAAATCTATTATCTTTAAAATATAACGATTTTTTTCTTTGTTATTCATTAGTAAACAAATAGGTGAAAGAGGTTAAATTTTCAGTTATTGTGGGCTCATTTCTTTACAGATAAAAGAAGCTGCTAGCAAAATGTTTGAAAGATATTAATGAAGTGGAATAAATATTTCTGTACGGTTAGAAATGTCCTTTAACCATTAAGACTGTCAATGTCATAAGAAAATGATTGTATCATGCCATGTCATTTAAATAGTTTTATATCTGATTTATAGGTATTTTTACATGCCACATGCCATCTTCTTTGGCCACACAGGACATGGAGGGCCTCGTTGAGTGAGAGATCAGCTCAACATCAGGACCTCCTCCGAGACAACACAACATTAAGACAAAACCCACAATGACCCACGGCTTAAATTATTTTATTAATATAAGTCTTTATGTGGTTAAAAAATGTTATTTATGGGATACATAATTAAATCCTCTCCTGACAGTTCGTGTTCCTGACAGGTCAGTGTGGCGTGGGGCATGTAAAAGCACATTCAAAGAGAGAGTTTAAATGGTGGAAGAGAGGGAGAGAGAGAGAAAGTGAGATTAATATAATTATTTTCACTGGTCTACATTCAAAATCTCTCCGAGTTAATTGATTTCGATCAATTTTATGATGAGGGAAATTTTGTAATGTTGGTAATTTTTTTCTTGATTCAAAAATCAGAAAATACAAAATTAAACACCGTATTATTTGCAGATGACCAAATAATAATTGCAAATTCAGAAGGTAATCTGCAAAATTCTGTATGAACTTAACAAAATTACAGAAGAATATGGATTGAAGATATCTACAGAGAAAACGAAAATTATGGCATTTCAAGATGTAGATCCTGTCAGAAGTAATATTGTACTGGACAATAAAATTTTGGAGCAGGTGAATAATTTTACATATCTAGGATGCAATATCTCATATGAAGAAGAAAAGGATGTAAATGCAAAATATCAGTTTTTTTAAGAATTTAATGGTTAATAAATTCTATCTTCAAGCCACAGTTAGTCCAAAAGCATTCAAGACTAAAAATGTATACAACACTTGCTCATCCAACTCTTTTGTATGGAGCGAAGTACGGACGTTGAAACAGAAGGATATACAGAGACTTAGATCTGCTGAAATCAGATACCTTCAGAGGACTGCAGGATACACACAACTAGATCACAAACAAAATGAAGACATCTTAGAAGAATTACACTTGGAACCTTTAGATAACAACATTTCTGATTATAACTCAAGATGGATGCAACATGTTCATCGAATGGAAGATCACAGGATACCGAAACAAATGTTAAGATATCAACCTGCAAGAAGAAGAAGAAGACTAGGATGTCCACTCAAACGACTTCTGGATGATGTTTTTCTTGGGGCCAAAACAGGTCAACAAATAGCCTAAATTCGTGAATGTACTATGATTATTCAAATATAGGTTCTCAGCACTAAGTCAACCATATTTTGTTTCTAGAGGAGCCATTTTGTTTACATAAATATCCTTTACTGTACTCAGAGACCCAGTTTCTCTTCTTTCTCAGTTATTTTCTCTGTTTGAAGTTAATTTCCACAGGTAAAGTATTTGAAGACAAAATTCCCACATCTCAGTTATATTACGATCGAAGAGGGAAAAATATTGATGGCCTGCAAATTCGAGAGCTGCTTAAGGATGGAACATTTCATAGGACATTGAAGATAAAGAGAGAACAGTTTGGGAATCCTTAAGAAATGTTGTTAACAATTTCTAACATATGGTTGTGAATGCCGAACAGAAACTAAAAAAAAAAAAAAAATCAATGAAACAACCGAAATGAAACTTTAAGGAAAATCATAGGAAAATCACTGAGGGAGAAAATTCGCAGCTCTGTTATTACAGAAGAATGTAAAATTGAACATATAAACCTATGGATAAATGATAGAAGAATAAATTGGAACCATCACATAGATAGAATGGAGAACAGTAGATTAGTGAAGAAAGTACGTGACTGGACACCTCAGCAGAAAAGGCCTTTAGGACAACATAAAATATTCCTGTAATATATGTGTAATTATTATAATATTTATTAATGGAAGGACATCACCATACCCCGGACCTGTAGTGAATGAACACGCAACAAGCTACCAGCTTTCATTGAGTAGAGGAAGAAGAAGAAGAATTTCTTGGGAAATCAAATAGCTGAAAATTACAAATAGCTGTTAATGAACTTCTGAGGTCATACGAAGAGCAGGTTGTAATATGTCGCTCAGGATCAGCTTTTTGGACTTACATCTCGACTTCTTTCCAAGGAATTCTGACGATTTGTGTCGCAGGCGCTTCCAGCAATGTAAAGAAGGTATTTGGGCAAATTTAACTCTATATGCTTTGCAGACTATTGTTGTAACGCCATAAGAAGTAGACTGCAAACGAAAAAAAAACTGCTCTGGAGAATAGTTAAATAGATAACATTTCAAAGGGAAAAGTTTCACACATACATATACATATATAAATATGTTCAAAGCAAGAGCTAACAAAAACATTCTGATATCATATTCTTGTTCTTCGACCTCAATTTGGTTGGAATTGACTATTTTTGCAAGGGATAGAAACAACGTTTAACTTTTTTGAAGATCAGTGTTATATACAGATATATCATAAAAATTTACAAACCAAATGTAGTTGCCAGCTCTGTTGAGAAATTTCCCTGGCAGAATACCCCTTGGTCCTATGTTAATGCACCAGCGTTAGTTAAATAGATGACACGGCCAGTTTGACGCAATCAATCTGTGTTGTGCCTGTCTGAGGAGCCGGCACTTTCACAAAGTAATGAGATAAGATCATTATAGCAGTAGGAAATGCATTTAGATCACATATTGGATTAAATGCTGCTCTTCTGCTGAAATATCATTGTAAGCCTATAGTCCCATTAATGAAGTAACATGCATGCTAAAGTTAGCTGCTTTATAGGCCTGAAGATGTTCATATTTTGAAAATATTGACGAACTGGAACCAACCGGTTTAACTTAATTTTGTTAAGGTACTTGTAATAAGGGATTTCATGTCTAAAAAATACCATTGGCCTTATGTAGCAATTCTTTCTAACAGACGTGTCTTTTTATGTGAGATTGGATTATTAGTTAATACATTTTTGTATAGGCCTATATGAATTCTTCTGTACATGTGTATACCACTGAACTCCTCCTAACCGACTGGACCGATTTTGATGAAATTTGTTGTGTATGTTTGAGTGGGTCTCTGTACGGTTTAAATTCACAATTGGACGCTCTAAAACCATTAGGTGTAGGAGTTCACCTGAAGTAAAAATTTTAAAATCGCTCTAGAGGTCACATTTTTTTTATATTTCACAACGAAACTCAGTATGTCGTATTAAAATAAACCGAGGTAGGTAGGAAATCCGACAATTAGAAGTGGAGGTTTATCTGAAATCCGAAATTAACGCCATGTTTGGTTCGTCTCCAGCATATACCATAAGATTTAATTAACCTTTAATATTGCATTTGTTTAGGCGTAGCAACGCCGGGTATTAGCTGTAGTTTGAAATAAATAACTAAGTTAAATAGTTTCATTTATAAATTTGTCAAGAAAGTGGGCATCTGATTTATGAAAAAATAATTATCACGATTATTTAATAAAGTTAGGGGTGAACTTAATTATTGGAACAGCCGCTGGAGAAGATGCCACTGAACCATGCCCTATCATCGAAACTTGTTTGGACACGTACAGCCATGATCAAAAAGGAGGTGCAACTATTATACCACGTCTGGTATAGATTTTTCTGGAGCATCTGGTGTTTCTGTGGCCACAATCTATACAATTCAAATGTTAAATTGTTATTTAGTAACCAATTTAGAATGATCACGAATTAGATTTAGTAGCAGTAGTGAAGATAAATGTGCCATAATGTATGTAGCTGTTGTACTTATGCTAGGAGGAGAAGAGAGAGATATATATGTTTCCATCTCTGTCACTCAACCTTCGGCGTCAAGTGACAACAAGAGCAATACTATTTTCTAGACATGAAAAATCCTATAGGAAGTGGACATCCAAAAACATGGACATTTGCTAATTCACGTCAAAACAAACATTTAAGAAATGGACTTAAAAGGGAACTGTCAACCAATGCGTGCCGAACGTTACATTACAATTTCTCCTAGAGAAGCGCTGTGTCAAAAAATCTCGTTTTTAATTGCAAGGCTCTAAAATCTAACGACAATTCACATTCAAACTACAGATAAGTAATACAACTCGTCACTTGATGGATTACATAACCCTCATCTCCATTATAATCTACTTCCATGGCATCAAGATTAATGTTATTCCTCGCCTCATTCTTTGTCTACCAACGGCGTTTTTCCTCTGGTCTTCCTTCAAGAAGCTTCCATGCCACTCTTTTATTACTCATGTCCTGCCCAGTGCATCTATGAGACTTCTTCTTCTACTACAAGGTTTAGGCTATGCAGCCTGTTCCGGCGAAGTTAAAATTGGAGTCCATCTTCTACGTGGTCGGCCAACATCTCTTGTATCTATGAGACTTAACTGTTCTTATTATCGGCAGGAGTTGAGCGCCTTGTCGTACTATTTGCTCATCTGTTGGAGCTTGCGAGCTCCGTGCTGGCCCAGAACAGCAGCAGAAGGCGTCCCTGGATGCATACCAGGGCTCGGCTCGGGCCAGTGCAGAGGGGAGCAACTGTACTGGTTCCTGGCTCAGCCTACGGTCTCATCGACAAGCTGTGGGGTCGCCAGGAGATGAGCACCTGGATGTACTAAAGTCTCACACTGTGGGGCTTGTAGCCCTAGCTGGTCTCACAACGGCTGCAGGACACGTCTCTGGATGCAGAACAGGGAAACGGTCGGTGGATATGCGACAGCAGTCCTCCCGGCTAGGCTCATGGAGCCCGTGGACCAACTGTAGGGTCGTCAGAAATGAGCGACCTGGCGACTACAAAGCTCAGCAATTCCCAGAAGTTGCAACTCCAACACCCTCTCCCTAGGGGTGTTGGTTTTAGGACCAGAACTTGAACGTGGACGCGAAGATACAATAGGGAGGACAAGAAATCTAGGACTTCGGAGTATGGTTATGATGACCGAGGTATCCCAAGGGGTGGGGGAAGGGCCTATATGTTCTTATTGTATCTGATATCAATTAAAATACTATATCTCATTGTTATGTAGTTTTCTTCATTCGCCTGTTTGTTCATCTCTCTGTACCTGTGATGTGTTGTCAAGTAATGAGTCTTCAAATCCTTCGAACCAACACTGTTCTTGCGAGATAATTAACTAGTCATAGTGTGAAAACGCATTATTTCCGGACATGGGTAAACTTTTTAAAAATGTCTTATCTCATCTCCGTTGATGGTGTTTTTTGCAACAGCCTTCCTTGAATGAGAATCTAAGATAAAGTACTGAAAAATGTGGAAGAGTATATATGAAGCACATGGCGTTATGTTTTATCTAATGAGTGACGTAGAGGATTTTGATTTCCAGCCAGACACTGGGCTGGCATGTAAACAGAGAACCTTACGAAACATGTTGAACAAAGTACTGCCTTGTTATTAGGAATGCGTACCAGCTGATTACAATTTAAAGAGAATGACATGATTTTAATCGCTTGCGCCATTCACAACCAAATGTCTTGTTGACCTAGCAATACTCCCAATTCAACGACCTCTTGCTAGAAGCAATATATGTTCAAATAATAGAAAATTATATTAATATAAATTACAAGTCAATTTATATTTAAAATTGTGTGTCGATAGTACCTAAATCGCTTGTATATATTCCATTCAATTATTACAGTTTAACATATCACCTTATAGGCATTCCTACGTACCACATGCCACCCGGGCCTTAGAGTACACGACCTGCCGGGTGAAGGAATTTAACTATGGATGAACAAATACTTTTTTGATTATACAGGACATGGAGATCCTCCCCGAATGAGTGATCAGGTCAATTTCAAGGCCACCCCCGAGACAACACAACATGAGACGAAACACACAATTTATAATAAAATTCGTGAATATATTTATGATGGCCGGATAATGTTCGGGGATCATTTGGAACTTAAAGATTAAAGTCTTACAGATGAGGAATAACGCTGAAAAAATCAATCACCCAGGAAACTTGTCCCGACCGAGAATCGATCCCTTGCCTGCTCCGTACGAGGCAGTGACGCTACCCCGAGATCACAGAGATGAACACACACACATATACACATATATTATATGAAACAGAGGGGTCACAAGATCGACCTCACAGGATTTAGAACATTGGCTAAAGTAGAAAATTAAAAATCAAGAATCTACAGAAAAAGCAATAGAAATTGAGAAAAGACCACATTCTATGAACACCCGAGATGATGCCCAAAGATTGCAATCTACATGGAAAACTGCCTACCATGTGATCCCCAGAACAGCGTAGAATATATGAAGAAAACCACGGATGGGCAACATGGAGTGTGGTCGACGCTTGGATGGGTGTACGGCTTCTGAAAAGGTCCACAGTGAAAACTCGATGTGTTTAATTTATATAAGACCTAAACCAATAGCTCGAACCTATTATTCCTTTATAATGGTATTTGGGATCATGCCGAAACGTTGGTATCAGTGGCCAGAGGCCGACCTTGAATCCATGACGCGAAAAAACCTAAGAAAACTTTCTTAATCATACTGATATCCACGTCTTGTCTTGTTTGTGACGGTGATTTGCACCATCCGGTATGCTGCGTATTGTAACCCAATTGGTTTACTTGGCAGCAAATTCCTTTGTGGCTATCAAGTAGGGGTTGTGGATTATATAACCTCAGCCTTAGGTGAAAATATGTTTTATCTAACAGGTATGGGTTAGATAATGGTGGAAGCCACTACACTAGGAAAAGGGCATCATAAACCAGCCGCCGGCAAGCAGAGAGTCCGAAAGCCGGACAGCGCAGAGTGAGCCACAATTTTATTTGCGAGTAGCCTCGTACTATTATGTAGATGGTCTCTCCTTAATTGGCTAGTCTGCAAAACGCAGATTAACCAATCGACTCATGAAGACAAAACGCTCCATGGGACTAGACAGTTCAGCCAACAAGGGCTGAATATCCCGGAGTATTTCCTCCCCACGTGCACTTAAGTTACCTATTGGCGATAGCTGGCCCTTTGCTTCAGCAGTGCTGTTCTCTTTAATTGTTTCGGAAGCAGTGCCAGTCAGTAATGCTTGGGTGAAGGAAACTCTTGGATCAACCTCACAGATGTGAAGGTCTTTCTTTGAGTTGTATTTACAATTGGATGAGGGATTGGATCACATTCGGATGGTTTCACTTTTGGGTTATTAATGGGTTTAGCTACCATACTAGCTGCTTTAAAAGCAGGGCAGCCTCTATAGGAAGCCGGGTGACCGGACTCCTTGCAATTCGCACACTTGAGCAAATTTGTGTCTCTCTGCGCCTGGGCCTTAAGAGTACAATCCTTGTGCCCGTGAGGCCCAGCGCAAATCACACAGCGAGGAGCCCGATTACAGGCAGGAAATGTGTGGTTGAATGATTGGCACCTATAGCACTGCTTAAGCCCAGCCCTAGGTCTATAAGGTTCTATGACCACTACTGTATATAAGAGACGCTTCAATTCAAAAAATTTTGAACACTTCATCATTGCGTTCCAATTCCAATATGTGAACGGGAAGTGGTTTGTCCTAATTATTTTCCGTTTTTGTGATCTGCTTTACAGATTTGATAGGGAAACCCAACGCAAGAATTTCCTCTTTGATTTCTTCAGGGGCTACACCTGAAGGTAGACTCTTTAATACAGCCTTAACAGGAAGATCTCTCTTCAGCTGGAATGTATAATACTCCCTAGTTAGGGAAGTAAAATACTGCTTCAGCTTAAAGAAATCCTCCATTGAAGTAGCATAGTACCGTATTACCTCTGGAATACTGACAACTGACTGACTGATTTGTGGCAATGACCAGCATTGCCCAGTGTGCCGCTTCTTAGGAACCAGTTGAGGTCCCTTGGCGGCCAAACACCATTGTGTCACTTCAATAAGGGTTTAGTTTCTTAGCCCTTGCGTGTCTTGCGGCTTTTGTGTTCAGCCGGAGTAACCGTAGCAGGTATTGATGATATGAGGATGGTCCCTCACCATAGCAGGGTCATCATAAACCACGTCGTCGGACAAGCAGAGAGTCCGAAAGCCGGCGGCATGGAGTGAGCCACACTACTCTAGCTGGAATCCAGCACACATATCATGGAAGTGGACCATCATCGGGGTCTCTGGTGAATATGTTTCGGTGTACAAGCACGTCGCTGTAGCATATGCCCTATATTGCGAACAATTGGATTTTCATGATTTTCAATGTGTCGAAACATATTCATGACTCTATGTTCAATTGTATCAGCAATATAGGTCATCTGTGCCAGATTATGAAGAACAGTGATCCTCGTGCGTAATGGTGCCGAAAATATGATTTTTAAGCATTTATTTTGTATGATTTGCACTTTTTTTCCTATGGCCAGCAGCGAGGATACTCCAGGCTTCACATCCATACAGCAACATGCTGCGGATCGCAGCTTGATATAGTGTTAGTTTGATCCTAGTAGATAGCGTAGGCGACTTGGAAAATGGATATAAAAGTGCAATAGCAGCATTAGCTTTGTGTTTTAGATGCCCAATGTGAATTTTGAAAGTAAGCTTGGAATCCAAATGGATTCCAAGATACTTGACTGAAGTCTCCGGACGATATCTAAGAGTTCCCAAGGTGAGTCGGGCAGGAGTGCGCCTGTGGGTATTATCTCAGGAGTACTGACACATTTTATTTGTCCACTAAGTGGTGATCTCAACTCTTTATTCATACGGAACAAATTCCCGTGGCCAATAACTGTGATTGGCGGGGGTCTTTGTTCCGTGCGGACCGCATTTCATGAAGGCACGGCACTATCTTCTGATATCCACAAAAATCTACAATAATATATATATATATATATATATATATATATATATATATATATACACACACACCCGTGATAGATATATAAATTTTCACGAATACTTTAGCATCGAGAGTCGAGACACCACAGAAATTAACATTACTTGTTGACGTTATCATATACTGTATTATGTTCTTGATAATAAAACCTATCTATCTATCTATCTTAGTGTGAAGGTTGTGAGTATGAATTCCTTATGCTAAACATAATACAAATCTTATAATTTTGGTTTGCAAATTTAGATTTTTTAGAAAAAAAAATATTTTCTTACAAAAATTTATTCGTTCGTTACTTTTAATGCTGGCGAGTGTTTGAGATTCATACAACACATAGCAGACGTGAAGTGGAGCAAATATTTCCTTTGGTCTGCTTAGCACAAATTAAGGTAAAATAAATTAAGTAAACTTTTTTTATTGGCTACAAAGAAATAAAGCTTTGACTGAGATAACGTTTATTTCTTTGTAATCATAATATTAATTACTCTCAGTGAAAAATAATTTTCAAATACATTATATAATGGAAATGGACAGCTAATGACAAATGAGGGAAATTTTGAGGAAGTGGCTGAATTCAAATACCTAGGAACAATAATCAAAAATAGGAATGAGATGCACAAAGAAATTGAACATAGGCTCAATTCTGGAAATGTGTGTTATTATGCATTGCAGAGACTTTTGATGTCCCAACTCCTTTCAAAAAACATTAAACTGAAAATATATAAAACTATTATTCTACCAGTTATACTATATGGGTGCGAAACATGGACTCTTACTTTAAGGGAGGAAAGGAGATTACAAGTATTTGAGAATAAAGTACTTAGGAAATTTTTTGGACCAAAGAGAGATGAACAGACAGGTGAATGGAGAAGACCACATACCAATGAACTACATGGTCATTATAGGAAGCCAGATATAATAAGAGCAGTTAAGTCTCGTAGACTGCGTTGAGCAGGACATGTTGCACGTATGGGGAATGAAAGACGTGCATGGAAGTTTCTTGTAGGAAAGCCAGAGGATAAACGCCCAGTTGGTAGACAAAGAATGAGGTGGGAGAATAACATTAACTATGATTTGAGGGAAGTAGATTATACAGGGAATGATTGGAAAACATCAGCTCAGGATAGGGATGTATGGAGAGCTTATGTCCGCGCGGCCATGAACCTACAGGTTCGATAGTGCCAGTGAGTAAGTAAGAGTAAGAAAAATAATTTTAAATGTGTTATTATTGGCATTAAAAATTAGGCAAATTGGGAACAAAAATTGGATTTGCTCAGAAATTCGCTTAGTTTACGCAGTTCCTGCAGCGAACTGTTTTAATTAGGTCCAAATATACTTTAATAAAATAATATGTATTGGAATTATCCCTGCGCATAAATAAAGAATAAAACACACACTTACAATTCAAACCTTAGCCCTATACCGTTGTTGCACTCAGTTTCATATATAATACGAGATTCAGCAGTTCTATTCCTCTATAGAAAGATCTGCCAATACATTGAAGAAGAAAACATAGGCATTCAGAATCAAATCTGGTAGGGACATAAAAAAATAATACCTCACTTTCCAGTTGGCGTTTTTTTTATATGTAGCATGAGGCATTATCGGATGAAAGGATCCACTCCCTTGATTCTTTCAATTTATTCTACACTTAAAGAGGATTCTTTAAATTCGAAACTCATAATCGAATATGAATTTTTCTTTACTTCCATCGAGGATATCAGAAAAGAAGTATTGTAAGAGAGATTTCAACGGATTTGTAAGTTTAATGACGAATTCACGCAAAAAAAAGTTGAATGTCCATCCGACTATAATAAGTAGCCTACATTAAAATACTACTGATATATATATATATATATATATATTTCGTGTCACGTTGTTTGTCCGCGATGGAATCCTAAACTACTGAACCGATTTTAATAAAATTTTGTACACTGTGTGCAGTTTGATCCAACTTGAGACTTAGGGTAGTTTATAACTAAATTTATTGTCGCATTATTTTTATTGCAAATTATTTGTTTATTATTTAACAAAGAGTTATAATTATCTGTGAGTTCCATACGATTCTAACAGATGGCGGTGTAATTACCTGTGAATTCCATACGATTCTAACAGATGGCGGTGTAAGGTAATTTGGAAAGGTAATTGGTTTATTATTTAACAAAGAGAGATCCAGATGGCTGTGCTTTTTGTTGCAACCGCGAATTTCAATTCAATTACAAATATTGATTATTTCATAATTTAAGTGTGTTCAGTGTTTATTTTATTTTCAATATTATTAATTTCGTGTGTAAGTATTAGTTTTAAGTAATCTGGCTGAAAGACAGCAATTAATTAAAATTTTTAACGTATACCTTAACCACAGATTGGGTCTTAAATCTGCCAGTTATGTCCATCGCCGTGGCGTAGTCGGTAGAGTCCCTACCTTCCACTCAGGCGACTCGGGTTCGATTCCTGGCGGGGTAGGGGATTTTAAATCTCCACCCTGGGTCTGGGTGTGTGTGTGTCCTGTTCTTGTGTCTATGTGAGGGTAAAATAAAGTTAACAAAACAGATAAAACAAAAAGGAAAAACAGAAAAAAAGCATACTTATGAGGAGATATAATATTTTAAAAAAGAAAAAAAAAAGGAGGTAAAATAAACATAAAACAATGAGATTGGAAACATGGATTAAGTTTTGATGGAAGGAACGTAGGCAAATGCAAGATGCTTCCTTTATCAACATCATTATATACACAATTTGTTTAAGACAAGGTTGCGTTTGTTTTAAAGGTTGTTATCTGACATGCGAAATAATTCATTGCATGTAATTCCGTGCAAGACGAGACTGGTTATTTAAATACATAGCAGTGAACCAAGGAACGATAATCTGCTCCAGTACTTTAATTATGAGTTGCCTTCATCGCGTTTCCCAAGGAATGAAGCAATTGAGGTTGTTCTCATGAAAATAAGATTCATTTTTTTTTTGAGAATTTTCCTCATCATTGAGAGTTTTCTCCAACCAATCTTAGTAATTAACTTGAATTAAAAATAAATAAATAAATAAATAAATAAATAAATAAATAAATATAAATGACTACGGACTTACAGACTATCAGTTTGCAACAAACATTCACAAATTTCCCTTAATTAAAGTTCTCCATCGTTCTCTGTCCTTTGTGTCTTCATCTGTTACACCAAATTTCCTCATTGAATTTTGGATGTTATAAGAGCATAATACAGAATATTTTGTCATATGGAAGTGAAACTTGGTCTTTGACGGAATTACAAAAGAACAAAATTAGAACAGTTGAATTTGATTATTTTAGAAGAAGCCTCCAAAAAACAAGACAGGATAAAATAAGAAATTAATTCCTTTGGAGAGAAATGAATGTCACCACATCTGTTGTTAAGAGGATTGAAAATCAAACGCTTAAATGGTATGGCCATGTACAAAGAATGGAAAATGAAAGATGGCCAAAAAATATATACCAATGGTCACCCCCTGGAAGAAATAAACGTGGCAGACCAAGATGGAAATGGAAAACCTACGTCAGAACTATAATGAATGATCGGAATTTGGAAGAGGGATATTGGAATGATAGAGATAAATGGAAACTGAAGACGGCAAACCTATAAGTGGGACTGACTGACTGATAGGTGGCAATGACCAGCATTGCCCAGTGTGCCGCTTCTTGGGAACCCTATAAGTGGGGGAAAGCCAAAGAAGAAGAAGAAGAATTTTGGATGTTGTTCTTCCAGGTCGTTCTTGATCTTTCTTTTCTGTCCCTTCTTTCAATTTTCCATGCATAGACGGCACAGTTGAGCACAAATTAAAGTAAGAGTCCGTGTTTCACATCCGTGTAATATAACTGGTAGAACAGTAGTTTTTTGTTACATTTCTGTTTATACATAACATTTAATTAAGAAGATAAATATATATTCTGTAAAGCAACAAAATTAGACCATACATTTGAGTTTATGAGGAATTCACCTAATTTACACATTTCCTGATGACAATTTTTTTTATATTTTATAAGAAGGTACATCTTACAATATTTAGTATTAAATCTAATAATAAAATTTTATAAAACAATGGCTGTCCCTGTCCTTTTGTATGGGAGTGAATCTTGGATTACCACTACCAAGCAAGAAAGTAAAATCCAAGCAGCCGAGATGAAATTTTTAAGAAGAGTAAAAGGCTGCACTAGAATAGACCAGATAAGAAACGAGGATATCCCTGAAGAACTGCAGATCGACTCCATAAAAGAAAAGATATTTAACAACAAGATACAGTGGAAAGAACATGTAGAAATAATGGAAGAAAGAAGATTACCAAATAAAATCTTCCATTATTTTCCAAGAGGAAGACGAGATGCCGGACGTCCTCGGAAGAGATGGTCTTAGATCTATTAGTGAAGACGGAACAGGCAACTCTTGCCTAAACCAGGAAGTGAAGAAGAAGATCAAATATGAAAAAAATTAATGTTCTTTTGTTTGTTCGTATTTTATGCGCTGCCATACCGTTCATCCGATTGTGATGTTTTTTTTGCAATATGTTTAGGAGATTCCAGGCATAAACATAGACTATAAGAGAGTTGTCATACTCACATCCTACTCACTCAAAAATCTCCCTTTGTGGCGAAAAAGTGCCTTTTTTGCGATTAAATGGCTTACGCTGCCTAAACTATAACAAATACAAAAATTAATGTACACAGAATTTAATATCTCAAAAAACTCTACAAAAGCGTCCGGGACATCATATGTTTATCTTTTACGGATAACTCACAATAACCATATTTGTCTTTCACTGATTCCAAAGATGATTGGGATAAGTAGATTTCCGGGCAAGCATAGCAGCGCACTGCGGGTATTTTTTTTTACCGATAACTCAAAATAACGAATTTTTTTTTCGGCTCATTTATACCAAGTGCATCGGGGTACGTAGATTCCCGGCCAACGCCGGGTAATCAGCACGTGGTATCTAAAAATAATTACAATATGGCTTTACTTATAATGATTGCTTGAATATTACATTTTGGATGTTGACATTTTATTTACTATTCGGATTGTATGAAAGGTAGTTTGGAAATAGAATTAATTAGTTTATTAGTTGTTTTAGCTGCAATAACGAAGAGGGCAAATTTATATTTGTTTTTCCTTTTACTTATTCAACTAAACATAAAAACACAATTTTCTTCTTTCAGCTAATTTATGCCAAGAAGATCCCGATAAGTAGATTCTTGGGCTACCCCGGGAATAACAAATTAATAACGATATAAATTTATAATATTTTTTCTTTTACTTATTCAACTAAATGCAAATAAATCATTTACTTAGGAGGAGTAAGCGCACGCCTGCTATTAGCTAGTCCAATATATAAAACTCAATGTTTGTTTGTTTGTGTGTTTGTTCGTATTCTATGCGCGGCCATATCGTTGATCCGATTTTGATTTTTTTTTTGCAAAATGTTCAGGAGATTCCCGGGATGAACATAAGCTAAAAGAGAGTTGTGATGTTCATCCTCGTCACCCCTAAAAATCGCCCTTTGTAATAAAAAAACGTGAAATAAAGTCCCTATATTGACGCTTAAATGGCCTACGCTTCTTAATCCACAACAAATACACCAAATGAATGTACACAGAATTGAATATCTCACAAAACTCTACAAAAAAGTCCACGACAGAATATGTTTATCTTTTACGGATAACTCACTATAACAATTTTTGTTTTCATTGATACCAAGAAGATCGGGATAAGTAGATACTGGGCAAGTGTGCTCTGCCAGACCGTTCATCCGATTGAGATGGGGCTTTATGAAAAGTGTTCAAGAGTTTCCGCGGATGAACATAGGCTATAAGAGAGTTGTAATACTCAACCCCATCTCCCCTAAAAATCACCCTTTGTAGTGAAAAACGTGAAATAAACTCCCTATTTTTACGCTGAAATGGCGTACGCTGCCTAAATCATAGAAAATTCACAAAATTAACGTACACAGAACTGAACATCTCAGAAACCTCTACAAAAAAGTCCGCGACAGCACATACTCATCTTCTACGGATAACTCGGAATAACCATTTTTGTCTTTCATTGATGACAAGAAGATGGGGATAAACAGATTCCCGGGGAAGTATATCAGTGCACGGCTGCGGCTGGTGGTAAAAATACAGGAGTAGCAGTGCATGCCGACTGACTGACTGATTGTTAACGGTGGCTTGCACCGTCCAGTGTGCTGCATACTGTTTCCCAATGGGATAAACTTGGCAGCAAATTCCGTAGTGGCTATCAAGTAGTGGTTGTGGATTATGTAACCTCAGCCTTTGGTGACAATATATTTTACCTAACAGGTCTACACCAGAATACTTGTAAAAAGAGCATCATAAACTACGCCGCCGGCAAACAGAGAGTCCAAAAGCCGGACAGCGTACAGTGAGCCACACTCCTTAAAAGCGAGTGGTCTCGCACCATTATGTAGATGGTCTCTCCCTTTGAGGTTAACCTGCAAAACACAGGTTAACCAGTCGGCTCATGAAGAGAAAACGCCCCATAGGACCAGACAGTTCAGCCAATAAAGGCTGAACATCCCGGAGAATTTCCTCCCCACGTGCACTTAAGCTACCTATTGGCAATTGCTTTAGCAGTGCTGTTCTCTGGAGTTGTTCTGAAAGCAGTACCAGTCTGTAAAGCTTGGGTGAAGGAAACTCTTGGATCGACCTTCACAGATGTGAAGGTCTTTCTTTGAGTTGGATTTACAATTGGATTTGGGATCGGATCACTTATGGATTGTTTCACTTTTGGATTGTTGATGCGTTTAGCTACACTGCTATAAGCTTCAAGGGCTGCCTTGAATGTGCACGCCGGGTATTAGCTAGAGTTTTATAAAAACAAATTTCACCACGAGAAACAGAAATTCTGATTTTCGTTACATAAAAATATTATAAAGTTAAGTTTTACGGATGGCAACATGAGTTATATGTTTTCTGTTGTTAAATGTAAAAATAAAAAAGAAAGCAGAGGTTTAACTAGATTCGTAGAGAAAAATTCTACATATTTTGACCAGTTGTACACATCAACGGATATAATGTATGACAGATGCGGTCCAATGTTTTTAACCTCAACGCTGGTAACATTTTGTTTTGCATTGTCCCACTCTCCCCCCCCCCAAACACACTCGACAAGGTTTCAATCCGAAGTCGATGCTTCTAAGAGGATCACAGCTGGCCTGCTTCGCTCTCTCCACTGTGTTTTTCATATATTGTATATTTCTCAACTCATACACAGCGAACCCGTATTATAACATTCTCAGTACAAAAGTGGTATAAATTCAACTTTATACCTCGATTACATTATAATCTATTTGTTTGCTTAGTGAATTAAAAAATATATCTGTTACGAAGCTAATTGCGATGTCGTGTGTCAGATTATACTGAGCAACAAAAAAGAAACTTTTTTTTTTGTCTCAGAAAGAAAAATAAAGATTCTGTTACTATTTTCCCTCCTGAATTCAAATGTGATATCGGTTTTTCTCCATTATGCAAGGTTTCCGAGAGACAGGCATTTATAATTTCAAACACATTTATATTTTATACATTCGTAACTACACAATATTCGAACATTCAGACTCACCTAGAATGTAAGAAATGACGATTTTCTGCTATATTTCGCCTGTGAAGCATCTCTCTTGATGGTCCACAATAATCGGCCAGTATGTTAGGATTCCATTTGCCTTGATATCGCTTTTCCATAACTGAAACCATTTGAGTTAGCTCATTTGTTTTTTTTTTCAATGGACAAATGGACGAAAAAACGTTTATTAAAAATAATTATTTAAATTATGAATTTAAATTGAAATAAAAAAACTGTGGTTGATGGAGAAATTCCAAATACATATTTGAAAACACGATAATAAACTGCATTAAGTACAACTATTGGTACTCATGAGACAAAAATCATGTTGACCAGTGTTACCATTTTTTGCGAATAAATTAATAAATTCATAAATAAAATGTTAGTTAAAGGCCAAGTTGCAATAGCAGTGTTGAGTGGAATTTTGTGGGATAAACAGATATTCATAAGTAATGCCACGAGTGATTTCCAAATTATCGATAAATTCACGATTCACGAAGTGACTCCCATTTGGGGCATGAGTTAAATAGTCAATGAAATTAAAATCCATATTTATAAATCAATAGTATGAAGTTTAATGACCTATGGAGCAGAAAATGTTCTATAAATTACAAATTAAAGTCAAAATTGAAATCTAGAGAAATTGAGTTTTTCAGAAAATCTGCACGATGCTCTAAATTAGATAGGGCCAGAAACAGCATTATCCGAGAAAAAAATAAATTAGCGAAACACTTTTACAATCTGTGGGAAATAAAAACAATTGTTTGGACACGAGAAGAGGATGAAATATGATAGATTACCAGTTAAGAGTTTAGAGTGGATTCCAAATCGGAAGGAATGAAGAGGGAGACCTAAGATGACATGGATAGAGGAGATTATGAATTTGATGAAGAACAAGGGACTACAGGATGGTGACTAGAAGGCTAGAGATGAATGGTTGGAAGATAATCAAAAGTTAATATTGGGCAAAGGAAGATATTGTAGGCCTAAACATTTATAACTTATTAAATAAATAAACAATGCAATTTTCGACAGAATGGGATAATTACCCTTAAAACCAATGATTTTACATTTAGGCACTTACCTTACCTAACCTAACATAACCAAACCAAACCTTACCTAACTATACCTAACCAAACCTAACCTAACATAACCTAATCTAACCTAACATGACCTTACCTGACCTAACCTAACCTAATCTAACCTAATGTAACCAAACTTAGCCTAACCTAAACCAAACTAACCTAACCGAACCTGACCTGACCTAATATAACGCAACGTGACGAAAGTAACCGAACCTAACCTGAACGGACCTTGAACGGGCCTGGCCTGACCTGACTTGATCTATTCTAGCCCAGAGCTTCGTAACCTAAAAGTTCCTACCTACCTGACACAAACTACCTGTAAACCGGTCCGACCATGCTAACATAACCCGATTGAACTACCTCTATTATGACCAGACTACAGCTTTTTGTATTTTATCTTCCGATCATCCTATGATTACCTGATCATCAGCAACAAGCAATGTGGTAAAATTTACATTATTAACAACACTGGTCTACAAAAATGAACTTTCTTAATTTCACAAGAATAACAATAATATATTCTAGAAGTATTTTTCATGCAGCTTTCAAATAGCATTTCAGTTCCTCTCCATCAGGCAGGAGTTTTGTGTGATATTCATTTTAATGTCTATAATACTATTCGTACTGACTTACCTAAAAAGCTGTAGATAGTGATTTTCGATCATATTTTGCATCTGTAACATTTCTCTTCTTGGTCCAGCCTATGTTGATGAGTATACATACATAGTGTTCTGCCCAAGAGCAGGTCTTTCACTGCAAACTCAGCATTCTCCACTTTTTCCTTAATTCAGCCTTCCTTTTTGTATCCACATACAAAACATTAATTTTAATATTGTCTATCATATTATGTATTTTTCTGCCTCTAACTTTCTTCCCGTTAACCATTCCTTCTAGGGCACCCGTCAGCAGGCAGTTTTTTCTTAGCCAGTGGACAATCCAATTTCTTTTTGAATTCCAGCTTTCTTCTTCCTTCACCCACTCTGTCTAGCACATCTTTATTATTTATTTTGTCTGTCCATTTTATACGCTCCATCCTTCTCGATATCCACATCACAAAAGTTTCCAGTCGCTTTTCTTCATTTCGTCGTAATGTCCAAGTCTCGTAATGTCCATTATGATGATGATATATCAAATATGAAATGTACATTTTCTTTTCTATGGCTATTTAACTAATGCCCCAAATGGGAGTCAATGACCAATCACATTTCAATGATTTTTAATAAACAAAGCACCTCTTTTTTTAACATTCTGTATAGGCCATAGCATTATTTTGCAGTGACCAACTCCCTAAGAAATACGGCTAACAGATTGTATATATAGTGCATGAATGTCAACACATAGCGCATGCGGGAGTTAATGTAAAACATTTGTAACAATTGATTATACCACCAAAAAAAGAAACCACTGTTCGCACTTTCTTAAATGTATTTTTTCACGGGTAATAACATTCCAGAAAAATATAATTGTCATAATTATATCGTACAACATCAGAAATGAATTAATATACATTATGTGTGTTTCATTTTTTCTCCACTAGAGTGAATTCTTACAATATTGCTTTCCTTTGGCAATAAATAATATGATCTGGTTGCAGTGATGAGCAAAATAAGCAAATGAAGCGTACCAATCGTTTGTCATTTGTTTTCAAACATCGCCGTTTACATTAAATATATAAATATGTTAAAATAACTATATTTAATTAACGATTTGTGAGTAAACAGCTTAATTTTTTTTCGTTAAATAGTCCTAACAAATTCCATTCTTGATTTCCTAATTATCTGGATCAATGTACTCCTCACTTCGTGAGTCGTGAATTTATAGATAATTTGGAAATCACTCGTGGCATTACTTATGACAATTACTGATAGGATAAGTATAATTGTCCAGATATCAGATTATGGTATTTAGAAATGTAATATTTATTATCAAGAAGTAATCATTATTGTTTAATTTTAGAAGTAGGTTATTTATGTGTTTATGTATACACTATTTAGAGAATGAGGAAGGCCTACAACTGAATGGTATTAATAAGCTGTTAGTTTATGCTGATGATGTAGTACTACTGGCCGATAGCGAGGAGATACTAAAGGTCAACACGCACACCCTATTGAGTAACACTAAGAAATTGGGACTGGAAGTAAATATCAGTAAAACTAAAAATATGGTCACAAGTAGAAATTCAGTATATAATGGAAATGGACAGCTAATGACAAATGAGGGAAATTTTGAGGAAGTGGCTGAATTCAAATACCTAGGAACAATAATCACAAATAGGAATGAGATGCACAAAGAAATTAAACATAGGCTCAATTCTGGAAATGCATGCTATTATGCATTGCAGAGACTCTTGATGTCCCAACTCCTTTCAAAAAACGTTAAGCTGAAAATATATAAAACTATTATTCTACCAGTTTTATTATATGGGTGCGAAACATGGACTCTTACTTTAAGGGAGGAAAGGAGATTACGAGTATTTGAGAATAAAGTTCTTAGGAAAATTTTTGGACCAAAGAGAGATGAAGAGACAGGTGAATGGAGAAGACTGCATAACAATTAACTACATGGTCTGTATAGGAAGCCAGATATAATAAGAACAATTAAGTCTCGTAGACTGCGATGGGCAGGACATGTTGCACGTATGGGGAATGAAAGACGTGCATGGAAGCTTCTTGTAGGAAAGCCAGAGGGAAAACCAGTTGGTAGACCAAGATTGAGGTGGGAGAACAACATTAACTATGATTTGAGGGAAGTAGATTATACAGGGAATGATTGGAAAGCATTAGCTCAGGATAGGGACATATGGAGAGCTTATGTCCGCGCGGCCATGAACCTACGGGTTCGATAGTGCCAGTGAGTAAGTAAGTATGATCTGATCTGTGTATTCTTATAAACTGTCGCGTGTTTACCTTCTAGGAAACATTGGTACTGTTGTAAAAATGAATCGATATGTCATTTAGCCAAAAGATCCCCCCCTAGAATGCTATAATTAATTCTGCTTTACAGTAGACTGCTCACAACATTGGTAGGAGATCAAAGAAGAGATTGTCAGAGACAATAGGCGTATATCTCTGATTGTAAATAGATACTCTGATGGGTTAATCTAGCGGAAACATTTCTAAATTTATGTGAACGTTTAGGAGAGATGCATATGACACCAAGATGATAAGTTCGATTGCCATCATAGTTTCGATTATTTATTTATTATACCAAATTACAGGATTATATAATGGAATTGGACAGCTAATGACAAGTCAGGGAAATTTTGAAGAAGTGGCTGAATTCAAATACCTAGGATCAATAACCAAGAACCGGAATGAGATGCACAAGAAATTAAACATAGGCTCAGTTCTGGAAATGCGTGCTATTATGCATTACAGAGAGTCTTGACTTCTCAACTCCTTTCAAAAAACGTTAAACTGAAAATATATTAAATTATTTTTCTACCAGTTATATTATATGGATGCGAAACATGGACTCTTACTTTAAGGGAGGAAAGGAGATTACAAGTATTTGAGAATAAAATACGTAGGAAAATTTTTGGACCAAAGAGAGATGAACAGACAGGTGAATGGAGAAGACTACATAACAATGAACTACATGGTTTTTATAGGAAGCCAGATATAATGAGTTAAGTCTCGTAGACTGCGATGGGCAGAACATGTGGCACGAATGGGGAATGAAAGACGTGCATGGAAGCTTCTTGTAGGAAAACGAGAAGGAAAGCGGCCAGTTGGTAGACCAAGAATGAGGTGGAACAATAACTTTAACAATGATTTGAGGGAAGTGGATTATGCAGGAGATGATTGGAAATTATTGGCTCAGGATAGGGATATATGGAGAGCTTATGTCCGCGCGGCCTTGAACCTACGGGTTCTATAGTACCAGTGAGTTAGTTAGTTAGTTATATCAAATGACATGCCGAAGATGTAACTTATTCTGAAAGGTCTACATGGTTTTAACTAATTGACGATTTTTTGAACAGAAATACGTTTTAGTAGGACGGCTGATATATCAGATACCCTGAGAAACCCTCAAATTCATTAATCTTAATGGACCACTGAACACGTAAGACGCGCTGAAATTAGTACTAATGGTGTGTATCTTTTAAATGTTGCATTGTATATGAGGGTGCCCTGACATTGAGTGATAACTTATTCGGAGAGGACCTTTCTGTCCTTTTGTAGGTGTGATCCATAGTTAAAGTCCCTCTCCCGACAGGTCGTGCCACTGTAAGGCTCGGTGACGTGTGACACTTAAAAGTACCTACAGTAAAACTTGCTCACAGCGGAATCAGATGGGACCAATTTTTCCACATTAGACAAAATTCCGCATTATAAAAACTAATTTATTTATAGTTAAACATGGGAAATAACATTACGAGGTTCTTAATTCGTAAATTAATAAGTCATTTTTAAACATCTTACCTCACATTTTATGTTTCTTCAAACACGGGAACTAGTTTTCGAGAGACGGATCTCTCCCATTTTCAACCGACATTATGACTACCGGATTTTCCTTGGAATCTCCATCAGAAGAACAAATTTAGATCCATGAACTTCGAGATTCGTGATGAACGTGACCTCATCTCAAAGTGCATCAAATGAACACCAGATGGCAACGTTATTGATGGAGATTCCAACGATTCGAAAGAAAATCCGGTAGTCACAATGTCGGTTGGAAATGAGAGAGACACTTCTCTCGAAAACTAGTTCCCGTGTTTGAAGAAACATAAAATATGAGGTAAGATGTTAAAAAATTACTCTTTAATAGTGGAATGCAGGCTTTCACGGCCGGTAATCATGGTAGTAAAAGATTCCGGGCTATGTGGCCGTTGTCTATAACTGGCGTTTCTTCCAGACGTTTCTCCCTCAACTGCGGAGGGCATCTTCAGTGGCGAGCGCTAGAAGCTGTTGTTTCCCTGTCGTAGACTCGACTCATTTCGCAGTCGAGTCTACGACAGGGAAACAACAGCTTCTAGCGCTCGCCACTGAAGATGCCCTCCGCAGTTGAGGGAGAAACGTCTGGAAGAAACGCCAGTTATAGACCACGGCCACATAGCCCGGAATCTTTTACTACCACAATTACTCTTTAATTTACGAATAAAAACTAATATTTATTAATAATCTTAGAATATAGAGTACTGTGTACGCTTTTTTACGCATCTTGGATTAATTGTAATTCCGCTGCCTTTGAAAAGTGAAGTGTAGTATGTATGAGCGACTTTGACGGTTAACGCGCGAAAAAACAGTCCCGTTTCGTCAGCGTTATAAATGTTTCTTAGGCGCGTATCCTGAAATTAAAGTATGCAGTTTCGGTTTCCGCTCACTAACTACACTTTAGTCCACATCCTTTGATTCCCGGCAAATTTCATTCCACACTACATTGTGTCGTCATTTAAAACTGTCCACAATCAACCTGAAGATGCTTTGAAATCGTTATTCCATAGGGATTTAGCTGCAGCTAGAGCTTGACTTTGGAGCATCGGTCCTGAAATTTGGAGATTTATCTTCAATCACTTTCACTTTTTTGTTTAATCCATTGGATTCAGAAGACGAGGCACACTCGCTTAAATTTGCCTATTATATATTTTACAATATTTTGTATATCCCTTGGCAAGGAAATATTTTGTTAACATTTATAAATAGTAGAGGCATGTGTTTTGGCCTTCACTCTTATTGTGATCTCAAGTAACGTTATATTTTGTTCGTTTTGAATGTCTGAAATAGACAATATAATTTACGGTGATTTAAATTCGGTTTCTGAGGAAATGCATTGAGCATTTAAACCTGAAGCGAATTGATTATTGACAATGATACATACGTTTTAGCCATCTTTATTCCGTAAATTCAGAACGCTACCACTGAAAGAACTTAAACTAATATAAGATTTTACAGTGCAATGGTTATTTGTAAGACAGGGATCTGTACTTCGCATAACGGGTGTGCAATGAGGCCGAAATAAAATTTCAGGTACAGGTTGGATCTGTAATTCACCCGGCAGCAGGGATCATTCCTTATTGTTTTTTTTTTGGCCTAACGGGAATTCAATGAAGTGCAAATTAATTTATTTTTCTGTCTTTCCGCTTTATAAATTTCTTTTTTAATTGAATTGTGTGGAAATATCCTTCCGTTTCCGTATTGGACAGATTCCGTTTTATTCAAAATAAATACACGTAAAATTAATATTATTTCGCCGGGACCAATAAATGTGTTAACATTGGACAAGTTTCCGCATTATTCACGTTCCGGATTGAACAAGTTTTACTCTACTAGGTGAGAGGTTAAACTGCACCAATAGAATGGAAAATATAAAATATTCTGAAAATGTAATATCTAAATAAAATTGAAGTAATGAACATAGAGGAGCAGCGAATAAAATATCTGTAATAAAAAATATCTTGTCCTGTGTAATTTTATCAAACATTGAGACAAAGTTAGCAGGTCCGTGACCCCTAAGTGTTTTTATTACAAGCTCAGAAAACACATAAAACTTTATATAGCTATGTGGAAATCTATATTTCCTTAAAAAAAGCAAATAATGGTACGGTGCCACCATAAATCATCCGCATACGCGATCGTGCAAAACTCCGCAGTTGAAGCAAAACATTTCATGTCCTACTTTATATCCAAGCTGCCATTTCCCTACCAGACCAAGTGGATCAACCTCGTGGGCAATCAATTTCCAATTTATCAGAATACTCTTTTATATAGAGTGACGAAAAAATGTTGCGATTCTTCATTCCAGTTGGTAAAACTGGTGAGAATAATATGAAGGCTAAAATATCAATATTGTGCTTTAGTTTTTAGTTCTTTATTAGAAACTAGCCGGTCAGATCCTCCTGAAAAAAGCGACCTCAAAAATCTATTGCGCTATCTCAGTAAATGATTGTTATAATAATTATACTGTCCCGCTAGAAACACTCCACCTCAAAATTAAACGAATTTCATATAAATAAAATATTATATACAAATCGAATTAAAAGTAAAAGGATCAGACTATCCATTAGCTGGGATGGTACATCTCGAACATGGAACATGCAATTAAGTAAGAAGACACCTCAGATATCTTCATGAAATTTTTGGATTTATGAAATATAAAAAATATGGATATTATATAAGTAATTAAAGAACAGAATAAACTTAAATATTGTCTCTAATGTACAGTACTGTGCTGATTTCTTTTCTCTCTCAATGTATAACAAATTTAAACGATTTACTGCTCCATATTTGATGATTAAGGGTAGCCATGAGTGAAAATTAAGCAGATCGTACATTTTGTGTTTTATCTCTCATAAAATTCTCCTAAGCTTCCTGTTCAAGAAAATATATAACATACCGCTACTTCGCCATCATTAAAGCCCTGGCGGCCATTTTTACTCTCCCCAGAACTAGTGGTAAAACTAATACCAATTTATCAAAGATTGGCATCAGATGTACTATTATTGGAGAGAGGCACAAAAAGAAAACCGCAAAATGGTAATGCGAGTCTCTAACATACAATTTGGCACAAATATCCAAAATAAATATTTGTTTCTACGCAGAAATTGGAATTGCGTGTTATTAAAGCAGTCAGTAGCATGAAAAACTTTGTAGGATTTTTTCTCAAAATGTATTTTTCAAGCGCATGCCCGTTTAAAAAAGTTCATTGCACTGCAAATTTTGCCTTATTCAACTGAAATGTTCAGCACTTATCTGTAAGGATACAAAGGATTTTAATCATACTCAAAATGTTCATGAATTATGATTTTTTATATTGTCATATTTATCTCGATTTCCGCCAACATGAAAAATCAGTTAAATAAAAACTTTTTTCTCAAAAGTACTAACTTTTAAAAAAAGTGATCCCACAACAGGCCCGGAGACCCTTGGGGTAGTAGGAGGTTAAGGCTCCCACTTTTTCTAGACAATCGGCACTTTATGTCAGCCGGGTTGTCAGCCCTGCGTGACGGCCGCCTTTACCCCCAGAACAAGCGTCTGGTACTCATTTTAGTTAGAGGCTGAGTCGACCCCAGGGCCATAGTGCCGCCAGAGGGTTTGTGTCAGTTTAAAAATCCTGACCCCAACGGGACTTGAACCCTCGACCCTCCGGCTTGTAGCTCAGTGCCTTATTCACTACGCTACGGCGTGCCCCCAAAGTAAAGTGATCCCACAACAGGCCCGAAGGCCCTTGGGGTAGTAGGAGGTTAAGGCTCCCACTTTTTCTAGACAATCGGCACTTTTCGTCAGCCGGGTTGTCAGCCCTGCGTGACGGCCGCCTTTACCCCCAGAACAAGCGTCTGGTACTCATTTTAGTTAGAGGCTGAGTCGACCCCAGGGCCATAGTGCCGCCAGAGGGTTTGTGTCAGTTTAAAAATCCTGACCCCAACGGGACTTGAACCCTCGACCCTCCGGCTTGTAGCTCAGTGCCTTATTCACTACGCTACGGCGTGCCCCCAAAGTAAAGTGATCCCACAACAGGCCCGAAGGCCCTTGGGGTAGTAGGAGATTAAGGCTCCCACTTTTTCTAGACAATCGGCACTTTATGTCAGCCGGGTTGTCAGCCCTGCATGACAGAGGGTTTGGGTCAGTTTAAAAATCCTGACCCCAACGGGACTTGAACCCTCGACCCTCCGGCTTGTAGCTCAGTGCCTTAACCACTACGCTACGGCGTGCCCCCCAAAAGTACTAACAGCACAGAAAAATCCAATGCAAATTTAGAAACAATGAGTATAACGAATATCCGGACAAAATATCCGGACAAAATATTGAAAATTGTACTGCAAGGAACTTTTATAATTAATTGAAATAAAAGGGAGAGAAAAAATAATGTAACTTGCGAAGTAATATAACAAATGAAATGTTATTTATACAGGTAGACATCTGTGGTAAAAATGTGAAAGAAATATCTGTATTTGTTTCGGAGTTTCAAAATTCACTCATGGCTATCCTTAAATAATAATAATAATAATAATAATAATAATAATAATAATAATAATAATAATAATAATAATAATAATAATAATAATACTTTATTTATTCTGGCAGAGTTAAGGCCATAAGGCCCTCTCTTCCACTCAACCAGCACAAATACAAATAAATATTTGACAAATATAGATATACACTATACTAATTATAAACAGTTAAAGATACAATAAATGTAGCAATGTAAATGTCATGTACAAACAACATTTTATAGGGTAATAACAATAATGATACGATAATAATAATAATAATAATAATAATAATAATAATAATAATAATAATAATAATATAAATATGATACATTATACGGGAAACACCAATTAATATATATATATATATATATATATATCTTACACTGGATAATAATGAAGTCGAGTTTAGAGCAAATATAAATTTAGATTTCTTTTAAAAGATGCCAATGTCCGGCATCTGTTAAACTGTTTGTTATAAGTAATATACGTATCCATCCGTAGTAATTCTGCCCGAGGGCAGGTTTTTCACTGTAATCATAGCATTTTCATGCTATATTTCGCAGTTTTACTAGGGAATTGTAGGTGTGGTAGCTTCCCACAATAAGTAATATACGGACTGATAATTTCATTTTAACTATCGTTAATATATCAGATAGAGAATATTTATAAGAATCTTCATATGACAGCATGCTCCACTACAGTTTTCTGCAGTACTACATGCTTTGGTTTAGCAATATTAAAATATCTCTATCATTTTATGTGTGTTGATGTTCCTGACTATGCATTTATAGTGTTATTTACTAGTTCTAATGTGTGAAATTATTTTTCTATTTTCGATTCCTAAAAATATAATTTTGAGTTATTGTGACGCTAAATTGTTCTATTTCGTTGTGGTTGTTATTTGCATTTTAAACAATGCTCTCTGTTATAACTATACTTAAGCAAGTTATGGTTCCTCTTGGCACTAACAAGTTATGATTAATATTTACAGTTGCTTGATATTGTTCCTATTAGCACTTACTTAACCCTTAAATTGGCGAAACAATACTTTCTAGTGCCCGTCATTCAAGAGTTTCGGACCGCAAAGAAAATAAAATCATGTAAAAGTAAGTTATTACTGTACATTGAACTTCATGTACGTGTATAAGGTGGCATTTCTGGGTTTTACACAAAACTAAATATTTGCATAAAATTCAATGTGCAATTATACAAAAAATTAATGTTTCTTGGTTATTAGTTATTTTAATAAATTCTCTATTTGAAATATACATTACTTATTTCTTTTGGTAAAATCTGAGTTGTATAAACATATCCGGTGTAAACTTAAATAACGGTATAGTCTTGCATTTCTCGTCTCGGTGTCGCATTGCGATCAGATAGATAAAACCAAAAGAGTATAACCATACGAAAGCATGAAATATCTTATTGTAAATATTCATATTAAGGTACGTACACACTTGCGCGCCGCGCTCGCGCACCATGTTCGTCAGATTTGGACGGGGTTTTAAGGTGCGCGCGAACGGCGCGCGCGCGTCTCTCACCACGATCCACTCATTGTCGGTTTTTTCCACAAACACTTTGATGGTTCGCTGTTTAGATTTGGACGGGTACCTGAGAGGTTCGTCGTTTTCGGTGCGCACCTATTATTTGAGTATGGAGTGGTCAGAGGAAAAACGTGTTAAAACTTATTGATATTTATAGAAGCAAGCAATTATTGTGGGATCCTCAACATAAGGATCATTTTTAAAAATCATTGAAAGGAAATGCCTGTTTTTTTTTCAATATTGTGTGTTTATTTTCATATGTACTGTAATTGTATGAATAAATTAGAATTATTTAGAAAACATTATTTATTTAAGACGTTCATTTTCATAATATTATGCATGAAGTATCACAAAACAATACAATATATAAACACATTTATTACTAATTATTTATTTATTTCTTCAAAGACTCCAAAGAGCAAGATTGCTCATGTTAAGGGGCAATATACAAAAAATAATGGCCATAAAACAATTAACAATAAAAACAAGAAAACAAATTCAGGCATAAGTTTAAGTAATACAAACTACTATAGATGCACAATATATATACACATATAAATACAATATTTAAACAGGATAATATTAATAATAATAAAATTAACAAAATTAACTAAGAAAGCAATGAGAAAAAATATTTTTTAATACAATTAGAAAAATGTTTTAACATTCGTGAAATGTTGATATTCAATAGGTAAGTTATTGTAATGGTTGATTAATGCATAACGAATCCCTTTTATACCTTTTTTTTGAGAAACTAGTATCTTTGTGCAATAAAGTACAACCTCTAGTATAATAATCATGTACATCTTTATTAAAAATTAAGGCCATGTTATGGTGAGATAGATTCTTAATAATTTTAAACATATATATACAAATCATATATTTTTTTTAATTCCTTTAATGCTATAATATTTGAAAAAGTATAAATAAAGTTATAAGATGTAATAAGTAATAAGCGTGACCAGACGTCCCGATTTTGGCGGGACAGTCCCGATTTTTAACAATTTGTCCCGCGTCCCGCGGCATTTTAAAAAAAAGTCTCTATTTTTGGGAAAGAATGCAGGACAAGCGGGAGAACGGAAAGGGAATAGACATGGTTGGTTACACCTGCTCTGCAAAATGTCTACTGAAGGTTTGTGGGTTTCCTATGGATCGCAGGAGGTTCGTTGAAATTAACAATTTCGACGAACATAACACGCGTCGCGCGCGCGCCGTTCGTGTTCGCGGCGCGCATATGTGTACGTATCTTTAGAAACTTTCTCATGGTCATGTAAAACAAGACAGGATAAAATAAGATATGAATTCCTTTGGAGAGAAATGAATGTCATCACATCTGTTGTTAAGAGGATTGAAAATCAAACGCTTAAATGACCATGTACAAAGAATGGAAAGTGAAAGATGGCCAAAAAATATATACCTGGAAGAAATAAAGAAAACTTATGACAGAACTATAATGGATGATAGAAATTTGGAAGAAGGAGATTGGAATGATAGAAATAAATGGAAACTGAAGACGGCAAACCTGTAAGTGGGAGGAAAGCCGAAGATGAATATGAAGAAGAAGTAGAAGAAGAATAGAATTAGGATTAGAATAGATTTATTTAGCCTGGTGAACTTAGGCCATGTGGCCTCCTATTCCACTCACCAGGACAAACACATGTTACATATAAATATAAAAACTACAATAATAATAAATACAACAATTAATTATCTGTCAAATTAATAATGAAAATAATGTCTAATAATACAATGATATTAAATAAATTAAAATTAACTTCCTCCAGCAACCTTTAGAATTTAAAATAAATAGATTCAGACAATTATGGATATATGTAAAGGCCAGATACCCTTTTAGCGAATGGAATAAAATCCTAACAAAACATACTACCAAAGTTTAACGCCCTTCGAAATCAAACCAAATTATATTAAATAACCCCATTTCTAAAAATTATGGATAAGTGGAATAAAATCAACTCTACCATTTTATGCGAGTTGTAGGTCATCATCCAGATCTGGCACACCAGGTTCTTCTCTCATGATGGTTTATTTATTTTACAACGAAACTCGGTATGATCTATTAAATTAAACCGAGATAGGTATTACGGAAAAATCAGCGAAATTCGACAGTTAGAATCGGTTCGTCGCAGTGTATACCATATCATTTAATTAACCTTTAATATTTCATTTATTTAGGCGTAACAGCACTCGCTGGATTTTACCTAGCATTACATAGAACTGAAATTATTTTGAGGGAAATTCTAAGCTCTCACCATGAAATATATAACAGTTTTAACATATACGCTATTATATTTTATCATGCCCACTTTGCGATGACCATGAAAACTGGCAGCATATTATAGCATTCTGTAGAGAGACAGAACAACTTAGATTACAGATGCTGCCGGAGAGATTTCTCAGGTCGGATCGAGGGAGAGTGGCGTGTTGGGATCTTTTAGGACGGATCGAGAGTGAATCAAAAACATGCAAATTTTTGGGTACAGTAAGAAAATTGAGATATAACAAAATTGTAGATTAAGGATATATGTATTAACAATAAGAAGAATCTCAATATGGTCTTTGTTTTCGATCTTTAATCATGTATATTAATAAGTAGGTCTGATAAGTTGAATAGTCTGATGATAGTGCACTTAATGTCTGCAGGGACGGGGGGAGGGGGGTATGAGCGTGCGGCGTGTATATGTGTGGGGGTGTGTGGGTGTATGTGTGTGTGCTTTTTTTTTCTAATTTGTTTTCTAGCATTTTTTTTTTAATATTAATGTACGGAATGTGGATGAATGTAGATATGTATTATTTTGATTTAGTGCAGACATAGATTTTACTTATATGTAGCCTGTTATTGTTTTTTGATACAGGTGTAATTGTAGGTATTTGTTTATATTATTAGTTTTATTTTTTTATTCATGGAAAAATAATGCACGTACGGCCAAGCAGGCCCGTGCGCAATGTTAATGCATATGTATTTTCTTTATTCTGAAAAAAAAGGCAATAAATTCCATATTCTATATCTATTATATTTTATCTCTTTCCATCAATTATTTTTGTCTCTTTTCCTTGCAAGCTCTCTGTAAGAAGTTCTTTTTATACTGTGTATATACAGTATATATTTTTATTTCATCTTATCCATTGTGAATCGAAACATCTGGAAAAGTTTTGCTGACTGTCTCTTAGGTTGTTCATATCTCTCTCTCTCTCTCTATCCCTGTCTATGTAGCTGGTGCTTATGTTACCCGCCGTGCCAGTGTTCTCTTACAATGTTCCAGTAGAAATATTTTCCTTGCCCTATCTGGATTTACTCTGGCAGCAGGTTCAATTTCAACCACATACACTTCCTCTGAAACATTGCTATGGCTGTTTGAAAGTGCATTATATCCAAGAGCTCGTACTGGGGACTACAGTATGAACGCTAACATATTATCCCTATGTATAGCAAGGAGGATATCCTGTTTTATTACAAGGTCATAAAAACTGCTTCTTCCGCAAGCTTCAAAAGAACACAATTGGTAATTCTCACCAATTCCCCCGAATTGACAAATCCTGGAAAGGAAAAACCCTAAATCCATGTCCCCGAATCCAATCCTACGAATCTAAAATCCCGAAACAAATTTCCGAAAGGAAAGAATACAAATCACTGCGCTAATAACTTAATCTATTGGTAAGCACTTTATCGTCTTTATATAATTATAAAAATGAGCGTGTGCCTGTCTGTCCTATAGAGACAGTAAAACTGCTTGACGGATTTGAATGGAGTTTTTACCATCATTTAGAGAATTTTCTGGGACAAATAACGAACGTACGTACTATAGGACCAGAGCTAAAAAAATGCATCGGTGCACTAAAAATCTAGCTTTTTGGACGCTTAAGTCAAAGCTGTGGTGGAATACAACATTAACCATGATTTGAGGAAAGTGGATTTACAGAGAATGATTGTAAAACATTAACTCAGGATACGGATGTATGGAGAGCATATCTTCGTGTGTCCACGAATTATGTGTTCAGATAGTGCCAGTAACAATGAACTACATGGTCTTTATAGGAAGCCAGATATAATAAGAACAGTTAAGTCTCGTAGACTGCGATGGGCAGGACATGTTGCACGTATGGGGAATGAAAGACTTGCATGTAAGCTTCTTGTAGGAAAGCCAGAGGGAAAACGCCCAGTTGGTAGACCAAGAATGAGGTGGGAGAATAACATTAACTATGATTTGAGGGAAGTAGATTATACAGGAAATGATTGGAAAGCATTAGCTCAGGATAGGGATGTATGGAGAGCTTATGTCCGCGCGGCCATGAACCTACGGGTTCGATAGTGCCAGTGAGTAAGTAAGTAAGGAAGATAGTGCCAGTAAATTACAAGAAAAGTGTCGTAAATATACTGCGAAAGAAGTCACTCCAATCCTGATCTTCTTTGCGCTCCAGTTTCTCTCTCGGGTTACGATCAGTAAAGTAAACTGTACTTGAAGACGTAGAGGGCAAATACAACAACATGACATACTAGTAAGGCAAATGGTGGACTATGAAAATTTAATCCTACTCCGGGGTCCACTTAACCGTCTGGGAAATATAAATCTCTTAAGTGTGTGTCTAGTCAACCCACAGCGCCGAGTTCATCACGTAGCGTCCTGATTCCTTAATCGTCCTCCAGGACTTCATTCAGATAAAATATACCACTGCCAAAAAAGTAAGAACACTGCAATTTTTATCCCAACTTACTTTTATAAAGTGAACGGAACACTCTCATTCACACTAACTCCAGTTCCAGTTACGTTATAGAAAAACTAGTAATTTATTTTTAATTTAATCTTATTTAGAGATGCTTTAACATGTTAGTTGCATTATATCGCGGAGATAGAATTACATAATTTATTCATATCAACTACAAATTATTTTCCTCTAGCTTTACAGGTACTAAGCAAAATTTACCGAATTTTCCCGTCCTACGTACTACCTTGGTTTCCTAGATGTCAGTATGAGGCGGAACGCTGACCACGTACCACTCAAGATGACATCTATACGAAAACAACTGTAACTAAATTAGTATGTTTCAAATTCTTCCCTGTAGCGGGAGAGCGCCTAAATCTCTGTAAAGGGAAAACATAGGCTTACAATACAAAAATTATTATTATTATTATTATTATTATTATTATTATTATTATTATTATTATTATTATTGCACTTATGGGGAATGAAAGACTTGCATGGAAGCTTCTTGTAGGAAAGCCAGAGGGAAAACGCCCAGTTGGTAGACCAAGAATGAGGTGGGAGAATAACATTAACTATGATTTGAGGGAAGTAGATTATACAGGGAATGATTGGAAAGCATTAGCTCAGGATAGGGATGTATGGAGAGCTTATGTCCGTGCGGCCATGAACCTACGGGTTCTATAATGCCAGTGAGTAAGTAAGTAAGTATTATTATTATTCTACTTCATGAAATTAGGCGTTTTGATCTATTTTCACATCAAGTAGATTTTAATGAATCTTCCCATCTAATAAATGGGCGCCCAACACTTCTATGTCCTATTGGTTTGTACTCTAATAACAGCTGAGGGATTCTATCCGTAGGCATTTTTTTAACATGTTCATACCAGTTGTTCCTCATATTGTCAATATTATTTGTTATACCCTCAGGGGTCCTCACCTAGGGGATATGTGGATGGCGACCACAAGGTGCCCAAGCTGTGCAAAACATTTCTTCCACATACTTGTGTTTTACACTCTTTTAACTTTACTATCTAACCTCTCTTGGTTAACTCTTGCTTTTTACGCTGACGCTATTAGGGCATCCGAGGGCTAGGGAGTCTTTCCTTTCTTCCATTTCTTCTTTCCTTTATTTTCTTTTCTTCTCCAGAAAAGCCTGACCAGAGGCTATAAGATGGCAGCCCCATCACTGGTCTTGCCTTCCTTTGGCCAACAACCAATCGAAGGGACTATTATTATGCTTTCAAGTCTTATACGAGAATTTACCTCAAACGCTGGAGGGAAAATTTTCTATAGGATCGTAACAGGCCTTGGCCTAATACTTGGAAGAGAAGAAGAAGAAGAAGAAATTTAAAATATTTAATTAATTCCTAATATCTTCATTTCTTTTTCTGTAAAAAATTTTCACTCTTGCTACTATTATTATTAATTGTAGGTTGGAAAAATTATTCTAATAAAGTCGTTTATAGTGCACTATCTAATACCCAGCATGCCCTGCTACAACTAAATAAATGAACTGTGTTTTTTGTTTAGTTGAATAAGTATTTTTTTGTATTGTAAGCCCACGTTTTCCCTTTACAGAGATTTAGGCGCTCTCCCCCTACATGGAAGAATTTGAACCATACTAATTTATTATTATTTGATTTTCATATTTATTATATAATTCAGTGACAGCTGTTTCGGTACACTGTACCTTCTTCAGACATGTTAACAAATTATGAATTGTGTTCCAACTGATCTAAGCAACAATACAACAATACTTATTTAAATTTTTAAATTTAACAAAGGGGATTCATTTAAATCAAGTTGAGAATTTAACAGTTTTTTACTACTTTTAAATTTATTAATTTCTACACCCTCCAAAAGATCTAACTTCTTACCCTTATCACAAATATGTAAAATTTCAAAATTTGGATCGAAACAATGATTAAATTGGAATAGGTGGTTAGCATATTTTGAATTTTCTAAATTTCTGTTATATGCTCTCATATGTTCCTTTATCCGAGAGATAAAAATCCCACCAGTTTGTCCTATATAGACATTGTCACATGTGCCACACTTCAATTTATATACAGCTGATAATTTTTCTCTTTTTGTTTTGGTTTTATTGTTTTTTATTATATTTAGTGAGTTTTAATATGGATTTTCATCAAGTAAACACCAACTCAATTGATTATTCATACTAATTTAGTTACACTTGTTTTCGTATAGATGTCATTTTGAGTGGTATGTGGTCAGCGTTCCGACTCATACTGACATCTAGGAAACCAAGGTAATACTAGGACGGGAAAATTCGATAAATTTTGCTTAGAGGCCTTTTCATTCAGGCTTAAGGATTTTTTACGAGCCTGAAAATCTTCAGACTCGGGACCCACGGCTTAAAGTCCCTCCTGGAGGACTTGCTCCTTGGATTTTTCCGTCCTAAAAAATCCATCGACCCCGGCCGGGTTTGAACCCGCGACCCTCGGGACCAGATGCAAGGAGTATAACCACTACTCCACCGCGGCCGACAGTTGAATAAGTAAAAAGAAAAATAATTATCATTTTATATCGTAATTATTTTTAGATACCGCGTGCTGATTACCTGGCGTTGCCCGGGAATCTACTCATCCTGAACTTCTTGATATCAATGAGCTGAAAAAAAAAGGTTATTATGAGTTATCCGTAAAAGATAGACATATGCTGTCGGGAACGTTTTTGTAGGCCTATATTTTAACAGATGTTCAATTCTGTGTACATTAATTTGGTGTGTTTGTTATGGTTTAGGCAGCGTAAGCCATTTAAGCGTTCAAAAAGTAAACTCTTTTAGTGCACCGATGCACTTTTTTAGCTAAGAACCCATAATACGTGGGGCATTATGTTATATACGTTAATTTTCCCAGAAATTTACTTACTTACTCACTGGCACTATCGAACCCGTAGGTTCGTGGCCGCGCGGACATAAGCTCTCCATACTTCCCTATCCTGAGATAATGCTTTCCAATCATTCCCTGTATAATCTACTTTCCTCAAATCATAGTTAATGTTGTTCTCCCACCTCATTCTTGGTCTACCAACTGGACGTTTTCCTTCTGGCTTTCCTACAAGAAGTTTCCATGCACGTCTTTCATTCCCGATACGCGCAACATGTCCTTCCCATCGCAGTCTACGAGACTTAACTGTTCTTATTATATCTGACTTCCTATAAAGATCATGTAGTTCGTTGTTATGTAGTCTTCTCCATTCGCCTGTCTGTTCACCTCTCTTTGGTCCAAAAATTTTCCTAAGAACTTTATTCTCAAATACTCGTAATCTCCTTTCCTCCCTTAAAGTAAGAGTCCATGTTTCGCACCCATATAATATAACTGGTAGAATAATAGTTTTATATATTTTCAGTTTAACGTTTTTTGAAAGGAGTTGGGACATGCAGAGTTTTTGCAATGCATAATAGCACGAATTTCAAGAATTGAGCCTGTGTTTAATTTCTTTGTGCATCTCATTCCTGTTTGTGATTATTGTTCCTAGGTATTTGAATTCGGCCACTTCCTCAAACTTTCCCTCATTTGTCATTAGCTGTCCATTTCCATTATATACTGAATTTCTACGTGTGACCATATATTTAGTTTTACTGATATTTACTTCCAGTCCTAATTTCTTAGTGTGTGCGTGTTGTCCTTTAGTATCTCCTCGCTATCGCCCAATAGTACTACATCATCAGCATAATCTAACAGCTTATTAATACCATTCAGTTGTAAGCCTTCCTCATTCTCTAAAGATTTAATGACATGCTCTAGTACAACATTAAATAGTAGAGAATTGTCCCAGAAACAATTATATTAATTATGTAAAAATCGGTCAAGTAATTTTTAGGACAGACAAACAGACTCACACTCGTATATATAGATTATTAAGAATTTGAAATTTATATTTTTTTAGTTTTTATGTATGTGATGGGAATTAGATTGCAAAATGATGTGGTTTAATTAAAAATATTAGCGTGGTGTGCATGTAATTTATTACAAGCCAATTTAATCCGTTGGACTCATTTAAAAACGTGGATGCAGTTTGTGTTAAAACACAGCATGGAGTGTACTAACACGGTGTTGGTTCATTAGTCCGCTCATTACGTTTGTCATTGCAACATGTGTGTACTTGAGTACATTACTTGTATTCCCCGACTCATTTACATACTGCGCGGTGCATGCTGTCATGCAAAAACCCCAAAACTAACCATCATTACAGTTGCTAAATCTCAAAAGAATCTCGTAGTCACCAGAATAATTTTATTGAATTAGTTTTAATATAAAATAGGTCAACACGCACGCACTACTGAGTAACACTAAGAAATTAGGACTAGAAGTAAATATCAATAAAACTAAGTATATGATCACAAGTAGAAATACATTATATTATGGAAATGGACACCTGATGACAAATGAGGGAAATTTTGAGGAAGTGGCTGAATTCAAATACCTTGGAACAATAAAAACAAAGAGGAATGAGATGCACAAAGAAATTAAACATAGGCTCAATTCTGGAAATGCGTGCTATTATGCATTGCAGAGACTCTTGATGTCCCAACTCCTTTCAAAAAACGTTAAACTGAAAATATATAAAACTATTATTCTACCAGTTATATTATATGGGTGTGAAACATGGACTCTTACTTTAAGGGAGGAAAGGAGATTACAAGTATTTGATAATAAAATACTTAGGAAAATTTTTGGACCAAAGAGAGATGAACAGACAGGTGAATGGAGAAGACTACATAACAATGAACTATATGGTCTTTATAGGAAGCCAGATATAATAAGAACAGTTAAGTCTTGTAGACTGCGATGTGCAGGACATGTTGCACATATGGGGAATGAAAGACTTGCATGGAAGCTTCTTGTAGGAAAGCCAGAGGGAAAACCAGTTGGTAGACCAAGAATGAGGTGGGAGAATAACATTAACTATGATTTGAGGGAAGTAGATTATACAGGGAATGATTGGAAAGTATTAGCTCAGGATAGGGATGTATGGAGAGCGTATGTCCGCGCGATCATGAACCTACGGGTTCGATAGTGCCAGTGAATAAGTAAGTATAAAATAGATCTAATAATAATCAATTACTTAATTTTAAGTAATCAGTGGCTGAATTCAAATACGTAGGAACAATAATTACAATCAGGAATGAGGTGCACAAAGAAATTAAACATAGGCTCAATTCTGGAAATGCGTGCTATTATGACTCATGTCGTCCCAACTCATTTCTAAAAACATGTATAAAACTGTTATTCTCCCAGTTATAACATCCATCCACAGTAATTCTACCCGAGAGCAGGTCTTTCACAGCAATCATAACATTTTCAAGCTATGCTTTGCAGTTTTACTAGAGAATTATAGGTGTGGTAGCTTCCCGTTGCTTTCCACGCCGCTGAAGGATGATGATGATAATGATAAGGATGATAATGATGGCCGGATTATTTTCGGGGACCGTTGGGCCCTACGCTTCCTGAAATTTGTTTTACAGGTGAGGAAAAACCCCGAAAAAACCTCACCAAGGAACCTGTGCCGACGGGAAATCGAACCCAGGCAACACGCTACCTCGAGAACAAAGCGGTGGACCGTTATATCATATGGTTGCGAAATATGGACATTTAATTTAAGGGAGGGAAGAAGATTATGAGTGTAATAAAGTTCATGGGAAAATTTTTGGACCAAATAGACATGAACAGACAGGCGAATGGAGACGACGAAATAACATTGACTACTACTACTAATAAGCGGCAATGTTCTAGCATTGCCCAGTGTGTCACGTTTGTAACCAGTTGCGGGTACCTGATGGCCAATACCTTTGTGGTTATCAGTTTGGAGTTTAACCATTTAACCGTCTGTGTTAGCGGCGTTTTTGTGTCTAGCTTTGAGCCGATACAAATATGGTGAAGTGAGGTGTCATCTCACCGGAGCAGGGCATCGTAAACTACGCGACTGGACAAGCAGAGAGTCCGAAAGCCAGTCGCACAGAATGAGCCACGCTACTCCGGCTGTTGTACAGCACTCATTTCATTAGTTGGTCCTTCAAGTGTCTGGTATGGGAAATATGTTTCTGTGGACAGCACGTTGTTGTAGCATACGCCCTATATTGCGCACAATTGGGTTTGGATGATTTGTTATTTTATCTAACATTTCTGCTACATTATTTTCAATTGATGTCGCAATATACGGCATCTGTGCAAGGTCGTGTAGCCTGGCCATTCTCGTGTACATGGGTGCCGAATATATGATTTTTAGTACTTTATTTTGAGTTACTTGCACTTTCTTTTTATGACATGCAGCGAGAATGCTCCATGCTTCACTTCCATACAACAACATGCTGCGGATCACAACTTTATAAAGAGTAAGTTTGATCCGTGTCGATAAGGTAGGTGACTTGAAAAATGGATATAAAAGCGCAATTGCGGCATTTGCTCTTTGAATGGTATGTCGAATATGAATTTTGAACGTAAGCCTGGAGTCCAAATGAACTCCAAGATACTTGACTGAAGCTTCAAAGCGGAGTTGTTGAGCTCCCAGAGTGAGTTGTACAGGAGGTCGTCTGTAGGTTCGTGCAAACAGGACAAATAACAGTGAGTTAGGGGTACATTATCTTTATAGGAAAACAGATATTAAGAACAGTCTCGTAGACTGTGATGGGTAGGACATATGACACGAATGGGAAATGAATGAGGTGCATGGAAACTTCTTGTAGGAAAACCAGAGAGAAAACGCCCAATTGGTAGACTAAGAATGAGGTGGGAGAATAACATTAACCATGATTTGAAGGAAGTAGATCGTGCAGGGAATGATTGCAAAACATTAGCTCAGGATAGGGATTATGGAGAGCTTAAATCTTCGCGGAGTCAACCTACGAGTTTGATACAGCCAGTGAGTTAGTGAGCTTCCTTTGTCGGTTCGCAACAAAGAACACTGTCCATTCACAAGTAGGTAAAGTGGATTTCTATTGTTCTGGGCGGTGTATTCTAGACGCAGTCAATTAATATTCCTTGACATTGTTATCAGTGAGTATTAGCAAGTTTTTGTTGGTAGAATCACGCGTGCCGACGGTATCTTCTTCACAAACACGGTGATGGCCACCCGCTGAGTGTAAATAAATGGCTGCAACCTGGCCACACCAGTTAATAATTCATACAGTGCATGTTCCCAGCGTATCGAAATCCTTTACCACGATGCTCTTTCCCTTCTCCTCGGCTTATCTCTACCAACTAAAATGCACCCTTATTAATTATGTTACATTTTACAACTTTCCACTTTCTTAGAACAGTTATTTTTTTAATTTTTCATAAGTGCTGCCACGACTGATTTCCAAATTATCGATAAATTCACGACTCACGAAGTGAGGAATAAAATTAAGCTGTTTACTCACAAATCATTATTTAACTATAGTTATTTTAAAATATTTATATACTAATGTAAACGGCGATGTTTGAAAACAAATGAGAAACAATTAGTACGCTTCATTTCCTTCCTTTGTTCATCACTGCAACCAGATCATAATATTATTGATTGCTAAACGATCGCAATATTGTAAGAATGCACCCTAGTGGAGAAATTTATAACCAACGTTATATGTATTATTTAATTTGATGTCCTATAATGTAAATATGTCAATTATATTTTTCTGCAACGTCATTTCCTGGAAAATAATTTGTTTAAGAAAGTGCAAACATTGGTTTCTTTTTTTTTTTTTTGTGGTATAATGAATTGTTACATATGTTTTTATATTAACTATCGCAAGCGCTTTCAGCTGACATTCATGCACTATATATATAATCTGGTAGCCGTATTTCTTACTGGGTCAGTCACTGCAAAATAATGCTATGACCTATTCAGATTGTTAAAAAAGGAGGTGCTTTTTTATTATGATAAACTTTAGTTGGTAATTTTTTGGCGAAACACGACTATGATTGGTTGTAAATCAAAATTCATTGAAATGTAATTAGTCATTGACTCCTATTTGGGGCCTGAGTTAAATAGTCCAAGAAAATTATTATTTTTATTTAATCAATGCAACCAGGTTGGCATTACGTCATTCCTGATATTCTATCTTGACATGACGTATTTTTAACCAACTTCTGAGTATGGAAATGCATGCTATTATGCATTACAGGGACTCTTATCGTCCCACCTTCTTTCAGAAAACATTATATTGAAAATATATAAAACTGTTATTCTCCCAGTTATATTATATGGATGCGAAACTTGGTGTCTTACTTCAAGTGACGAGACAAAATATTACAAGTATTTGAGAATAAAGTTCTTAAAAAAAAGTATGGACCAAAGAGAGAAGAATAGACTCATTTGACAGTGAACTACACAATCTTTTGGGAAATCAGATATAATAAGAATGTTTAACCTCATAGACTACGATGGCAGGACGTGTGGCACGAATGGAGAATGAAATAAGGGCATGGAAACTCTTGTAGGAAAACCAGATATAAAGTGCCCGGTAGGTAGACCAAGAATGAGGTGGGAGAATAACAGTAACTATGACTTCAGGGAGATAAATTATACAGGTATTGATTGAAAAGCATTGGTTCAGAATAGGGATATATGGAGAGCTTATGTCATATCGGTCATGAACATAGGATTACAATGGAGTCAGAGAGTTTATATATATATATATATATATATATATATATATAATATATATATATATATATATTCTCTTTAATTTGCTTACTTGTGATAGGAGCTACCAGATGGCAGTGGAGAACGAGTTCCCACTACATCTAGTAATAATGAGAATATATAAGAAAAATGAATACAGACATCTTCAATGTAAAAATCAAGCTTGAAACCTACAAGACACCAGCTGGAGGAATTCAATGCTACAATTGTCAAGGCTTCGGACATCTGGCAGAATGCTATACAAGAACACAGAAATGTGTTAAATGTGCAGGCAATCACAGTGTAAAAAACTGTAAAGAAACTGAACTAAAATGTACTAACTGCAATGAAACTCATGCTGCAAGCTACAGGCAATGCCCTATCTACAAGAAATACTCCAACTCAGGACTGAAATATGCACCAAGGGCCTCACAACATACTACAGAAATTCCACATCATCAACCAGAGCCAGAGAAACCAAAAATCAACACTTCAGCACCAAAAGTGGACATTCCAATAACTCCTATTCCCACTACTACCAATCCAGGAAACCTAGTCCATCAACTTCTATCCCTTATATCTAAAATCCTCTTAAATCCAGAACTCCTAAAAACCACTGTAATGCTACTTACAAACCTAATTTCAAGTCCTTAAATAAATCCAGCAAACTACCTCAAGACACCTTTTTAAGACGAAGAAGCTTAAGCGTACGAAGAAAACAACATCTTCATCTTCAAGAATACCTCAAGCAACAGCTGGGAGAAGAGTATTTTCCTTAGCCAAAAATTTCAAGCTCAGAAGACTTCAAGATAAGCACATCAAATACTGGGTCAAGGCCTAAAATAGGCCGGTACCATTTTCACACATCAATATTTCGCTCTAGGGAATGTTTGTACTAGACTTGCTCGGTAGCATAATCGGTAGCGCACTGTGATATAAATCCAGAGGTCCGGGTTCAAGTCCCGTCCGAGCATTTATTTTTCTTATCATGTCATATATATATATATATATATATATTTGTGGATTGAATTTATTTTTATTTAATTTTTTTTAGAAGATTCATTTCCATTAGGAATGGTAGTTATATTGAGTTGAAGTATTAAAGGAAATATCACTATGAGTTTTTTTTTTAACATTGGCAGTTCCTGCGTTACTTTATGGGAGTGAAACTTGGGTAATGACCATAAAATTACAAAGTAGAATTCTAAGCGTACAAATGAACTTCCTTAGAACAATAAAAGGCTGCACAAGAATGGATCGGATAAAGAATGAAGATATAAGAACAGAGTTAAATATATATCCATTAAATGATAAAATCAAAGGATATAGAGAAAATTTGTTTAGACATGTACAAATAATGAACGTAACAATATTACCAAAAGCAGCATTTAACTACAAGCCAAGAGGTTCAAGGAATGTAGGAAGAGGCCAGTGAAAAAATGGACAGAACAACTGAGAGGAGGAACAGGCATTTTGTCCAGCCCGTGAAGTGAAGAAGAAGAAGATTTAATTTAAGATATAAAGTAAAATTATTTACACCTCATCTCATATCCAGTCCTCTAATTAAACCGGTTTCAAAACCTAAGCGGTTTCATCATCAGTCATTTCACGAACGATATTCTGTCGTCCAGGAGAACAACCAGTGTAATTAAAGGACTGAATATGAGGTGAGGTAAGGAATTTTATTTTGAATTCTAAATTTAAAACTTAACATGTTATTTTGGGTACTTATTACTATATCTACAAAAATTACTAAAAATATAAAGAATTCTATTTGAAAAGTTAGAGGCCTGCGCCTATGGTAGAGAAGTAGTTCGTAAAGTATAACTCATATATTTCTTATTATGTAAGGTAGCCAGTGCTTATTATTATAATGGACAAAGAAAATACACTGAGCAACAAAAAATAAACTTTTTTTTTGTCTCAGAAAGAAAAATACTCGTATATGATTCTAATAGTGTTTCTTCTCCTGAATTCAAATATGAAATCGGTTTTTCTCCATCACGCAAGGTTTCCGAGAGACAGGCGTTTATAATTTCAAACTTACTTACTTACTCACTTACTCACTGGCACTATCGAACTCGTAGGTTCATGGCCGCGCGGACATAAGCTCTCCATGCATCCATATCCTCAGCCAATGCTTTCCAATCATTCCCTGTATAATCTACTTCCCTCAAATCATAGTTAATGTTGTTCTCCCACCACATTCTTGGTCTACCAACTGGGCGTTTTCCTTCTGGCTTTCCTACAACAAGTTTCCATGCACGTCTTTCATTCCCCATACGCGCAACATGTCCTGCCCATCGCAGTCTACGAGACTTAACTGTTCTTATTATATCTGGCTTTCTATAAACACCATGTAGTTCATTGTTATGTAGTCATTTCTACATTCATAACTACACAATATTCGAACATTCGGACTCACCTAGAAAGTAAGAAATGGCGATTTTCTGCTATATTTCGCCTGTGGAGCATCCCTTTTGATGGTCCAACAATAATCGGCCAGCATATTTGGATTCCATTTGCCTTGATATGTCTTTTCCATAGCTGAAATCATTTGAGTTAGCTCATTTGGTTTTTATTTTACAATGAACAGATGGACAAAAAAAAACATTTATTAAAAAATTATTTTAATCCATTAATTGAAATTGAAATAAAAAAACTGTGGATGATGGAGAAATTTCGATTACATACTTGAAAACACGATAAAAGACTGCATTAAGTACAATTATTGGTACTCATGAGACAAAAATCATGTTGACCAGTGATTTCTGTTCTAACGTGTATTGGTCATCAAAATTCTAAACCAATTCATATCCAGAAACGAGCTTTTCTTTAGATAGAAAATAATAAAAATGAAGGAAATGCTTAACAATGTCATTCGATTTCCAATAACGGTGCTGGATCAGTCCCACTTGGTTCTATTCTCCCCCCCCCCCACCCCGCTACAGCACTCACAGCCCATGAAAACCCTTCGCTATTGAAAAGACTCCTATTTCATCTTGACTATACTTCTATATATTTTTAGGGGCGGAGGAGGGGAATCTTGTGGCCATCATCAAAATACTGCGAGACCATCTCACTCATTCCACTTCTAATATTTCGTGAATCCTTTCTCTTCTACCCTTCGAATTTAGGTGCTTTCTTCCCCGGAATGAATTGAACCAGTCGTTACTGGAAGAAGGATGCCCAATTATCCTCCTGGAGAAAGATTCCATTTTGTTTATATTGCGTTCTCTGCGTTTCTTAAATTGTTTGCTTTCTTTCCTCGTTCTTGTATGCTTTAATATGGGCGTTCTTGTTAAAGAAAATGTTTTGATAGCCGAAGTAATAAATCTTTACAAAAAAGATAAATAATAGCTCACAATTGAGATTTTAATCTTGGAAATAAAACAAGATAAAAAAAAGTTTATTTTCCCGGAAATATTAATTAACGTCTTGTTCTAGGAAGTATAGCCGCAAGATGTTTCCATGTCCTTTCGTGCTGCAGCTAGAATGTTAACACACACACACACACACACACACACATATATATCTTACTACTACTACTAATATATAAAAATTACGTGTCGCATTGTTTGTCCGCGATGGAATCCTAAACTACTGAACCGATTTTAATAACAGTTTGCACACTGTGTGCAGTTTGATCCAACTTGAGACTTAGGGAAGTTTATAACTAAATAAATTTATAGTCGCATTATTTTTTATTGAAAATTATTTGTTTATTATTTAACAAAGAGTTATAATTATCTGTGACTTCCATACGATTCTAACAGATGACGGTGTAAGGTAATTGGTTTATTATTTAACAAAGAGAGAACCAGGTGGCTGTGCTATTTGTTGCAACCGCGAAATTCAATTGAATTACAAATATTGATTATTTCATAATTTAAGTGTCCGTCCACTGTTTATTTTATTTTCAATATATTGATAATAATATTAATTGCGTGTGTAAGTATTAGCTTCAAGTAATCTGGCTGAAAGACACCAACTTAATTTAAATTTAACTGAACCGAGAAGGGACATTGAACAATATGGCGAATCAGTTCTAGAGACCATGAATGATAAGATATCAAGTGAATTTCCGCAAATTGGTATAGGCGTATGTGACATAAATCTTACAATTAAGAAGAATGCCAATTTAAAAACATATGAAGGTCCTAAGGAACGGAATAACAGAACTGTAAGTAAGTGTGTTAGTTATAATAATATGCCTAATATTACAGAAACAATCTCCATGCCTCAATTAAATGAAAAACAAGATTACTATAATATATCACAAGATAATATTACTATACAGAGACTTCTTGGTGATGATGAGAATCCAAACTGCCAACAAGTTCGTAGAAAAAAACGAAAGTATAATGAAATCAGCAAGCCTCCTCAAAATATTACATAAATAAATGTATATAATCCTTATGATACACTTATGGATGATACTGAGAATGCAGACAACACAAATTCATCTTAATCAACAACACCATACTGAAAAATTAACGTAAAAATAGTTAAAGGCGATGCGAAGTTCTCCGGACCATCTAGTATATATATATATATATATATATATATATATACACCACGAGCAAATAACTTTTCATGAGATCAACAGGGGGGTGGATGGAAACATCTTGCGGGAAAACCAGGGGGGAAAGAACACAGGTAGACCAAGAAGAGCTGAGAGAAAAACATAACTATGATTTGAGGGAAGTAGATTATACAGGGGATGTTTGGGAAACATTAGCTCAGCATAGAGATGTATGAAGAGCTTATGTCCTCCCGGACATATACCAACGGGTTCGATTGTGCCAGTGAGTAGGTTTCTTCTTTATAACACCAGATGGCAATGGCTGATCAGACATCATCTTCTAAATCAGGTTTAAGTTTTCTTTCAAGGAATTTAAGTGAAATTTTACGTATGAGTTAATATTTTCTATAAAAATTGTAGACTTTTACAATGTTCAATAGTTTCACTCCTTTGGGATTCGCAAAAATGAATACAAACATTCGCTGTTATTGATGTAATCTTCCCAAAATTAGTAAGTAGGCTAGTTTCGATACTGGTAAGTAAGTGATGACGTAGAGTGTGGAAGTTCAAGAAACATCCTTCCTTTTTTTATTGATTAAATAAAAATAAAACGTAGTTTTATTTGATTTTCATATTTATTATATAATTCAGTGACAGCTGTTTCGGTACACTGTACCTTCTTCAGACATGTTAACAAATTATGAATTGTGTTCCAACTGATCTAAGCAACAATACAACAATACTTATTTAATTTTTTTTATTTAACAAAGGGGATTCATTCAAATCAAGTTGAGAATTTAACAGTTTTTTACTACTTTTAAATTTATTAATTTCTACAGCCTCCAAAAGATCTAACTTATTACCCTTATCACAAATATGTAAAATTTCAAAATTTGGATCGAAACAATGATTAAATTGGAATAGGTGGTTAGCATATTTTGAATTTTCTAAATTTCTGTTATGTGCTCTCATGTGTTCTTTTATCCAAGAGATAAAAGGTCTACCAGTTTGTCCTATATAGACATTGTCACATGTGCCACACTTCAATTTATATATAATTTTTTTTTTGGTTTTATTGTTTTTTATTATATTTTGTAGAGTTTTATTTAATTTCTAAAGACGAGGCCGAACATAATAGGCCTATATATACATATTGGGTCATTGTAGGCCAGAAAATGGTGGTTTTTATCTATCATTTTTGTCCTTTCTCGATTGTTTTTTAACTTATTGGGACCTTTTTTTTAGCCTTTTTTAGGTTTTAATGACTTTTTGCAACTTTTCCTTCTTTTGACTACTTTTATACCAGATGTATAATTCAAGAATCCGCAGAACCTAGTCTCAAATCCAACTTATTTTAAAAATACTCTCTGGTTTCACTTTCTAAAGACTTTTCATATACCAACACTTTTGTTCCGCGAGGAACTATCGAACTCTCACAAAAATCTCGTTATTTTTAACCAACAGCCTACTGACCGCCTGAACAATTGTACAGAGTGATTCAGAAATATGGCTATACGTTTGATTGCATTTTGTGACGAAAATATTAATATTAAAGGAAATGTGATGTTATCATTGGAAAGAAAATCCTTCAAATTACAACAATAGAACAAAACAAAACAAATCACTGCTCACGTGCAGCTTGGCGGGTTGATTTTTGTGGGCTAGCATCGAATGCCTCCACAATTATCTTCCTTGTTTCTGCATCAGTGCTAATGTGAGGCCTTCCACGAGGTTTGATTTTCTGCATCCTTCCCGTTTCCAGCAGTCGTTTTTTCCACTTCCCCACAGTCGACGGCTGCAATGTTATGTTAAACTCACGTCTTGCCCGTCTTGCGGCCTCACGATCATTAGCATACGTTATTGCCCATGCAGCAATTGTAATTTGCTGTTGCATATTCAACGCCATTTTGACTAATGACGTAAGTTCTACACTGTTTTGTTTTATTCTATTGTTGTAATTTGAATAATTGCCTTTCCAACGGCAATTTCATATTTCCTGTAATGGTAATATTTTCATCACACAACGCGATCAAACGTATAGCCATATTTATGATTCACACCGTACTTCGATTTATATTTTTTTAAGAAGTTGCCACATTGTGAAAATTACCTTGAACAGAGGGTGAAGGCGACGACGTTGTCTTTATCCAATCGTTAGCAACTACAACAATTTTTGCGTCTTTTTTCCGTTTTTAGGTATTTTGTAGGATATCTTTAGGTCTTTTTTAAATGTCTTTTATAGGCATTTTATAGATCCTGAACTTCCAAGCCCTAGTGTTAATAAAATAATAAGATGCGATAGTGTTCGATCTGAAATAAATATTATAATGATATTGTGAAAAGAAAAATTAATGTCTGAACCAGGAATCGAACCGTGGACCTCTAGTTCTCCGGACTAGTGTGCAGCCAACTACAACATTCGAGACCTGGTACAAACATTAATTCTTTCCACATATACAAATCTATAATTCTCGTTTCGTCCGCTGTAAGGTAGGTGTCACTACCATCGCCAACGGCCGGCTTCGTTTAGAAGTATCTATATTTGAAAATTTTACACCACTACCTTTATAAGCAGTAAACGATGTTATTTAACATTTTCCAATACTGTTATTTTAACACAGTTCCAATAATTCTCCAGTGGGCTGCACACTAGTCTGGAAAACTAGAGGTCCACGGTTCGATTCCTGGTTCAGACATTAATTTTTCTTTTCATAATATCATTATAATATTATAATATGATCCATTATTGGAACTGTGTTAAGAATGACAGTATCTGAAATAAATGTCGCGCAAAACTGTTTTCATGCTTATTCGAGGGCAATTTCGGATTATCTTCAGTCATTCTGGTCTTCCTGACCTTTGTGCCCATTGACCTTTCTGTAACATAAATACTGGGACTTCTTCCAGTGAAGTAGGTCGGGTAGTAGAATTTAGCAATGCTAATCGCTTCCTTACGTAGCGGCATTGGGAAAGACCGATGAATCCTTACGTCTATGTCTCCCACGGGTCTTCCATTACGTTACCTATATGCGTGTTTAAGCACTGTTTTATGGGAACGTTTGTAATGCATGATCGATCTCATCCCCATGAATATTCCGCGCAGTTTACAACCTTTCTATACAAACAACATAGCTCTTTTCGTAGCAGCCTTAAGAATAAAACGAACAATTATTCTGCAATTGAAATAACACGATTTGCATTAAGTTCATGAATTGTAGATGTCGCATCTAGGAGGTCATGGAAGAAATACGAGTATCTCTCAAGTGGTTCCTTCACTCGCACTAAATTAAATTCGTCACAGCTCTGTCGTGACGATCCTGTTTATGCTTCCTGACGTCGATATTCACTAAAACTTCTTGGAGATAGATGTAGATTATATAACTTGAGATATAGCTTCTTTAGAGCTGTCACTATTGTAAACAGCAACGGCTACAACAAACAAATAATAAATAGAATTATAAGTGAACAAAAAAGAAAAAACAACATTACCAACATAACCAAACTTGAAATAGAATCCATTGACAACAACAAAAAATTGACTCTCACATACACTGGTAAAGAAACATTAAAATTGGCCAACACATTAAAAAAGCTCGATAAAAATATTAATATATCCTACAGAACTGACAACAAACTAAACAAGTTAATAAACAACAACATCGAAGAAATAGATGAATTCGACAATAAAAGCATCTACAAATTAACATGTACAGACTGCAATAAATTCTACATTGGGGAAATTAACAGAAGCTTCAACATTAGATTCAAGGAACATTTCAGAGATTTCGTTTACAATGGAGGAAAATCAAGTTACGCAAAACATGTAATTCAAGCTGGACACCATATGCATAATATCGATAACACCCTCACAATAGTACATAGAGAAAACATTCCAACGAGAATAAATATACTGGAGGAAATCGCAATCCTAAGAGAAATCAACAGCAACCTGATTCTCAATGAATACACACCTAATCCACACAATCCTCTGTACAAAATTCTCACAACCAAGTCAGTGCTTCAACAAGAGTCAACAAGAACGGACCTAATGCATTCTGCTGATGATGGGACTAGTCCGAAAAGGCCTACAGAGTTTTAAAAGAACTTAAGTTGAGGAGACGGACCTACAAGGTAACTATATTATAGTTTTTAACCGTGCATTATATTACTGTGAACTCAAATCTAGAAAATTATAGGATCAGATATATCATTATCTTCAAGGTATGGGCCTATTGACCTGTTCCGCTCTCCGCTGCAAAATATGCTAGCAGGTTGTCTTTCCCACGTCGTTTCGGTCTTCCTACAGAGTGATTCAGAAATATGGCTACACGTTTGATCGCATTTTGTGACGAAAATAATATTATTAAAGGAAACTTGATGTTACCATTGGAAAGGGGATCCTTCAAATTACAATAGAACAAAACAAAACAAATCACTGCTCACGTGCAGCTTGGCGGGTTGATTTTTTTGGGCTAGCGTCGAACGCCTCCACAATTCTCTTCGTTGTTTCTGCATCCGTGCTAATGCGTAGCCTTCCAGGAGGTTTGATTTTCTGCATCCTTCCCGTTTTCAGCAGTGGTTTTGTCCACTTCCCCACAGTCGACGGGTGCAATGCTACGTTAAACTCACGTCTTACGGCCTCACGATCATTAGCATATGTTATTGCCCATGCAGCAATTGTAATTTGCTGTTGCATATTCAACGCCATTTTGACTAATGACGTAAGTTCTACACCGTTTTGTTTTATTCCATTGTTGTAATTTGAATAATTGCCTTTCCAACGGTAATTTCATATTTCCTGTAATGGTAATATTTTCATCACACAACGCGATCAAACGTATAGCCATTTTTATGATTCACCCCGTATATTTCTTCGGCCTTCGGGTCTATAATAACGTATCTGTTTTTGATAAACGATTATTTGACATTCATTGTACATGTTAAAACCATTTACATTTATTTCTGTATATTCTGTTGTTTATTTTATATACTTGTAATATCTTGAACTTCTCCTTTGATCTCTTCAAGATACATCTTCAATGGATCTCAGAAATGTCATTTCTATTATCTCAATTTTATGTTCATCAGAGATCGTTAAAGGTCAAGTCTCAGACCCGTATGTTAAAGTTTGAACGGTTACTGTTTTGTAAAATTTCAGTTGAGCTTCCCTTGTGGTCCTATTTCTCAAATGTTTTCCTATTGAACCACACTTCTCTTGAAATTTCCCTAATTTCTTCTCCCAACTGCCTCGCAGGTAACGTAAGCAGGCAAGGAAAAGCGAGGGATTCCCCGCTGTCACACATAAGCGAGTGTATCCCCGCAATACAATGGCAACACAAGAAGGTAAAACGATGTAATGCAGAAAGCGTGATATGCAGAATTTTCACGTGTGGTCATTAATAATGTATTTAGAAAGTGCTTAAGAATAATTTTCCAACTTACTGGGATAAAAATTAACTATTGGTACTTTAAAAACCACTCCGTTTCCGCTTTATGAAGGGTTCCGGCTTATACAGGACGATTTTATGTATACAATCGTATCGTTTTGGAGATTTTTCCTTCTCTACAGGTTTTCTTCTTATAGAGGTACCGGCTAAGACAGGTTTTACTGTATAAGGTTGGAAGATGTGATGAGAATTGCAGCTCATATTACAAAAGGTGTGATTAAATTTGTCCGTCGCCCTGGCGTAGTCGGTAGAGTCCCTACCTTCCACTCTGGCGACCCGGGTTCGATTCCTGGCGGGGTAGGTGATTTTAAATCTCCACCTTGGGTCTGGGTGTCTGTGTCTTGTCCTCGTGTCTAAGTGAGAACTAAAGAAAGTTAACAAACAGGTAAAACAAAAAATAAAACGGTAAAACAAGAAGGAAAACCAGTATAAACGGAAAAAAAGTGAATTAAAAAAAACAAAAGTGTGGTAAAAAGTTGTGCAGTAGTTTGTTGCGACGCAAGAGTATTACATGCGTTATAACTTAATTGAGGAAAGGCGGTAGTGTTGAACGTAAAGCAAATATTTTTTTACACTACTTTTTTACGAGCGTCATGTAAGCAAGTTTGTGTTTAATTTATTATATTGAAAAGCTTGTTTGGTAAGTAAACATTTCTTATAAGAAAGTTTTGAACAATAATACCTCCAAGGAAATATGTACTGGTTTGTTATTTTGTTCCAGTGTAAATAGCCATAACTTATTGACAGTATGGAAACCGGGGGATTCATGGCCGCTCTAGTATAAGCTCTCCATACATCTATATCCAGAGCAAACATATTCCAGTCATCCCCCTGAATAATTTACCTCTATTAAATCATGGTTAATGGTATATCACACCTCATTCTTGTCATACTCACTGGAAGCTTTCCCTCTGGTTTTCCTGCAAAGATATTCAATGGCCCCACTGCATTCCCCATTCGTGCCACATGTTCTGACCATTGTAGTCCATGAGACTTAACTGTTCTTATTACATGTGGTTTCCCGCAAAGATCATGTAACTCACTATTATGTAATATTCTCTAATCTCTTGTTTGTTCGTCTCTCTTTTGTCCAAAAATTATCCTAAGAACACTATTCTCGAACACTTGTAGTATTTTTCTCCTCCCTTAAAGTAAGAGTCCATGTTTTGCATCCATATAATACAACCGGTAGAATAATAGTTTTATATATTAATCCAGAGAAAATTGGATAAACTTGGGTAAATTTCTGGACAAAACGCGGAAAATAAGAACAACACTCATTCATGAATAAATATATGTTATCAAAATGCAATAACATTAATTCTTAATAATTATACATAAATTAATTAATGTATAATGCTATTGCGTTATTATTTAATTGTAATATTACTGTGTTTTCTTTATGTAATTGTAATGTTATTGCTTTTTTTAGTGTATAATGCTATTGTGTTATTATTTAATTGTAATATTATTGCGTTTTCTTTATGTAATTGTAATGTTATTGCTTTTTTTTGTTTTGTTGTTTATTTTTCTTCACACTAGTAGCAATTATTTCTTTATTGTAACGGACTGTCAAAAGCACGTACGGCTTACTGCCCGTGCGACCCATATTTGTAAATAATATTGTAAATATCTTACTTCTGTCTAATAAAGTCCTACTACTACTATATTAGTGGAATGCAGGCTTTCACGGCCGGTAATCATGGTAATAAAAGATTCCGGGCTATGTGGCCGTGGTCTATAACTGGCGTTTCTTCCAGACGTTTCTCCCTCAACTGCGGAGGGCATCTTCAGTGGCGAGCGCTTCCAGCTGTTGTTTCCCTGTCGTAGACTCGACTGCGCAGTCTGTAGTGAAGAACCTGTTTCGTGATTGTATTGTTATCCATTCTATTGATGTGGTCCATCCATTCATCTCTGTATTGTGCAATCCTATCTGATAGTTTGGATATATTTAGTTCTGTTCGTATATATCTTCATTTCGTTTCCGATCTTATACCATATAGCCAAACACACTCCTAATTTCTGAGGTTTGTATTATTCGTTCCTGGTTTTTGGTTAAGACCCAGTGTTCCGATCCATATAGTAATGTTGCAACATCCAACGTTTTATAAAATTTTCAATGTGTTTCCTTTCTAATTTCCTTGAGACTTCGTTTTATAGTGCCACACATATAATTAAATGTATTTATTTATTTCTTTTTCTACGTCCTCATTTTTTCTGTATGGCACATTGTATCCCATATAATTAAAATTGCTCGCGTGTTCTATTGTTTTATTCTCTAATGATATTTTACTCTTAGGGGTTTATTGACGCAAATTGATGCGATTTGACGCAAAAAAATACCACACTAATATTTTAATTACATTAGTTCCCAGTAACGCGAAAATATGTATTTTGGCGCGATAGTGCCTTTTGTCGTACTTACAGCAATGGCGACCATGATTCAAAGTTCAACTTCCTACATTTCGGGGTTTCCAACCTAAATAACTATACTGTAATATTACATATTACAAACCTCATCCGGGAAGTAAAACCACTGCCCTCAATGTATACTACGTGCAATGTACATACAGAAAATATCCAAAAGGTAGTGTTAATATACATTATACGAAAGAAATCACTGCATTTTAAATGAACTGAACTTTATTTGAAACAATATAAAACAGTTAATACGTACTTGCCGCCATTTTATAACTGATTGGTGTCACGGCCTATTGTAGTCTCAACTAATAAACGTTGCTTATACTGTTAACGTAAGTTAGTTGTTTATAATGAATGCAAATATTTCCAACAAAGATGTTATTATTTTACTATTATTGGGGCACATCATAGCGTAGTGATTAAGGCACTGCGCTACAAGCCGGAAGATCGAGGGTACAAGTCCCGGTAGGGTCAGGGTTTTTAAACTGACCTTAACCCTCTGGCGGCACTATGGCCCTGGGGTCGACTCAGCCTCTAACGGAAATGAATACCAGAAGCTTGTCATGAGGATAAAGGCGGCTGCCACACAGGGCTGATAACCCGGCTGACTTCAAGTGCCGATTGTCCCCAAGGGCCTCCTGAGGCCTGTAGTGGGATTACTTTACTTTTTATTATTTTGAAAACATCATCGCACAAAAAATAATGAACAACGCACGTTTGTGAAGTGTTTTACAGAATCTCGGAAATTAAAAACCACTTCCCAACCTCGCATCCTAATATGCTATTTTATCAGACTAATATTTTAATTACATTAGTTGATTAACGCGAAAATATGTATTTAAATATTCTAAAATCAGTTAGGCAGTTGTGTAGGCCTACTTTATGATGTGTTGGTGTAAAGTTATTTAATGTTGTCAGGTCAAGTAACAGCATTTCCTTCAGACTATCATTTTAACCCTGTGGGGAAGAAGTGATATTTTAGAGGGTAACCTACTGCGCAGGCCTGACATAGCTGTCTCAACGGACATACATAATCCTAGCTCTTCAACTTTTTCATCACACGAGAGATAAGAAAGAATACCACTAGCTGCCATCTTGCAATCTTGCCACTTTTTCTATTACAATCCTGACACTAGAAGGGAAAGTGTGCAAATTTTTTTTAAACGTCGGCGCTGATGCCCCACATTACTGCAAATGGTACAACCACACTGAAACCATTTCCCAGTACCGTGTCCTATACTTCTTTTAACCAACCAAACCTTCACTTTACAAAAAACCTTAATGTTTTTTTTTTTCTTCAAACCCCTACCGATTAATTTGCCCCCTACTAAGCAACGAGTAAACAACGTAGTAACCACTACCACCCCCTATGCGTCTTCCCTAAACACTTTAAGAGAGCGATTAATTTTAAAAGCTCTTCTACAAGAGTCCAGGCCTCGGTTTCTAATATGCTGTTTTTATTGTAATAATAATCATCATCATCACTCCAGGGATTAGGCAATTGCCCGTTCCGACTTCATAATGCATCAGCCCAACGTCTTCTAGGTCTTCCAACATCACGTCTTCCTCTTGCTTGATAATTTCTTGCTAACAGTGGATATCTCTCCTTACTCATTCCATCCATATGATCAATCAATTTCTGTCTGTAATTCGTGACCTTACCGCTGTGGTCTCGAGGTAGCGTGCTGCCTTGTCACTCAGCGGGCCCGGGTTCGATCCCCGGTCGGGGCAGTTTTTCTGGGTGAGGTTTTTATCGGGGTTTTTCCTCACCTGTAAGACATATGTCAGGAAAACTTTACGGCCAAACGGTCCACGAAATCATATGGCCATCATCATCATCAACACCCTTATCATTATCATCATCATCATCATCCTTCACAGGTGTGGCAAGCAACGGGAAGCTACCACACCTACACAATTCCCTAGTAAAGCTGCAAGCATAGCATGAAAATGCTATTATTGCAGTGAAGGACCTGCCTTCGGGCAGAATTACTATGGATGGATCCAATAAAGGCTGTACTTTCAATTATTCCCTTATATCCTCATTTCTTATTCTATACATCCTTTAACTTGTCTTAGGAACCTCATCTCCGCCGTCTGTATTCTATCCTTCTGTTTTTCCAGTGGAGCCCAAGTTTCACATCCATACAATATTGTGGGAACCGCCATAACATTATACATTTTTATTGTAATACTAACTAACTAATTCACTGGCACGATCAACCTGTAGGTTCATGGCCGTGACGACATAAGCTTTCGATACATCTATATCCTGAGCTAATGTTTTTCCAATCATCCCCTGTAGAATCTACTTCTCTCAAATCATGGTTAATGTTATTTTCCCACCTCATTCTTGGTCTACTAACTGGGCGTTTCCGTTTGGTTTTTCTACAAGAATTTTCCATGCCTCTCTTTCATTCCCCAATCTTTCCACATGTTCTGCCCATCGCAGTAAACGAGACTTAACTGTTCTTATTATATCTAGTTTCCTATAAAAAATCACGTAGCCCTGTGTAGTCTATATCTATTCTTCTCTCTGTTCATCTCTCTTTGGTCCAAAAATTTTCCAAAAAATTATTCTCAAATACTCGTAATATTTTATTCTCGCTTAAAGTAGGAGTTTATGTTTCGCCACCATATAATAGAACTGGGAGAATAATAGTCTTATATATTTTCAGCAACTTTTTAAAAATGATTTGGGATGACAGGAGTCCCAGAAATTCACAACAGCAAGCTTTTATAGGATTGAGCCTATGTTTAATTTCTTTATGGATCTAATTTCAATTTGTTAATTACACTGAGCAACAAAAAAGAATTTTTTTTTCTAAGAAAGAAAAATATGTGATTCTGATAGTATTTTTTCTCCTGAATTCAATAATGGTATCGGTTTTTCTCCATCACGTAAGGTTTCAGAGAGACAGGAATTTATAATTTCAAACACATTAATATTTTCTACATTCGTAACTACACAATATTCGAACATTCGGACTCACGTAGAAAGTAAGATATGACGATTTTTTGCTATATTTCGCCTGTGGAACATCCCTCTTGATGGTCCAACAATAATCAGCCAGCATATTAGAATTCCATTTGCCTTGATATCTCTTTTCCATAGCTGAAATATCCTGAGTTAGCTCATTTGGTTTTATTTTACAATGGACAAATGGACGAAAAAACGTTTATTAAAAAAATAATTATTTAAATCCATTCATTGAAATTGAAATAAAAAAAATTGTGAGTGATGGAGAAATTCCGATTACATATTTGAAAACACGATAAAAAGCTGTATTAAGTACAACTATTGGTACTCATGAGACAAAATTCATGTTGACCAGTGATAGTCAAGAAGAAAACATAAGATTCCAAGATAAATCAAAACAATAAATAGCTTCTCCATTCACCTGTCTGTTCATGTCTCTTTGGTCCAAAAATTTTCCTAAGAATTTATTCTCAAATACTCGTAATCTCCTTTCCTCCTCGCATCCATATAACATGACTGGTAGAATAATAGTTTCATATATTTTCAGTTCAACGTTATTATTATTATTATTATTATTATTATTATTATTATTATTATTATATATTCGTCATGCATTTTCTAATATATAATTTTCTGTCTTTTTCTCGTTTACTGCGGGCACCATCATTTGGAAATATACATTGCGGTCCTAATACATTGACATTTGTGTACTGCATGTCCTGAGAGGTTTTTACAATGTGCAATAATAAATATGAAGTATTGCTTTTCATCGGCCTCTAGTTATTTACGGAATCCAGTCACCTGATCGTCACGCAGAATTTAATTGTTCTGTTCAAGTGTTTTTTGTTAATATTGATGAGAGGCAATTATGAACGGATAGTAGCTTTTAAATAGTTGGCAACAGTTCCTATGTTGAGAAATCGATTCGTGTTATTGGGAAGAAGCCAAATTCGAATTTTGAAGTGTCTGCTATAAACTATAATCTAAATTCATGCATTGGGTAAAACCCTCAATAATGAACTGGGATAGATTTCACTTCTTGATCATCTGTTGACTCAGCGTTCGGATAAACTCCGGTGTAAGCGTTTTCAACTCTGCTAAAATAGCTAATTTCAAGATTATTAATACCTTCAACTGTCATATTCAGAAAAAGTAAACTGTTTACAGCAAAAAGCTTTAGCCCCATTTGCAGTACTGATTATCTTCAACACCTACGGAGTTTTAAAAATAATTTCGTCATCATCAGCAGCATCAGGGATTAGATTTTAAGGCCTGATCCGATCTCGTGTTAGAATTTGTCCGTCCATCTTTTACTGGTCTTCCTACATTTCTTCGTCCTAGCGATCTCTAGTGAAGCATCTGTTTCGGGATTCTGTTCTTTTCCTTCTTCTTCTTCTTTTTCTTCTTCTTCTTTCTTCCAAGTATTAGGCCAAGGCCTGTTACGTTTCTATAGAAAATTTTCCCTCCAGCGTTTCATAGGACGGCCCAGTGATCTTCGTCCTCTTGGTATACAATTATAAACAGCTTTGGGGATTCGATTTGAACTCATTCTTTCTAGATGGAGTTTCCTATTTAGTTGGTACTGTTTAATATATTCCAAAATTGGCGTAGCCTTCAATTCTTTTAAGATATCGGTGTTCCTTTTCCGATCCCATCTGGTGTAACCCGTTGTTCTACGCATGAATCTCATTTCACAAGCCGTTATTCTGCTTTCATGCTGTCTTTTTAGTATCTATGCTTCACTACCATAGGTCAACGCTGGTCTAGCCAAAGTGTTATATAAACGTAATCTGGTGTTTTTTTGTACAAGGGATGGTTTCATAACTTGATTAATAATTCCCAAGCTTTTATTATAACTAGTAATTTTTTCAGGGATATCCTTTTCATCCCAGATAGAGAGATAATATCCAAGATATTTAAATTGATTAGATCTCTCTAGAATTTTATTCTGGAGACAGATTTTACTTTGTATGGGGTCCTTCCCATGAAATGCCATAATTTTAGTTTTGTTAATTGATATTTCCATATTAAATTTGGCAGCTATTTTATGTAAACTATAAATTGATCGTTGCAAATCATTTTCGGAAAGTGCCAGAAGAGCTAAATCGTCTGCAAAAAGAATAGCATCGAGTTTGAGGTTCCTATTGATGGGTATATATCCTCGTTGTGTTTTCCTCCATTCGTTTATTAATGTATTGACATATATAATGAAAATAGTTTGTCCGTCCATCTTTTACTTGTCTTCCCACATTTCTTCGTCTTAGTGATCTCTAGCGAAAAATCTGTTTCGGGAATCTGTTGTTATCCATTATATTGATGTGGTCCATTCATTCGTTTCTATATTTTGCGATCCTATGTAATAGCTTGAATATGTTTAGTTCTGTTCTTATACGTCTAATTCGTTTCCGATGTGGTATTGTTTAGCCAGCCACATCCTACAAGAACCTCATTTCAGAAGTTTATATTCTACATTCCTGGTTTTTGGTTATGACCCTGTATTCCGATCCTTATAGCAGTGTTGGAACCGCCATTGTTTCATCTATCTATCTATCTTCGGATTTTTTTACAGCTGATGCCGTCTTCCCGTGCCAAACCTCCAAAACCTACGATCTTGCGCATCTTCAATTCTTCGCCCTCTTGCTTGCATTACTGTCTTCATGTTTTCCTTCCATGTTAACTTTGGTCTCCCTCTTTTCTTATTTCTGTTCGGATGCCATTGATATAGTTGCTTTGGCCATCGCTCATCTTCGATTCTTAAAACATGTCCTAACCGCTTCAATTCCTTCTCCTCAATTCTTTCAATTATGCTTTCTTCTGCTTCCATTATGTTTCTAATTTCCTTATTTGTGACATGTTCTAATTTTGACTTTCTGACACTTCTGTGTAAATAATCATTTTCTAGAGCTATTAATCCATTCTTGTAGTACTTATTGATTGTCCATACCTCGCTTTCATACATTGCAACAGATTACACCAATGTTTTACCAATATATTATTTTGTGTATTTCCAAATAAGTTTATCCCACCATATGGAATTTAAAGATAATATTATTTTGCTACTCAATTCAATTTTATGTTTTATGTTCTCTTTGTCTATGCCTTCAATGTTATCCATAATTATTCCCAAATATTTAGTTTGTTTCACTTGCTTTATTTGGATGCCTTCTTTCAATATTACATTTTCTCATCAAATTTAAAAAGAGTCTCATTTCTAATTCCCTTGAGACTAAGTTTTAGTTTTTTTTATTCTAGTTGAGTGGTAGGGAAGGCCTTAACTCTGCCAGGTAAAATAAAGCTTTTATTATTTTTATTATATTCTATTCTATAGTGTGTTGCCCTAGGACAGGTGTTTCACTGCAACCAGAGCATTTGCATACTACGCTTTGCAATTTTTACTAGGGAATTGTAGGTGTTATAGCTTCTCGTTGCTTTCCACGCCGGTGAACGATGATAATTAGGATGGCCACATGATGTTCGGGGACATTTTTGGATCTTAAAGCTAACCTGACATTTGTCTTATAGGTGAGGAAAAACCCCGGAAAAGGACTTTAACCAGGAAACTTATTGAGACCGGGAGTCGAACCCGGGACCCCTGGGTGACAAGGCAGCACGCTACCTCGAGACCATAAACTGACTGATTGTTGGCGGTGACTTGCACCGTCCAGTGTGCTGCATACTGTTTCCCAAAGGGATAAACTTGGCAGCAAATTCCTTAGTGGCTATCAAGTAGTGGTTGTGGATTATATAACCTCAGCCTTTGGTGACAATATATTTTACCTAACAGGTCTACACCAGAATAATAGTGGAAACCACTACACTTGTAAAAAGGGCATCATAAACTACGCCGCCGGCAAGCAGAGAGTCCGAAAGCCGGACAGCGTAGAGTGAGCCACACTCCTTAAAAGCGAGTGGTCTCGCACCATTGTGTAGATGGTCTCTCCTTTTGAGGTTAACCTACAAAACACAGGTTAACCAGTCGGCTCATGAAGAGAAAACGCTCCATAGGACTAGACAGTTCAGCCAATAAAGGCTCAACATCCCGGAGAATTTCCTCCCGACATACACTTAAGCTACCTATTGGCAATAGCTGGCCCTTTGCTTTAGCAGTGCTGTTCTCTTGAGTTCTTCTGGAAGCAGTACCAGTCTGTAAAGCTTGGCCGAGACCATAGCTGTGGACTGTTTTATATATACGAGTATAAGTGAATGTATGTCTCTGTCATTTAAGCGCTGCCATGCCGTTCATCCGAATGTGATGGGGCTTTTTGCAAAATGATCAGGAGTTTTCCGAGATGGTTTTTGGCTATAAGAGAGTTGTAATACTCAACCTTTTCACTCCTAAAGATAACACTTTGTAGTGAAAAACGCGTAAAAATAGCTTTTGGACACTTAAATGACTACGCTGCCTAAACCATAACAAATACTTCAAATTAATGAACACAGAATTGAATATCTCAAAAACCTCTGAAAAAAAGTTCGCGACATCATATGTTTATCTTTTACGGATAACTCACAATAACCATTTTTGTGTTTCATTTATGCCAAGAAGATCGGGATAAGTAGATTCCCGGGCAACGTCGGATAATCAGCACGGGGTATCTAAAAATCATTACGATTAAATTTATAATTATTTTTACTTTTACTTATTCAACTAAACATAAAACATAGTAATTTACATTTATTTAGGCCTTGGTATTAGTTAATTATATATATATCCATCCATCCACACTAATTCTGCCCGAGGGCAGGTCTTTCACTACAATCGTAGCATTGTCATGCTATGCTTTGTAGCTTTACTAGGGAATTATAGGTGTGGTAATAGTGTTTCGCACTCTTTTAACTTTACTATCTAACCTCTCTTGGTTAACTCTTGTTTTTTTGACGCCGACGCTATTAGGGCATCCGAGGGCTAGGGAGTCTTTCCTTTCTTCCATTTCTTCTTTCCTCTATTTTCTTTTCTTCTCCAGAAAAGCCTGACCAGAGGCTATAAGATGGCAGCCCCATCACTGGTCTTGCCTTCCTTTGGCCAGCAACCAATCGAAGGGACTATTATTATGCTTTCAAGTCTTATACGAGAATTTCCCTCAAACGCTGGAGGGAATATTTTCTATAGGATCGCAACAGGCCTTGGCCTAATACTTGGAAGGAAGGAAGGAAGAAGAAGAAGAACAATTTCTCATTGCTTTTCACACCGGTGAAGAATGGTGATGATAATGTTAAGGATGGTGATGATGGCCGGATGATTTTCGGGGACCGTTGGGCCCTAAGCTTCCTGACATTTGTCTTACAGGTGAGGTCAAACCCCGAAAAAAACCTCACCCAGATAGCTTGTCCCGACAGGGAATCGAATCCGGGCCCACTACGTGACAAGACAGCACTCTACCTCGAGACCACAGCGGTGGATATATATAAATTAGTAATGACAATAAAGGAATGTTTACATGTTTTTGTCGTCTGCTACTGACAAAGTACAAAGTGCCTGGTGTTTTGATAAAGTTTGCGGAGTAGTTATTAAGGCGCTGAGGAGTTTAAATTGCTAAATAGAGAGTAATATCTCCATACAAGAGCAATAAAACGGGATAATGAAGTTGGCGCTGGCGCAGCTGGCAAGAATATTAATACAATTACACCAACACTTTGTATTTGTATCGCGTTGTTACCGCTCCGTGACACTTCACGATAATTACTTTAGCATCCACTTGCATTTCAATCACGACCGTCCATTATTACTCATCAAACTTAAGTTTCCAATTACATATCCTTCATTTTTCCTTAAACTCCACATTCCTTCTTCATCTCAGTTTAACCTCTCAACTAAAGACTATCCACTCTTAAAGTGATCTTCACCAAAACAAAACCATGTGATCTGCTCACTTTTCATTGGTTATGGACACCGACGTACTGCTCGGGACCCAGCTCCGTGAGTCTGAAAGAAATTTGCTGTCTCAGCTATTAGTATTTTATATCCATTTTTCAAGTCACCTACCTTATCGACACGGATCAAACTTACTCTTTATAAAGTTGTGATCCGCAGCATGTTGTTGTATGGAAGTGAAGCATGGAGCATTCTCGCTGCATGTCATAAAAAGAAAGTGCAAGTAACTCAAAATAAAGTACTAAAAATCATATATTCGGCACCCATGTATACGAGAATGGCCAGGCTTCACGACCTAGCACAGATGCCGTATATTGCGGCATCAATTGAAAACAATGTAGCAGAAATGTTACATAAAATAATAACAAATCATTCAAATCCAATTGTGCGCAATATAGGACGTATGCTACAACAACGTGCTGTTCACCGAAACATATTTCCCATACCAGACACTTGAAGGACCAACTAATGAAGTAAGTGCTGTACAACAGCCGGAGTAGCGTGGCTCATTCTGCGCGGCTGGCTTTCGGACTCTCTGCTTGTCCAGTCGCATAGTTTACGATGCCCTGCTCCGGTGAGATGACACCTCATTTCACCATATTTGTATCGGCTCAAAGCTAGACACATTAACGCCGCTAACACAGACGGTTAAATGGTTAAACCCCAAACTGATATCCACAAAGGTATTGGCCATCAGGTAGCCGCAACTGGTTACAAACGTGGCACACTGGGCAATGCTAGAACATTGCCGCTTATTAGTAGTAGTAGTAGCTGTTAGTACTATGAGAAGCAGAGAAGTGTACCTCCTCCCACTCCCCACACTTCCCCCCGCAAACACACAGAGGTTGGAGTCGATCTGCGATGTATTATACCACCAAGTGCGGGGTGGGGGAGTTTTATTGCGTACTAAATCTATGGAAGGGATGTTGGAGAAGACTGTACATTCGATCACGTTCTGAATGGTTCAATTTTAAGTGTGGGTGGAGAATCCCTAAACACGTGTGAAAGATCTTAACATGGTTGTCAAAATAGTAATTTAAGCACGGAACGCTCAAGCCGTCGGATCATTTAAAATCACAGTATTTTTGTTGGTTTCCACTTCATTGAATTCACGTTAGGCCAAAAAAAGAAAAAGCAATGATTCCTGCCGACGGGTAAGTAGATATTTGCAGCTGAAATTTTAATTCGGCCTCATTGCACACCCGCACTGCGAAATATAGATACTTGTCTTACAAATAACTGTTGCACTGCAAAATCTTAAATTAGTTTTAGTTATAAGACCGATCTTTCACAGGTAGCGTTGTGAATTTACGGAATAAAGATGGCTAAAACATACGTATCATTGTCATTAAACGAAAAAGTGAAAGTGATTGAAGATAAATCATCAAATTTCCGGATCGATGCTCCAAAGTCAAGCTCTAGCTGTTGCTAAATCCCTAGGGAATAACGATTTCAAGGCATCTTAAGGTTGGCTGGACAGTTTTAAAAGAAGACACAATGTAGTGCGGAATGAAATTTGCGGGGAATCAAAGGATGTGGACGCGAAAGTGTAGTTGGTGAGCGGAAACCGAAATTGCATACTTTAATTTCAGGATACGCGCCTAAGTGATATGTTTAACGCTGACGAAACGGGACTGTTTTTTCTCGCGCGTTACCGTCGAAGTCGCTCATACATACTATACTCCACTTTTCAAAGGCAGCGGAACTAAAATTAATCCATACGTAAAAAGACATATGAAGTACTCTATAATCTAAGATTATTAATAAGTTTTGGTTTTTTTATAATGCGGAATTTTGTCTATTGTGGAAATAAATGGTCCCATGCGATTCCGCTTTAAGCAAGTTTTACTGTATAATGATAGGCTAGATAAAAATTTAGACACCCTATTATTTGCAGATGACATTGTGTTTATAGCGAATTCAGAAGATGACCTACAACGTTCACTCCACTCTTTTCACCAAACGGCAATAAACTAGAACATGGAAATCTCAACAGAAAAATCTAAAGTCATGGCTTTCCTAGGAAAAGGCCCAGTTCGCAGTAAAATTGTTATTAATAATAAAATATCAGAAAAACTAACACATTTAACTATCTCGGATACCAAGTTACATACGAAGAGAAAAAAGATTTTAGTCAAAAAATTATAAAATTTAACAGAGTAACAGGAATTATAAATAATATTTTCAAGCCAAACACGGTACAGCAACACACACGAACTAGAATTTATAAAACACTGGCCAGATCCATATTATGTTACGGCAGTGAGGCCTAGACAATTCGCAGTGTAGATAAACAAAGACTAACTGCGGCAGAAATTAAATTTATGAGACGTACTGCAGGTTACTCAAGAACAGACCATAAAAGGAATTCTGACATTCTCAAAGAATTACAAACAGAAACAGTCATGGAATATGTACAAAAATACAGAAACAACTGGAAATCTCACGTAAGAAGAATGAGCAGAACAAGAATACCACGTCAGATCTTAAATTACCAGCCACCAGGCAAGAGACTTTTGGGCAGACCCTTCAAACGTTGGATTGAGACCGTAACAGACCACTAGGTCTATCACATGAAAGGAAGAAGAAGAAGAAGAAGAAAAAGTATGAGTAACTAGATCTATGTGCTAAAAAGTATTTATCTATTTGCAATGGCGTAACAACCCATTGCTGGGTCTTAGCTTCTCCTTTGTTAGGAGTTACCACACCAAGTTGGTTTAGTTATGCTTTTTTCCCTACATATGTCATGGATGCTTTGCGGTCGACATACCTATGGTTTACGTAATATTTTATACGAACTGAGGTATGTAAATCTCAGACTAGTAATGGAATTTTTTTTAAAAGGAAGTGGTGCCTACAACACTTATTCAGGGTTGAGCTGGTGAATTACAAATGGTAATAGTAATAACATCATTATTCCCCAGATGGTTGTTAGCCCGGAATACGCACAATTAGGAAGTAAATGCATTGTAGTCTGGTCATATCTTACAAGGATAATTAAGTCCTTAGCGTTGAAATTGGAAGTTAACTGTACGTTTAAACAGAAGACTGCTGCAATCGTTCTGAAAACGGCTTAAAACTGATTTTTTTTTTGCATTTAATCTACTATAGTGAAAACATAAAACATAGGCTCAATTCTGGAAATGCGTGCTATTATGCATTGCAGAGACTTTTGATGTCCCAACTCCTTTCAAAAAACGTTAAACTGAAAATATATAAAACTATTATTCTACCAGTTATATTATATGGGTGCGAAACATGGACTCTTACTTTAAGGGAGGAAAGTAGATTACGAGTATTTGAGAATAAAGTACTTAGGAAAATTTTTGGACCAAAGGGAGATGAACAGACAGGTGAATGGAGAAGACTACATAACAATGAACTACATGGTCTTAATAGGAAGCCAGATATAATAAGAACAGTTAAGTCTCGTAGACTGCTATGGGCAGGACATGTTGCACGTATGGGGAATGAAAGACATGCATGGAAACTTCTTGTAGGAAAGCCAGAAGGAAAACGCCCAGTTAGTAGACCAAGAATGAGGTGGGAGAACAACATTAACTATGATTTGAGGGAAGTAGATTATACAGGGAATGATTGGAAAGCATTGGCTCAGGATTGGGATGTATGGAGAGCTTATGTCCGCGAGGCCATGAACCTACGGATTCGATAATGCCAGTGAGTAAGTTAGTATAGTGAAAACATAAAATGTAACGTAAGCAAGCCATCGCACTTATTTATCATAACTAAGGGGCGGATTCCTATGACATGTCATATTTTTACCAAAGCCTATATTCTAAGCTTCAAGTAAGTAAAAACATTTATATATGCCTTATTATTAAGATTAATTGGTTTTTATTGGGTCTTAAAAGTCATGTTTCTCACTTTTTCAGATCTTTGGTCATACATCTGCTTATTAGCCTATATTATGTACTGGCTAATCCCCGGCGTGCACTGCTACGCCTAAATAAATGAAAATTAATGTGTTTTTTATGTTTAGTTGAATAAGTAAAAGGAAAAAGATTATAAATTTATATATTTTAGATACCCCGTGCTCATTACACGACGTTGCCCGGGAATCTACTTATCCCAATCATCTTGACATAAATGAGCTAAAATGCGACATTTAATGTGATTTATGTTTAGTTAAGTAAAAAGAGAAATTTATATTGTAATTCATTTTAGATACCCCGTGCTGTTTACCCGGCGTTGTTCGGGATTCTATTCATCCCGATCTTCTTGGCATAAATGAGCTGAAAGACGAAAATTATGTACTTCTTATGATTAGTTGAATAAGTAAAATGAAAAATAATTATAAATGTATATAGTTATTATTTTAAGATTCCCGTGCTGATTACCCGGTGTTGCCTGGGAATCTACTTCTCTCGATCATCTGGGCTTACATGAGCTAAAAGACAAAATTCGTTATTGTGATTTATCCGTAAAAGAATACTCACCATGTGCTGCTGTGCTTGCACAGGAATCTACGTAGGCCTACATGTCTCGATCTTCTTGGTATCAATGAAAGATGAAAATGGTTATTGTGAGTTATCCGTAAGAGATAAACATGTACTGTCGTGGACTTTTTTTGTAGAGCTTTATGAGATATTCAATTCTGTGTACATTAATGTTGTGTGTTTGTTATGGTTTAGGCAGCGTAAACCATTTAAGCGTCCAAAGAGCTACTTTTTTCACGTTTTCCACTACAAAGGGCGATTTTTAAGGGTGTGCAGTTGAGTATCACAACTCTCGTATAGCCTTTGTTCATCCCGGGAATCTCGTGAACATTTTGCAAAAAACCCCATCACAATCGGATCAACGGTATGGCCGCGCATAAAGTACGAACAAACAAACAAACAAACAAACATTAATTTTTATATATTAGATTTCTATATGTGAACACATACTGTATATTTAATTTTATTGATATTTACTACCAGTCCAAATTTCTTAGTGTTACTCAATACACTGTGTGTGTTGACCCTTAGTGTCTCCTCGCTATCACCTAATAATAAATATTACATTTTCATTATTATTATTATTATTAGTAGTAGTAGTAGTAGTAGTAGTAGTAGTAGTAGTAGTAGTAGTAGTAGTAGTAGTAGTAGTAGTAGTAGTAGTAGTATTATCATCATCATCATGAACAAATTCGTTTTAGGCCATGTGGCCTGTACGGTAAACCTAGCGAAGATGGTCTTGATATTTCCACCGATGTTTTGGTCTTCCTTGGTCCCTATGTCCAGTTGGGGTATGTTGGAATGCCAATTTTGGAAGTCTATTTCTTGCCATTCTCCTCAGATGATTTTTACACGCTTTATATTAGCTTGACCTGTATCTATCTATCTATGTAACGGAATCTTTCAACGCGATTTTCACCCACTTAAAATTATCGGATCGACTAGAAATTTTGTATACTTGTAGAGGAGCCGTGACAATACAATAATGTCATATTTTTCCATTCTTGTTGGTATCTTTGTATATCTTCATTTAAACTTGTTACTCCAAGTAACAAATTATTATTATTATTATTATTATTATTATTATTATTATTATTATTATTATTATTATTATCTTCTTCTTCCTTCCAAGTATTAGGCCAAGGCCTGTTACGATCCTATAGAAAATTTTCCCTCCAGTGTTTCCGGGAAATTCTCGTATAAGACTTGATAGCATAATAATAGTCCCTTCGATTGGTTGCTGGCCAAAGGAAGGCAAGACCAGTGATGGGGCTGCCATCTTATAGCCTCTGGTCAGGCTTTTCTGGAGAAGAAAAGAAAATAAAGGAAAGAAGAAATGGAAGAAAGGAAAGACTCCCTAGCCCTCGGATGCCCTAATAGCATCGGAGTCGAAAAAAACAAGAGTTAACCAAGAGAGGTTAGATAGTAAAGTTAAAAGAGTGCAAAACACAAGTAAGTGGAAGAAATGTTTTGCTCAGCTTGGGCACCTTGTGGTCGCCATCCACATATCCCCTAGATGAGGACCCCTGAGGGATATTATTATTATTATTATTATTATTATTATTATTATTATTATTACATTCAACTTTAATTTCTTCTATTTTTCTTGTTTATTTTAAGATATTTTTTGATAAAGAGTGGTTATAATTTTGGATGTTGCATAACAAACATGGGGATGGTTGGATTGATAATTGAGAGGTATTATTAATATTGGTGTGTGCACGGTAATGTATGGACGTGATGATGTAAGCCATATTACAGGATATGATGTTGGTTTGTGAGAATCGAGCCGTGAAGCGATGTCAATTAAACTGCAGCGTATTATCTGAGAGCTAATCAGCCTGATAAGGAGATGATGTAGCCAGATACAACGCAAACATTAATAACCTTTGTGGATACTCGTGCAATTGTGCTTCATCAATACAGCTCTCTGATTTAAACATACTTACTCTGCAATATGTGTTATACAGGCTTTTTCAATTCACTTGGTCTCCAATGATTTTGAAGGACTCCCCCATAATTTATATAAACCTTCTTCTTTTTCTTTCTTCTTGCTCTACGCATGAAAGCTGGCAGCTTGTTGCGTGTTCATTCACTTCAGGTCCGGGGTATGGTGACGTCCTTCCATCGTAGTTGTTGTCTATCTAAAGGCCTTTTCTGCTGAGGTGTCCAATCACGTACTTTCTTCACTAATCTATTGTTCTCCATTCTATCTATGTGATCGTTCCAATTTAGTCTTCTATCATTTAATCAGAGGTTTGTAGGTTCAATTTCGCATTATTCTCTAATAACAGAGCTGCGAATTTTCTCTGTCAGCGAGTTTTCTACGATTTTCCATAAAACTTTAATTTCGGTTGTGTCATTAATTTATTTTGTCTTTTGAGTTCCCGTTCGCCATTCGCAACCATATGTTTAAACTGGTCTTATGACAGATTTGTTAATTCTTACTTTTATTCTATTCTTAAATTTTTATTTTTCCATACAGTATTGTTTAAACGTCTCAATATTTTGTTTGGAATATTTGATTCATGGAGGATTCCATCTGTTATTCTGTTGCTGCTATTAATTTCTATTCCTAAATATTTGAAAACAAACCCTTATCATAACGACGATAGGGAATGAAAACCTCGTAACTCCATCAGTCATTGAAAACCACATAACTCCAGTAGCCAGCACATAAATATGTAATGCATAACCTTTGAGAACACGGACTTCAAATTTATTAATAACTTGCATTCTGTACGTAGTAAAATATATGGGAATTATTACTGTATCAATTTTCATAATTATTTAAAACAGTTATTTGATTCTCCTGTAAAATTTACCAAAATGGAGTTACGAGGTTTTTATTGCCCACCATCGATAAGTAATGTCACGAGTGATTTCTAAATCACTGATAAATTCACGATTCAAGAAGTGACGAGATGTTTACTTAAAAATCATCATTTAAATATAGTTATTTTTAAATATTTATATATTTACTGTAAACGGCTATGTTTGAAAAATAATCAGAAATGTGTGGTTATGTTTCATTTGTTTATCCATGGCAACTTAATCATATTATTTATTGTCAAATAAGATTGCAATAATATAAGAGTGAACCCTAATGGACAAAAATGAAACACATGAAACTGTATAAAATAACGAACAATATAGGTTATTAATTTATTTTTTAGTAAACAACTCAGTAATCATTATTTAAAAACACAATTATCAAATGTGCAGTTCGAAGGAATCTGTTCATTATTTGCTCTGATATGTTCAGAATATTAAAAACGAGGAGCTTTCTTTATCACAAAAGCAGGAGGTGATAAAGATATTTCGATAAAGAGAGAGGTGAAACACGACTGTCATTGGTTGTAAAACAACAATTATTGAAACGTGATTGATCATTGACTCCCATTTTGGGCTTGAGTTAGTCAGTATATGGTATGCTTAATTCTGGAAAATCGTACTGTTATGCATTAGAGGGAATTTTGCTGTCCTAACATCTGGAATACTGTAGGTACCCGCTGCATTTGGACTAATTAATTTCATCGAGAACTTTTAGTATCAAGGAATAAAACAGTTTAAGGTTTCAATACCACAATCATCTTCAATTTCTCTTCTCTGTGAGTGGTGTACCACTCTCTGAAACATGCTGTATATGACCCATAAACGAAATGTGTCGGGCTTAACAGAGATATCATGCGATTAATAATATTTTTGCCCAGCGCAGGAAATTGAACGCTCTGACAAATATCCTTTCTGACTTCCTCCGTGGATCCGCTTCATTTACGTCGCACACTTTACGTGATATCAAAGTGAAAAACTCCCGCTTTCTCGTGTGAAACTGGAAATTAAATTATTTTATCATCACATTACCAATAATAGTGATAGTAATAATAATAATATAATAATATTATTATAATATTCATCATCATCATCATAGTACATTCACGAATTTAGGCCATTTGTTGACCTGTTTCGGCCTCAAGACAAACACCATCCAAAAGTCTTTTGAGTGGACGTCTGGTCTTCTTCTTCCTGCAGGTTGATATCTTAACATTTCTTTGGGTATTCTGTGATCTTCCATTAGATAAACATGTTGCATCCATCTTGACTTATAATCAGAAATTTTGTTTTCTAAAGGTTCCATGTGTAGTTGGACAAGCTGGAGTAATGATTTGGATTAATAAAACCTATAATAAATAATAATAATAATAATAATAATAATAATAATAATAATAATAATAATAATAATAATAATATTCTTCCTGCAGGTTGATATCTTAACATTTGTTTGGGTATTCTGTGATCTTCCATTCGATGAACATGTTGCATCCATCTTGACTTATAATCATAAATTTTGTTTTCTAAAGGTTCCATGTGTAATTGGACAAGCTGGAGTAATGATTTGGATTAATAAAACCTATAATAATAATAATAATAATAATAATAATAATAATAATAATAATAATAATAATAATAATAATAATATAATTATTATTGTTATTATTATTATTATTATTATTATTATTATTATTATTATTATTATTATTATTATATCCATTACAGGAACTCTTGTCCCAACTACTCACAAAAAAAAACATTAAACTGAAAACAAATAGAACTGTTCTTTTCCCAGTTACTCACTAATATTCCTTTTTAAAAATTGATAATTTGTTTTTTCATTATTTAATAAAAACAGTTTTAAGATTTACCTAATGCCTTGTATAATAACCGTTAGACTAACTCATTATAGTTTACTACTTTCTTTGATTTTTTCTTTATTTTCTTTTTATGTAGTAGTAGTAGTAGTAGTAGTAGGACTTTATTAGACAAAAAGTAAGATATTTACAATATTATTTACAAATATGGGTCGCACGGGCAGTAAGCCGTACGTGCTGTTGACAGTCCGTTACAATAAAGTAATAATTGGTACTAGTGAAAAGAAAAATAAACAACAGAAACAGCAATAACATTACAATTACATAAAGAAAACACAATAATAATATTACAATTAAATAATAACACAATAGCATTATACACTAAAAACATTAACATTACAATTACATAAAGAAAACACAATAATATTACAATTAAGTAATAACACAATAGCATTATTTTTATGTATAGTACATTCGAGCTGTTATTCCTTTCTGTATTCATTCTATCATTCATTTAATTTTAATTGTATTTAATTTTATCGTATTATTAGACAGTATTATTCAATTTTACAGATAATTAATTGTTTAGTATGACTATTATTGTAATTTTTTGTATTATATGTAACATATGTTTGTCCTGGTGAGTGGAAGAGAAGGTCACATGGCCTTAACTCCACCAGACTAAATAAAATCTAAATCTATTATATGGATCTGAAACATAGACTCTTGTTGCTTCAAGGAAGGAGAAAAGATTACGAGTTATCTGAGACTAAGGAAGATCTTAGGAAATTTTTTGGACCAAAGGGAGATGAACACCTAGGAGAATGGAGGAGACTATATAACAGTGAGCTACATCATTTTTATAGGAAACCAAATAAAATACGAACAGCTAAGTCTCGTAGACTGCAAAGGGCAGATCATGTTGCATGAATAGGGAATGAAAGAGGGGCAAGGAAACTTTTGTAGGAAAATCAGAGGGAAAGAACTCAGCAGGTTGGCCAAGAATGAAGTCAGAGAATAACATTAACCACGATTTCAGGGAATTAGATTATACAGGTGATGATTGGAAGACGTTGGATCGGGATAGGGTTGTATAGAGAGCTCATGTCCGCTCGGCCGTGAACCTACGGATTCGATAGTGTCAGTGAGTTAGTCACTTAGATTAATTTAAGGAAATTATCACTTAATATACAGGGTGTCCCATTCAAACCTCCCACATTTTAATTAATCATAACTAACAAAGTATGCGGAATTATGAAATGAGGTTGGTATTAAACGAAACTGAAACTCAAAGCATTTTCATTGTCACACATTTCCACACTCTAACACATCTCTATCATGCTCTAATTTCTTCTGAAACACGTGTATGAGCACCTCCTGATTCTATTTTAACGCTTCCAGTCGCCAGAAACTTCTCAAGTCATGCCTTAATGGTCTTCCCATCAGGTGCTTTTCCTCCATATTCTCTCCGGTAATGTCTTTGCACTGTAATTATTGACTTCGTCTGCATACCACAAAACTGTTTGTGCTCGTTGCTGAGGAGTCGCCATTTTGTTTTATGACATTATTGTCCAACATGCGCCAAATGAATTAATTACAACAATGAAAAAACAAAAATTCTATGAGTTTCTCTTTCGTTTAATACCAACCTCATTTCATAATTCTGCATACTTTGTGAGTTATGATTAATTAAAATGTGGGGTGTTTGAATGGGACACGGTGTACTTTGGGCAATCTTCTTTATTATAACAAGTCCTTCTGACATTTTAATCGTGACATGTTCAGCATCCCCTAGTCTTTTCTGGTAGGGAGTTCCAAAATATATCTAAGTGGATACTATATAGGGATTCGTTCATAGTGTTTTGCTCAAGAGCAGGTCTTTCACTGCAAACTCAGCATTCTCCACTCTTTCCTTAACTCAGCTTTCCTTTTTTTGTATCAGCATACAAACCATTTATTTTAATATTGCCTATCATCTGATATCTTTTCCGGCCTCTAACTTTGATATAATAGTAATTTGAGACATTTGAGTCAACATGTTTTTTTCCTGTATCCACTGAAAGTGTATTCTTTCTAGTGTTGCTTGTAATTTCATTAAGCTAAAAAGCGTTTATATATTAACAATACGTGCAGTATATAAGAAAATCGAACCGGGCTCCGCTGCTTACGAGGCAACGACAGTATTATTGAAAATAATTAATATAACAGTAACTTGAATATGTCAAATTCAAGTCTCGTGATTTGTGTTTGATTTTCCTGATCTGCAGTTAATTAGAGAAGTTTGTCAGTCTCACAAACTGTCAGATTTTGTTCCCAGGGGAAAATGCTGATACTGGTAATTTCTGTTGGTGTCTGCTGGGAACAATGTACGTGAGCAAACACTGGACTTGATCCCACAGAGAATCGAATCTCCGAACACTGGACTTATGAGTATCACTGGATCCTATGATCCTCACTGAAACATGACTGGCGGGTCGCTGTGGCGCATATCATGTATGCATATGAATTTATCAACATGTTTATTGCATGCTTATATATCACATAGAAGATAAAAATAAATAGTTTCTAAAAACACAAAAAACAATTAATGGAATACAAACTGAAATGATATATGGTAACACTTTTTGATAAATATATTATATAGGCTATAATGTTTTGTTTATATCATTATTCTTTGCGTTAATTCTTCGTGTGTTGGAGTGAGTTTTATATTTAGAAACTTTCCCCTAAATTTGTTATGTTTTATATTATTTCCAAATGTCTTTAATTACACTGGTCAACATGATTTTTGTCTCATGAGTACCAATAGTTGTACTTAATACAGTTTTTTATCGTGTTTTCAAATATGTATTCGGAATTTCTTCATCACCCACAGTTTTTTTATTTCAATTTCAATTAATGGATTTAAATAATTTTTTTTAATAAACGTTTTTTCGTCCATTTGTCCATTGTAAAATAAAACCAAATGAGCTAGCTCAGGAGATTTCAGCTATGGAAAAGAGATATCATGGCAAATGGAATCCTAATATGCTGGCCGATTATTGTTGGACCATCAAGAGGGATGCTCCAAGGCGAAATATAGCAGAAAATCGTAATTTCTTACTTTCTAGGTGAGTCCGAATGTTCGAATATTGTGTAGTTACGAACGTAGAAAATATTAAAGTGTTTGAAATTATAAATTCCTGTCTATCGGAAACCTTGCGTGATGGAGAAAACCGATATCTTATTTGAATTCAGCAGAAAAAATACTATCAGAATCACATATTTTTCTTTCTGAGACAAAAAAGTTTCTTTTTTGTTGCTCAATGTTACCTTCTTCACTCTGGTATTAATTTATTCTATTTTATTTCGTTTATTTTATTTCACTCTGTATTATGTTTTAATTTTTTATGCGCCAGAATATATTCTATTTCTTGAAAATGACTCCTAAGTTTAGGCCCTATATATTTTGTTTTCACACTCCCTTTATCTAAAATTTTGTAACGAATATATTCTGTATGTATTAGCCTATTTCTGTAACTGAACTGCACCCGAGCACGAGCACTTGCTCATTCGGGTGTCAATACTGTGTACATTTTATATGAATAAAATTTATTTTTAAGATTATTAAAAAATATATTTCTGTAAATCGCGACTAGTGGTTATGCTCCTTGCCTCTGGTCCCGAGGGTCGCGGGTTCAAACCTGGCCGGGGTCGATGGATTCTTTAGCATGGAAAAATCTAAGGAGCAAGTCCTCCGGGAGGGACTTTAAGCCGTGGGTCCCGTGTCTGAAGATTTTCAGGCTCGTAAAATACCCTTAAGCCTGAATGAAAGGGCCTCTAAGCAAAATTTACCTAATTTTCCCGTCCTTGTACTGCCTTGGTTTCCTAGATTTCAGTATGAGGCGGAACGCTGACCACGGACCACTCCAAATGACATCTATACGAAAACGAGTGTAACTAAATTAGTATGGTTCAAATCCTTCCCTGTAGGGGGAGAGAGCCTAACTACTACTGTTAAGTTAAACATGGGCTTACAAGATACAAGACGAAATCATAACTTCATAACGCTCTTCATATTTCGCATCCATATAACATAACTTGGAGAATAATAGATTTATATATTTTCAATTTAATTTTTCTCAGAGAAGTTGAGGCGACAAGAGTCCTTGTAATACATAATAGCATGAATTTCTTGAATTGAGCCTATGCTGTAATTTCTTTGTGTGCGCCTCATTCCTGTTTGTAATTATTGTTCCTATACATTTGAATTCAGCCACTTCTTTAAAATTGTCTTAATTTCCAGTAACTGTCCACTTCTATTATATAATGTATTTATATGTATAAGAAATAAATATATTTAGTTTTATTGATGTTTACTTGCAGCCCCAATTCCTTACTGTTAATCAATATATGGTTTTCAGTTTAGTTTGGTTAATTGTAACTAATATAGGGTTAATCTGGATAAGTTAATTTCCTTATCAGACAATACGTAGAAACAAACTTTTTTTTACTGGATAATACAAAATATAATTATTCTACCAGTTATATTATATGGGTGCGAAACATGGACTTTTACTTTAAGGGAGGAAAGGGGATTACGAGTATTTGAGAATAAAGTTCTTAGGAAAATTTTTGGACCAAAGTGAGATGAACAGACAGGTGAATGGAGAAGACTACATAACAATGAACTTCATGTTCTCTATAGGAAGCCAGATATAATAAGAACAGTTAAGTCTCGTAGACTGCGATGGGCAAGACATGTTGCACGTATGGGGTATGAAATACGTGCATGGAAGCTTCTTGTAGGAAAGCCAGAGGGAAAACGCCCAGTTGGTAGACCAAGAATAAGGTGGGAGAATAACATTAACTACGATTTGAGGGAAGTAGATTATACAGGAAATGATTGGAAAGCATTAGCTCAGGATAGGAATGTATGGAGAGCTTACGTCCTCGCGGCCATGAACCTACGGGTTCGATAGTGCCAGTGAGTAAGTAAGTAACACAAAATATAAATTGAAGAAGCAATGTAATCCCCAAAATAACTTATTTTTAATCAATTGAGTTGGTGTTTACTTGATGAAAATCCATATTTATTAATTAAATAAAAATAAAACTACGTTTCATTTTTATCTAATTAATGGATTATTTTTTCAGAATACAATTCAGTTATGTCAACTCCACTAAGATTACTTTGAAATTGGGGAACATTTAATTTTTTAATTTGTTGTGCCTTATATACGATTTTACTACGGTCTCATTGTTTATTTTCAAGAGGCATTACTTCATATTTTCCAAGATATAAATCTGTGATATGAAAGCATAAAGCATTGAAGCAAAAACGTAAAAGAATTATGATGGATGACTGACTTCCCATCTTTTTTTGTAATGTTACAAAACATTTATCCAGTTTCCTTGTCAAGAAGAATTTAGCACGCAATGAAAAGAAATATAATTTAATATTCAGAGTTAACTGCAATCACAGCTACTGTATTTAAATAATGTGCTGATGATAATAACAAAAGAGTTGAGAATGAAACTGTTGCTGGCAACATGGAGTAACGCGTTTTAAATATTTGCTTTGTAAAGCCATTGTTTCTGACACGTTCACATTTGAAGCTTTGAAACGAAACTAGATCAGAAGTTGTAGTTAAAATATGAATGTTTATTTTTAAAATCCCTCTAATTGTAGACAGCGAATCACTGAATTTCCAGAATAATCCATGTCTACTAAATAATTCATACTATGTAAATGAAGTTTTAATTGCGTTAAATTAGTATGGGTAGAGACAGTGGATTGAATAAAGACAGAAATTGAAAATAAATTTTATATGAAGGGTGCAGGGAAAGAACCAGGTAAGTCACTTTTCAGTCGAATTAGAGTTTGATGTGTCATTAGAATCTCAGTGAAAAATACCATCGCTAGAGGTGTGAAACAGCAAACGATAGAGTATAAACAAGGCTTTATTTACCTTCAAAGTTTGGGTTTCAGTTAAGGAAGTAATGTGAAAGGATGCACAAGAGCGGATAGAATAAGGAATGAAACTATACGAGAAGAATTAAATATATATAAAATTGAAGATAAAATCAGCGAAAATAATAAGAAATGGACAGAACACTTAATGAGAATGAACAACGAAAGAATATCAAAAAGAACCTTCCTGTATAATCCCAGAGGAACAAGAGATGTTGGCCGACCACGTAGAAGATGGACTCCATTTTTAACTTCGCCGGAACAGGCTGCATAGCCTAAACCTTGTAGAAGAAGAAGAAGTATGGACGTTGTAAAATACTAAAAAAATTCATTGTTAAAACCGTTGAGGTGGATAGTCATAAAATAAAATAAAATAAGTTAACATTTACCTTCTTAGGTAAGATCCATCGTCCTCAACTTATAAAATATGTATTCTTTATGTTTGTAGGCCTTTCAGAACATCCGTTCCATCTTTAGCAGGTCTTTCTTCGCTACATTATTTGATATGGTGGTTGATGCTGCTGAGCTTATTATCAACATTTATTAAGAGTTTAATTTAACTTAATCAACCTTAAAAATATTTTAATTTAAATTAAACTAATAACCTTCAAAGTTATAAATAGAGGAGCTTGTTTAAGTCTTAAGAGGTTCATATCAAATGATGTAGCGAAGAAAGACCTGCTGAAGATTGAACGGATGTTCTGAAACGCCTACAGACATAAGGAATACATATTTTATAATTTGAGGACGACGGATCTTACCTAAGAATGTACATTTTTAACATATTTTATTTTAGGACGTTTTACAACTAAATGTACATTTTCTATATTTCAAGGAAAATGTGATTTACTTTTTTTCCCTTTGTACTTTGTTAGTCTAATTTTTTTCTTTTTTTTTTTTGTATATCAGCTTATTTCTGTTATTTTATTACCGGCCAGATTGTTTCTGTATTAACAATAATAATATTAATAATAATAATAATAATAATAATATTAATAATAATACTCATAATAATAATAATAATATAATAATAATAATATTATAATATTATAATATAATAATAATAATAATAATAGTATTAGTAATAATAATAATAATAATAGTAATAGTAATAATAGTAATAATAATAGTAATAATAATAATAATAAATAATAATAATAATGATGATGATGATGTAGAAGAGTAAATGGGCTCTGATAAAATTTACAAATCATACGAGGAAGATCTCGGGATCAACCAAACTGCATAAATATATATTTTAAATGTTTTTATAACGAGTATTTTATTTAATCTCATTTATAGACGTCACTTAGGTTATTTATGTAAACCTTTAGTCGGTGTATTTCTAAAGAGTGTTCATGAGTTTATAACTTAAGGAATATCTTGCGTGGATGAATGTGGTCGTTATTTTTCTTCGGGTGCTGTTGTTCGGATCAAGTTGGGGAGATATTTGTGTCTTAAAATATCCTCATTTTTTTCTAATAACTAATTCATTGACGCTATAGAGCCTGTAGGTTCGTAGCCGTGCGGACATAAGCTCTCTATACATTCCAATAGTGAACTAATGTTTTCCAATCAATCCCTTATAGTTTACTTCCCTCAAATCACGAGTGTTTTTTAACTCATTCTTGGTCTACTTATTGGGCGTTTTACATCCGGTTGTCTTACAAGAAGCTTCCAACCCCCTTTTTCATTCCCAAATCGTACCATATGTCCTGCCCGTCTAAGCCTACGAGACTTTGCTGTGCTTATTATATTTTATTTCTTATGAAGATCATGTAGCTCACTGTTATGAAGTCTTCTCCATTCCCTTGTCTGTGGACCAAAACAATTCCTAAGAACTTTATTCTAACTTTATTCTCAAATACTTAATCTTTTTCCTCCCTTAAAGTAAGAGTCCATGTAATCAATCGAGTTGGTGTTTACTTGATGAAAATCCATATTTAGTAGTAAAAAACTGTTAAATTCTCAACTTGATTTGAATGAATCCCCTTTGTTAAATTAAAAAAAATTAAATAAATATTGTTGTATTGTTGCTTAGATCAGTTGGAACACAATTCATAATTTAACATGTCTGAAGAAGGTACAGTGTACCGAAACAGCTGTCACTGAATTATATAATAAATATGAAAATCAAATAAAACTACGTAATAAGAGTCCATGTTTCTCATTATTATAATAGAACTGAAAAAAAATGTTATATATTTTCAGTTTAATGTTTTTTTTTAGAAAAATTGGGACGGCAAGAATCCCTATAATGCATAATGGCATACAATTTTAGAATTGAGCCTATGTTTAATTTCTTCGTCAGCCTCATTTCTATTTGTAAATTTAAGTACCTGGGTATTTGAATATATCAGAACAGAGTTAAATATATATCCATTGGATGAGAAAATCAGAGAATATAGAGAGAAATGGTTTAGACATGTGGAAAGAATGAATGTAACAAGATTACCAAGAGCAGCATTCAACTACAAGCCAAGAGGTTCAAGGAATGTGGGAAGGCCAGTGAAGAGATGGACAAAACAACTGTGAGGCGGAACAGGCAATTTGCCTAGCCCGTGAAGTGAAGAAGAAGGGCATTTCAATTCAGCCAGTTCTTCAAAATTTCCCTCATTTGTAATGAACTGTCTATTTTCATTATATAATGTATTTCTATGTGTGAACATAGGCCTATAATAGTTCTATTCGTGAAAAATAACCAACTAATCTAATATATTTTGATATACGTATTAAACACCCAGAAATCAGAAATAAAATTGTCTTAGTTTTGTAATTTTCACGTCAAAAGTTCGGTATCACACATTTTGGAGAACCCTGTCCCCTTGTCATATATTTAGTTTTATTGTTGTTAACTTCCGGTCCCAATATCTTACTGTTACTCAGTAGTGTGCGTGTATATGTGTGCGTGTATATGTGTGTGTGTGTATGTGTGTGTGTATATATGTGTTTTGGCCAACAACACCCGAAGAGTAAAATTTAAAAAAAATGCACATATTACCATAATTGTATGAATAGTTGTATTAATCTGAAATGTACACATATTTTGTTTAAATAAAGAAAAGCTTATGTCCGGTTTTGGCCCTCCCAATATAAAGTCATCCGAAAACCAAACTTGGCAAGATCTCGCGTGATCGACTATTCCGATTGAGGTTTTAAGCGGTTTCCCTCAATCCAAAGAGCAAATGCTGGAACAGAACCCCAAAAGATCCGCTTCCGACTACACTCTGCTACCATCTGTCATAATCTTCAAAATTTAACCGGGGCTAATGTACTTTACGGGAACCAAAACGGATCGCTCACCGCCAACACTTAGATGATGGCCGCAGAGCTTTCCAGCCATCTATCTATCTATCTAGTGTTTTGGCCTTTAGTTTCTGCTCGCTATTGTATAAAAATAAACTTTTTTTGTCTCAGAAAGAAAAATATGTGATTCTGAGAGTATTTTTCCTCCTGAATTCAAATATGATATCGGTGTTTTTCCATCACGCAAGGTTTCCGAGAGACAGGAATTTATAAATTCAAACAGTTTAATATTTTCTACATTCGTGACTACACAATATTCGAACATTCGGACTCACCGTGAAAGTAAGAAGTGACGATTTTCTGCTATATTTCGCCTGTGGAGCATTCCTCTTGATAGTCCAACAATAATCGGCCAGCATATTAGGATTCCATTTGCTTCATATCTCTTTTCCCATAGTTGAAATCTCCTGATGGAAGTGTTCCCCGTGCTCATCGCGCCAATATTTTCCGGGAAGAAATCAAGGTTTATTAAAAAATAATTATTTAAATTCATTAATTGAAATTGAAATAAAAAACTGTGAGTGAGCTCGGAATACATATTTGAAAACACGATAAAAACTCCATCAAGTACAACTATTGGTACTCATGAGACAAAAATCATGTTGACCAGTGTAATATGACATCGTCAGCATAAACTAACAGCTTATTAATATACTAACTAATCTATCAGGCAAACTAATTTAAATTTTTCTCCTAGGAATTTGTTTTAAGGTTTTTTTCAAACACCCTGTATATGTTAATTATGTTTAAGTACAATATTTAGAACGTTGGTGCATTAAGAGAAGAGTTTAATACATGGTTGGATGTTTGAGACTTTAATGTGTATTTGGGTGAACACGCCTAGCTTTCCTCTCATTTTATTTAAAACTAAGTTAAAATGAACTTGGAATGTAATACTGTTTGTGTATTCCTGACTGAACATCGGCATTTATTGGCTCGGGAGACTCGCAAACTTGGTTACAACTCTGCCGTGTAGACGAGTCCAGTTCCAACTAGTTGGTTCAGCTCTGCTCTAACAGGGTTTTTGATTCTACCCAGCTTCTCAGTCTAATACCATTATTTTATGAACTGAAAAACATGTCGTGTACATAAACTAACTAATTCACTGACACTATTGTGTCCGTAGGTTCACAGCCGCTCGTACAAAAGCTCTCCACACATCCCTATACTGAGCTAATGTTTTCCAATCATCCCCTGTATATTCTATTTCCCTAAAATCGTGGTTAACCCGTTCGCTTCAGGTATATATCCTCATGCATTTCCCCAGAAACCGGTTTATGTTACCGTAAATTATATTGTCTATGTCCACCACTGTGGTCTCGAGGTAGCGTGCTGCCTTGTCACGCAGACGGCCCGGGTTCGATCCCCGGTCGGGACAGTTTTCCTGGGTGAGGTTTTTCTCGGGGTTTTTCATCACCTGCAAGACGAATGTCAGGAAAACTTTAAGGCCCAAAAGGTCCCCAAAATCATATGGCCATCATCATCATCCTTATCATTATCATCATCATCATCATCATCATCATCATCCTTTACCGGTGTGGAAAACAACGGGAAGTTACGACACCTACAATTCCCTAGTAATGCTGCAAGCATAGCATTAAAATGATATGATTGAAGTAAAGGACCTGCCTTCGGGCAAAAATATTATGGATAGATAGTGTCTATTTTCAGACAATCATAACGAGCAAAAGTAAACGGTACTTGAAATCACAATAATGGTAAAGGCCTCTACTATTCAAAAATGTTAACAAAAAATTACCCTGCAAAGGGATGTACAAAATATTGCAAAAATATTTAACAGCAGAATTAAGCGAGTGTATCTCGTCTTCTGAGTTGAAGGTCATTTAACTGCCGGGGAGTCTACCTCGTCTTTTGACGCGAATGAGTTAATGTTATCCTCCCATCTTATCCTTCTTCTATTACTTGGGCGTTTTCCTTCTGATTTTCCTAAAAGAAGTTTCCAAGCGCTGAAATGAAGATGTTGACAGCAATAGCAGGATACCAAAGGACCGATAAAAAGAAAAACGAAGATATAAGAACAGAACTTAATATATTTAATCTCTGTGAAAGAATAAAATATTATCAAAATGCTTATCTTCAGCACGTATTACGAATGAATGAACAACGCATACCAGGAAGAATGTATAATTATAAACCAAAAGGGAGAAGAATGTTGGGAAGACCATTGAAGAGAGAAAGGACCAATTCGACCTATAATGAGATCAGAACAGGCCATTGGGCTTAATCCTTGTTGTTGTTGATGATGAAGTTTCCAAGCCCATCTTTGAATCCCCATTCGTGTCATATGCCATGCAGATCGCAGACTACGAGACAAAAAAGGTATTACGGTCTAACTAACTCACTGGTACTATCGATCCCATAAATTAATGGCCGAGCGGACATAAACTCTCCATACATCCCTATCCTGTTCTATGTTTTAAAATCATCACCTGTATAAACTGTTATCCCGCGCCGTAGCCGAGTGGTTAAGGCAAGAAGCCTTGGCTCAGAGCTACGGGACTTGCTCTGGTTCGAGTCCCCATGGGGGAAGAAATTTTCTCATGGAATTTTGACCAGTATGGGACCGGTGCCCACCCAGCATCGTAAGGCATTTGGGCAGCTACAATAAGTAGCGACTCCAGGTTGAGAAGACCAGCTATAAAACGGCTGGGGGATCCGACATGTTGAACTTATGTCACTCCTACACTGACTAGATGATCGTCTACCTCTGTGATTAATACATGTGAATGTGAGGCCAGCAGCCGGCTGGTAGGCCAAGGGCCTTCTCTGCCTGTCGCCCTTGGATTTCTTGTATAATCTACTTCCCTGAAATTATTTTTTTTGCAAATACCCCAGGTTGTCTTTCGACATTCCTGGTGTTCTCTCCTGGCATGTAGTACTTGTAACCCACTTCTGAGGTGGGGGCGCCTGGAAGGCGGGGTTACATTGCCCCGATGATATGACGGGTGATGGTGATGATGATAGTGGTGCGCCAGGAGAGTCCCTAATCCTAAGCTTAACCTAAGATGAATATGAATGATGATGATTGCGATGGCCATATGATTTCGGGGACCGTTTGGGCCTTATAGTGTTCCTGACATTTGTCTTACAGGTGAGGAAAAAACCCGATAAAAACCTCACCCAGAAAAACTATCCCGACCAGGGATCGAACCCGGGCCCGCTGCGTGACAAAGCAGCACGCTACCTCGAGACCACTGCGGTGGACTCCCTGAGATCATGGTTAATGCTATTCTCACATTTTTGGTCTACCAACTGGTTTTCCTACAAGAAGCTTCCTTGCACCTCATTTATTGCCCTTTCGTACAACATCCTGCCCATCGCAGTCCAAGATATTTGACTGTTCTTATTATATCTGCCTGCCTATTAAGACCATGTAGCTCACTGTTATGTAGTCCTTTCCATTCACTTGTCTGTTTATGTCTCTTTGGTGCAACATTTTTCCTAAGAATTTTAATCTCAAATACTTGTAAACTTTTATCCTCCCTTAAAATAAGAGTCAATGTTTCGCATCCATATAATACAACTGGTAGAATAATAGTTTTCTACATTTTCAGGTTAACGTTTTTGAAAGTACTTGGGACGACATGAGACCCTATAATAAATAATAGCACGCATTTCCAGAATTGAGCCTATTGTTTAATTATTTATGCACCTCATTCCTGTTTGAAATTATTATTCCTAGGTATTTGCATTCAGCCACTTCTTCAACATTTCCCTCATTGCCATTAGCTGTCTATTTCCATTATATAATGTATTTCTAAAGTCCACCGCTGTGGTATCGAGGTAGCATGCTGCCTTGTCACGCAGCGAGCCCGGGTTCGATCCCCGGTCGGGACAGTTTTTCTGAGTGAGGATTTTATCGGGGGTTTTCCTCACCTGTAAGACAAATGTCAGGAAAAATTTAAGGCCTAAACGGTCTCCGAAATCATATGGCCATCATCATCATCATCCTTATCATCATCATTATCATCCTTCTCGCCGGTGTGGAAGGCAACGGGAAGCTACCACACCTATAATTCCCTAGTAAAACTGCAAAGCATTGCATGAAAATGCTATTATTGCAGTAAAAGACCTGCCCTCGGGCAGAATTACTATGGATGGATGGAATGTATTTCTATGTGTGAAAATATAGGCCTAATAGTTTTATTTGTGAAAAATAACCAACTAATCCAATATATTTTGAAATATTAAACACACAGAAATTAAACTATCATAGTTTTATAATTTTCACGTCAAAAGTTCGGTATCACAGATTTTGGAGAACCCTGTCCCCTTGTCATAACGAATTTCATCCGTTTTCACGGTCATTGTCTACTTAAATTCACATTTGTGCCTGTATCTACAGCATGCAGGACTGTATGATGACGCAGTAATCCCAGGATACAAGTGCCCGGGCGCGATTCGAATATGTCGTTCAAATTTCCATTCCATTTATCCCTTTCTTATTCCCAGTTGAAGGGTGAGCAAAGCTCGTGCTGCCAGATATGTTTGGTCCTGACACTAGAAAATGGTAGACAACTTTCCAACGCATAATAGTCCTGCTGCTTTCTTACACAAATATCTCTCATATCGGGAATTTAAATTTCAAAATATCTAAGTGTCATCTTTGACATTTCTATATTCATATAATCTGAGAAAAAGCGCTCTATGTCCACTTTTTGGGCAAAGAGATTATATAATTTGAATGAGAAAAATTCTATTTTAAAATTCTATGAAACTATGGCAGTAGACCTATGTTAAATATGCTTGTGGAAATTGGACACTTAATAGATCAGATGAAAGGAAAATAGAAGCAGCTGAAATGCAATTCTTACCTTCAGTAGCAGCTATACATTGTTAGATGAGAAATATACTGTACATACTGGAATGCAGGCTTTCACGGCCGGTAACAATGGTAATAAAAGATTCCGGGCTATGTGGCCTTGGTCTATAACTGGCGTTTCTTCCAGACGTTTCTCCCTCAACTGCGGAGGGCATCTTCAGTGGCTAGCGCTTCCAGCTGTTGTTTCTCTGTCGTAGACTCGACTACGAAATGAGTCGAGTCGAGTCTACGACAGAGAAACAACAGCTGGAAGCGCTCGCCACTGAAGATGCCCTCCGCAGCTGAGGGAGAAACGTCTGGAAGAAACGCCAGGTATAGACCACGGCCACATAGCCCGGAATCTTTTATTACCATACTGTACATACATTCATAGTGGTCTGCCCAAGAGTAGGTCTTTCACTGCAGACTCAGCATTATCCGCTCTTTCCTTAACTCAGCCTTCCTTTTTGTATCTGCATAAAACCATTTATTTTAATATTGTCATACTATGTATTTTTCTTCTTCCTCTTTCTTTCCGTTGACCATTCCTTCTAGGTCATCCGTCAGATGACAGTTTCTTCTTAGCCAGTGACCAATCCAATTTGTTTTCTTCTTCTTTATGAGTTCCAAGCATTGTTTTTACTTCACTTGCTCTATATAGTACATCTTTATTTTTATTTTGTCTGTCCATTTTGTACGGTCCATCCTTCTCCATATCCACATCTAGAAAGATTCCACTGGCGTTTCCTCATTCCGTCGTAATGTCCAAGTCTCTGTACCATATAATGCTATACTCCACATAAAGCAGTTCAATGGCGTCTTCTGTAATTCCTTTGCCACAGGTCTGCAAAATATGCTTCTCTTCTTGTTGAAAACTTCTTTTGCAATATAAGAAATGTAATGAAGAAATAAGAACCAAATTAAACATTTACAGTGTTATAGATAAAATTAAAGATTCAAGATCTAACTGGCTCCAATGTATAGAAAGAATGACACCCAATAGACTCCTACAATTTTTTCTTCATTACCAACCGAAAGGAAGAAGAAATATTGGGCGCCCCATAACTAGATGGATGGATGCTGTCTCTTGATTTGGAAATATGTCTATGGCCTAACTCCATGACGTAGAAGATGAGGGAAAAAAGAGTAATAATGTTTATTTTCATGTCATTGTTGTTTACACTAGATGTCAGTCGGAACGAATTTCCGCTACCTCTTGTGTGAATTGAGAATATATAAGAAAAATGTATGTTTGAATTAGAATACTTGGGTAGCTCAAGTCGTTAGAGCGCTAAACGTACAGGGTTTAGAGACTCGGGTTCAAATCCCGACTCAACCATTCATGTTTCTTTTCATATATATATATATATATATATATATATATGTGGTATGATAAGAAAAATAAATGCCTGGACGGGATTCGAACCCGGATCTCTTAGTCTGTACCTCAGTTTGATATCCATTACACCACCAGGCGAATCCAATCCAAACACTTATTTTTCTTATATATGTATTATATTCTCCATTATTACTAGATGTCGCGAGAACTCGGTCTTCATTGCCATCTAGCAGCTGACTATAACAAGTAAGCAAATTAAAGAGAATATTTTTACTTTATAGCAGTGACGCTTTATAAATGATATAATTAAATGTTTAACATTGAGCAATGCAAGCTTAATATGGTATGATAAAAAAAATAAATGCCTCGACGGGATTCGAACCCCGATCTCTGAGTCTGTACCTCAGTGTGATATCCATTACACCACCAGGCGAATCCAATCCAAACACTATGTAATGGATATCACACTGAGGTACAGACTCAGAGATCCGGGTTCGAATCCCGTCCAGGCATTTATTTTTCTTATCATAGCATATTAAGCTTGAATTGCTCAATGTTAAACATTTAATTATATCATATATATATATATATATATATATATATATATATATATATATATATATATTCTGCAAATTAGAAAAATGAGACCAAACATTTGACTTGTTGAGGAAATCGTTTAGTTTAGTGACGGGCTATTTATTCCTTCATTTATGTAGTCTACTCATGTCAATTTATAAAACTATGATTTGAGAAATATTGACTAAATTTTGTTCTAATTTAGCTAAATTTGAATCATTGATGTGAACGATTGAGTTAAGCAGTTTTTGCACCGCATCAGATGATAATGTTAAGCTGCAGGGTGCAGTACGTGCAGTAAAAGTGAGACAGAGAACCCTTCCCAATTTCAGTTTGTTTGTATTTGTTAGATCGTAATCGATGGTTAATTGGGAAGTCGGTTAACCGGAGAGAGAGAAGGAGAGAGTAATGCGCCTTTTCGAAATCATCACATCTCCCTTGCAGCCAGCCAATGATGATGGGAGGCATGCATATGTTGTGGTTTGCATGTTATATGCCTGTGGTCAATAGAAATTCAGCCGTTTTGATAGCAAATAGATCTCCCTATACTCTTGGCCAATGTATAAACATACCGGCTAGTATGTACATGTGCAATATGCCTCAAGCATTTACACTGGCACATCGACCATATCAAGTTTGTGTTATCTTGTGTATGTAAGGCATTGCTTCAAATCGACTTAACAATTCACCAAGCATTTTTGCTAATTAACACAATGCAAACTATCTGGCTACTTTAATTACAATGTTACACGTAATTTATATATATATATATATATATTATTTAGCTGTTAGTTTATGCTGATGATGTAGTACTATTGGCCGATAGCGAGGAGATACTAAAGGACAACACGGACACACTATTGAGTAACACTAAGAAATTAGGGCTGGAAGTAAATATCAATAAAACTAAATATATACTCACGTAGAAATACATTATGTAATGGAAATGGACAGCTAATGACAAATGAGGGAAATTTTGAGGAAGTAGCTGAATTCAAATACCTAGGAAAAATAATCACAAATAGGAATGAGATGCACAAAGAAATTAAACATAGGCTCAATTCTGGAAATGCGTGCTATTATGCATTGCAGAGACTCTTGACGTCCCAAACTCCTTTCAAAAAACGTTAAACTGAAAATATATAAAACTATTATTCTACCAGTTATATTATATGGGTGCGAAACATGGACTCTTACTTTAAGGGAGGAAAGGAGATTACAAGTGTTTGAGAATAAAGTACTTAGGAAAATTTTTGGACCAAAGAGAGATGAACAAACAGGTGAATGGAGAAGACTACATAACAATGAACTACATGGTCTTTATAGGAAGCCAGATATAATAAGAACAGTTAAGTCTCATAGACTGCGATGGGCAGGACATGTTGCACGTATGACGAATGAAAGACTTGCATGGAAGCTTCTTGTAGGAAAGCCAGAGGGAAAACGCCGAGTTGGTAGACCAAGAATGAGGTGGGAGAATAACATTAATTATGATTTGAGGGAAGTAGATTATACAGAGGATGATTGGAAAGCATTAGCTCAGGATAGGGATGTATGGAGAGCTTATGTCCGTGCGGCCATGAACCTACGGGTTCGATAGTGCCAGTGAGTAAGTATATATATATATATCATTTGCTATCTAATTACCCTGATGGCACTATCGAACTCATAGCTCTCTATATATCCCTATCATGAGCTATTGTTCCACAAAAATCCCTTGTATAATAATTTTAAAATAGACTGCGGAGATAAAATTAGTGAACAAAAATATAAATAAACCAGGGAGTAAGACGTCCGTCGCCGCGGCGTAGTCGGTAGAGTCCCTACCTTTCACTCCGGCGACCCGGGTTCGATTCCCGGCCGGGAAGGGGATTTTAAATATCCACCTTGGGTCTGGGTGTGTGTCCTGTCCTTGTGCCTATATGTGAGAATGAAATAAAGTTAACAAAAAAAAAGAAAGGTAAAAACAATAAGGTAAAACAAAAAGGAAGAACGGCGTATACGAAAAGGAGACAAAAAAAAAGACAAGGAAGTCCGTTGTCACCAGCATTATTTAATTTACACTTGGACCATGTCATAAATGAATGGCAAGAACAAATTAATATAAATAGTGTATTGACAACTCTGCTTTTTGCAGACGATCAAGTAATAATGACAGCATCAGAAAATGCTTTACAACAATTCGTTTATACTTTAAATAATGTGTCCCTAAAATACAATTTAAGAATATCTACATCTAAGACAAAAATATTAACTCTGAAAGGAAAATGTGCAATAAGAACAAAAATAGTGATAAACAATGTAATTATAGACCAAGTTCAGAATTTTAATTATTTGGGATGTCATTCAAGTAATGACAGAAATTTAGATAAACACACTATAATACAACGATTCAATTATCTGTGTGGCACAATTAAACGTACTTTATTGAATAAAACTAGGAAAGAAACTATTTTAAAATTTTACAAAGTATTGGCAGTTCCATCTCTTATCTATGGATGTGAAACCTCGACTTTAACAATGGTAGATAGCAAACAAATAGAGGCTGCTGTAATGAAGATGTTGAGAGCAATAGCAGGATACCAAAGGACCGATAAAAACAAAAACGAAGATATGAGAACAGAATTTAATATACAGAGTGTTTCAAAAGTCTCGATTCATTTTCGCGTTACTGATGTCTGGTGCATTTCTGTTGCAGATATTTTGAAATATGTTCTCTAAGGAAGAAAGAATCGCCATCGTATCCTTGAAACTTAGAGGACTTACGTATGTTCAGGTGCAAGAACGGTTCCAGGCACGTTTTCAGAAAGCCGCACCTACCCGAACAAACATTCGGCTGCTGCTTAACAAATTCCTTCGAACAGGCAGTATCCTCGATGACGCGACGATCAGGACGACCCACCACCCCTGAAGCAACTGTGCAACAATTGCGTGAAGCTGTGGAACGGAGTCCTTGTGCATCCACGCGTCGTCTCAGCAGAGAGTCAGAGGTTGCCCACAAAACTGTCTGGAGAGTGCTGCGTTACAGGCTAAAGAAACGTGCATATCAAGTGCAGGTCGTACAGAAACTTGAGGCACAAGATTATGCAGCACGTGAGGCAATGTGTGATGACCTCCTACTCCAGGTGGAAGGTGAGAACCTGATGGATCACGTGTTGTTTAGTGATGAAGCCATCTTCCACACCTGTGGACATGTCAACAGACATAACAGTCGCATATGGGCAGACGAACAGCCGCATGCAACACAGGAATGGGAGCGGAACACTCCAAAGATTAACGTCTGGTTGGGGTTGACCAAAAACAAAGTTTATTGGGCCCTTCATGTTCATGGAGAATACCATTACAGGAACAACATATCTGGACATGTTGCAACAGTTTCTTCACAGCCCCAGTTGGAAGACGATGGGATCCTAGGATCTGTTGTGTTTTCAACAAGATGGTGCACCTCCGCATTTTGCTCGCATTGTACGTGACTACCTTCATGAAGTGCTTCCAGGGCGCTGGATAGGACGGGGGTCCGTAAGGATGTGGGCTCCACGATCCCCGGACCTGACGCCATTAGACTTTTTTTGCTTGGGGATTTATCAAGGCGGAGGTGTACAGGGTAAAAATCCAGAGCATCGAACACCTCAGACAGCGCATCTTCGCTGCTGTGGCACGCATTACGCCAGCCATGCTGGAGCGAGTCTTCAGGGCTACAGTTGAAAGATGGGGGTTGTGTCTAGACATGCAGGGGGAGCATGTTGAATTGTATTGATGTTTCTTGTAAACAATGTTAGAGACTGGTATATGTAGGTTTGATCCTTAATAAATGAGTGTATCAGTAAAATGAATCGAGACTTTTGAAACACCCTGTATTTAATATCTGTGAAAGAATAAAATACTATCAAAATGCTTACCTTCAGCACATATTACGAATGAATGAACAGCGCATACCAAGAAGAATACATAATTATAAACCAAAAGGGAGAAGAATGTTGGAAAGACCATTGAAGAGATGGAAGGACCATTTCGACCTATAATGGGATCGGAACAGGCCATTGGGCTTAATCCTTGTTGATGATGATGATGAGAATAATGCATAATAATAATAATAATAATAATAATAATAATAATAATAATAATTAACATCTATAATAGGCCCTATAGCACCCGCCACATTGATGTTTCTCCCTTTGGCCCGCGATACAAATAGAGCTTGGGCGATTCTGCTATAGACTGTCCCCGATGACTGTGAAAAGGATGGCACTTATAGCCCAAAGCCTACGTGTGTGTATAAAATAGAATCAACTGAAGATGACAGATATTATAAGTAATGCCACGAGTGATTTCCAAATTATCGATAAATTCACGACTCACGAAGTGAGGAGTGAATTTATCCAGAGAATTTGGAAATCAAGAGTGGCATTTGTTAGGACTTTTTAACGAATAAAATTAAGCTGTTTACTCACAAATCATTATTTAACTATAGTTATTTTAAAATATTTATAGATTTAATGTAAACGGCGATGTTTGAAAACAAATGAGAAGCGATAGGTACGCTTCATCTGCTTCTTTTGTTTATCACTGCAACCAGATCATACTATTTATTGCCAAAGGAACGCAATATTGTAAGAATACTCTCTAGTGGAGAAAAAATGAAACACATCAAACTGTATATTAATTCATTTCTGATGTCGTATGATGTAAATATGACAATTATATTTTTCTGGATTGTTACCTGGGAAAAAATACATTTAAGAAACTGGTATAATCAATTGCTACAAATGTTTTTATATTAACTCCCGCATTCGGCATGTGTTGACATCTATGTACCATATACAAAATCTGGTAGCCGTATTTCTCACAGGCTCAGTCACTGCAAAATAATGGTCTGACCTGTTCAGAATATTAAAAAGGAGGAGCCTTCTTTAATATGGTAATTATAACACTATATAAATATTTTGTGAAACACGTCTGATTGGTTGTAAAACAGAAATCATTGAAACGTGATTGGCCATTGAGTCCCATTCGGGGCATGAGTTAAATAGTCAGAAAAATCAATTATACCCCATTCCCTATATTGCTGCAAAACTCAATTTCTAAGCAGTGATAATATCTTACGTCATATTTCACAAGCTGCTAAAGCACAGACTTAATTTCATGTGACAGTAATAACACTTTCGTGTGAGATTTATACGCAGTTGATCCACTTTACAATGTTTAAGTTCTGTAGGTAATTAATAAGTACGATGACAGATTGTTAAAAAACTTGAAATTAGTAATGTCTTAACTTACTCATGAATTTTAATGACTTTAGTAATATTTAAATTTCTCAATTATTGGGATGTGTTACGTGCTTGATTGTGGTGTAATTACTTGTTCTTGTGATAACACACTATTTACTGCTGTACTTTAGATAACTGGGGTCAGACTGGGCAATCGCCTGTCTCTAGCTTGTTTTAAAACAGTGTCGAATTCATTTATAAAGACTATTTAATTTAACTCATGTCGCAAATGGTAGTCAATGACCAATCACGTTTCAATGAATTCTGTTTTACACCAATGACAGTCGCGTTTCGCCTCGCTCTTTATCGTTTTCTCTTTATCAGCTCCTGGTTTTTGTGATAAAGAAAGCTCCTCCTTTTTTAATATTCTGAACAGGTTAGACCATTATTTTTCTCCAACAAATACATTGAATATAGCAAATAATGAATAGATCCAGTGATTTTACTGAGTTGTTTATTCAAAATATAAATGATTAACCTATAATGTTGATTATAATAGTTTAATGTGTTTCATTATTTCTCCACTAGAGTGCATTCTTACAACATTGCGATCCTATTTGGCAATAAATAATATGATCTAGTTGCAGTGAATATACATAACCTCACATTTCTAATTTGTTTTCAAACATCGCCGTTTACATTAACTATATAAATATTTTAAAAACACCGGTAACTATATTCAAATAATAATTTTTTAGTAAAGAGCTTAATTTTATTCGTTAAATAGTCGTAACAAATGCCACTCTTGATTTCCAAATTCTCTAGACAAATCACATTTCAATGATTTTTTAATTACAACCAATCACAGTCGAGTTTCGCCTAGAATTTACCAACTAAAGTTTATCACAATAAAGAAAGCACCTCCTTTTTTAACAATCTGAATAGGTCATAGCATTATTTTGCAGTCACTGACTCTGTAGAAAATACGGCTACCAGATTGTATATATAGTGCATGAATGTCAACACGTAGCGCATACGAGAGAGAAATATAAAAATATTTGTAAGAATTGATTATACCACAAAGAAAAGAAACAACTGTTTGCACTTCCTTAAACGAATTATTTTCCAGGAAATGACGCAGAAAAATATATAATTGTCATATTTACATCATAGGACATCAGAAATTAATTAATACCTATAACGTTGGTTATAAATTTCTCCACAAGGGTGCATTCTTACAACATTGCGATCTTTTGGCAATAAATAATATTATTATCTGATTGCAGTGATGAACAAAGGAAGGAAATGAAGCGTACCAATCGTTTCTCATTTGTTTTCAAACATCGCCGTATACATTAAATATATAAATAATTTAAAATAACTATATTTAAATATTGATTTGTGAGTAAACAGCTTAATTTTATTCGTTAACCCTTAAATTGGCAGAACACAAATTTCTTCTCTTAGTTATTTGAATGTAGCGGACCGCAGTGAAAACGGAATCTTGTATAACAGTTATTATTAGGTATATTGTATAATTAGACACACATTTAAGTGGTTTCTTTTCGTTCGTTTTCTTCTGATTTATTTACAATATTAAATTAATTAAACCAACTGATGTATTCAAAAGGATATATTACGAATTTAAGGGTTAAATAGTCCTAAGAAATGGCACTCTTCATTTCCAAATTCTCTAGATAAATTGGAAATCACTCGTGGCGTTACTTATAATAGTAAGAGAGAGATTGGTTTGAATCGCAGCTACTAGCCTGTAGTCTGCTGGTAATTCCTGCAGAATGTATCATGTTCTCTTTGCTGTACAGTTGCAGATGATGTTTCCTTAAGCGTAGATCCAGATTCCCTGCCGTTTCCTTTGACGAATTTGACCTACTTTAACGGTCTGATCAAATATCCCTCGGTATAAACATTCAATACATCTCGCAAATGGAAGACAGTAGTGATATTGTTTTCTGAATGCGCTATTCTCTATATTTATTATTTATTTCATCATATTTATAGATTTTTAACATGAAGCTCATATCGCGTCTTACAGCCTTTAGGGGTAGCCGTTATACTGGTGTGTGTTTACTTACTTACTGGCTTTACGGCCCTTTGAGTCTAATTATAGCATCTTCTTTGTTATGAGTTTCTGGACCAAGTTAATTTAGTTATGCTTATTTCCCACAGATGCCATGAATGGCATGTAGTCAGCATACCGACATAATGAGACATCTAGAGTCCCTCCATGGTATTTTTACCTTGTCGAGGTGGAGTGGCTTGCCTGCTTGAATGATCACGAGAGCTATGCCGGCGGTAGCATTGCTGCCGATAGGGTTACCCATTCCGGACTGGTCGAAGGTGATAAGTCAGGCGAAAAAAGTACCTTGGTCGAAACAGTGACGATATTTTACCATAAAAAACAACCGTCAAGAAATGCGGACATGGGTTCAACTGGGATACAATTTTCCGGAGGTCAAATAGTCCCCCATTCGGTTCTCCGGGCGGGGACTACTTCAGGAAACCCATTCCAAAGGCTCAACCATAGGGGCATGTTCCTAGGAACATGGGATGTTAGGACTTTATACAATAGCGGGGCGCTAGAGGTATTAATCCGTGAATTAGATAAATCACCCTTGGATATAGTCGCTTTACAGGAAGTTAGATGGCCAGGAGAAGGTAGTCAGGAATCAGGAAGCTTTGCATTATACTACGGGGGTGCAGAAAGACCTGAATTTGAAACGGGTTTTTTAGTCTGAAGGAGGATCCTATCTGCTATCCGAGATATTAAGTTTGTCAGTGATAGGATACCATACATAATTCTAAAAGGTAAACGGCATGGTTTTGTAATCGTAAATGTACATGCTCCCACAGAAGACAAAGATGACAAGATCAAGCATGAGTTTATGATTAGATATAATGAGAACAGTTAAATCTCGTAGACTGCGATGGGCAGGACGAGTGGAATGAATGGGGAATGAAAGACGTGCATGGAAGGTTCCTGTAGGAAAATCAGGGGGAAAACGCCCAGTTGATAGACCAAGAATGAGGTGGGAAAATAACATTAACTATGATTTGAGGGAAGTAGATTATACAGGGTATGATTAGAAAACATTGGCTCGGGATAGGGATATATGGAGAGCTTATGTCCGCGCGCCCATGAACCTACGGGTTCGATAGTGCCAGTGAGTAAGTATTATTATTATTATTATTATTATTATTATTATTATTATTATTGGTAGTAGTAATAATACCATATTTAGTCGATTAGTATACTTATATTATTATTGGCATAGTTCTAAAACTGAATTTTATGTTTGATCTATATATATACGTATATATATACTTACTTGCTCACTGGCACTATCGAACCCGTAGGTTCATGGCCACGCGGACATAAGCTCTTCATACATCCCTATCCTGAGCTAATGCTTTCCAATCGTCCCCTGTATAATCTACTTCCCTCAAATCATAGTTAATGTTATTCTCCCACCTCATTCTTGGTCTACTAACTGGGCGTTTCCTTCTGGCTTTCCTAGAACAAGTTTCCATGCACGTCTTTCATTCCCCATACGCGCAACATGTCCTGCCCATCGCAGTCTACGAGACTTAACTGTTCTTATTATATCTGGCTTCCTATAAAGACCACGTAGTTCATTGTTATGTAGTCTTCTCCATTCACCTGTCTGTTCATCTCTCTTTGGTCCAGAAATGTTCCTAAGAACTTTATTCTCAAATACTTGTAATCTCCTTTCCTCCCTTAAAGTAAGAATCCATGTTTCGCACGCATATAATATAACTGGTAGAATAATAGTTTTATATATTTCCGCTTAACGTTATATATATATATATATATATATATATATATATATGGTATGATAAGAAAAATAAATGCCTGGACGGGATTCCAACCCGGATCTCTGAGTCTGTACCTCAGCGTGATATCCATTACACTACCAGGCGAATCCAATTCAAACACTTATTTTTCTTTTATATGTATTATATTCTCCATTATTACTAGAAGTCGCGAGAACTCGGTATTCACTGAATATATTCTCTTTAATTTGCTTACTTGTTATAGTCAGCTACTAGATGGCAGTCAAGACCGAGTTCTCGCGACATCTAGTAATAATGGAGAATATAATACATATATAAGAAAAATAAGTGTTTGAATTGGATTCGCCTGGTAGTGTAATGGATATCACGCTGAGGTACAGACTCAGATATCCGGGTTCGAATCCCGTCCAGGCATTTATTTTTATCATACCATATTAAGCTTACATTGCTCAATGTTAAACATTTAATTATAACATATATATGTGGTATGATAAAAAAAATAAATGCCTGGACAGGATTCGAACCCGGATCTCTGAGTCTGTACCTCAGCATGATATCCATTACACTACCAGGCGAATCCAATTCAAACATTTATTACCAATTCAAACATTTATTTATTATATTCTCCATTATTACTAGATGTCGCGAGAACATATATATATATATATATATATATATATATATACCGACCGATTGAGGGTCTTTCCACTTTTCAGCGGTTGCCCTTTTACCAACCGGCTGCTGGCCCTTCACATCCACATATGTCAATCACAGAGGTAGATGATCAACAGCCAGTGTAGGGGTGACATGTGGTTAGCATGTCGAGTCCCCCAGCCGTTATAGCTGGTTCCTCAACCTGGAGCCGCTACTTATTGTAGCTACCCAATTGCCTCACGATGCTGGGTGGGCACCGGTCCCATACTGGCCGAAATACCATGAGAAAATTTCTTCCCCCATGGAGACTCGAACCAGCGCAAGTCCCGTAGCTCTGCGCCAAGGCTTCCTACCTTAACCGCTCGGCTACGGCGCGGGACATATATATATATATATATATATATATGTTATAATTAAATGTTTAACATTGAGCAATGCAAGCTTAATATGGAATGATAAGAAAAATAAATGCCTGGACGGGATTCGAACCCGTATCTCTGAGTCTATACCTCAGCGTGATATCCATTACACTACCAGGCGAATCCAATTCAAACACTTATTTTTCTTATATATGTATTATACTCTCCATTATTACTAGATGTCGCGAGAACTCGGTCTTCACCGCCATCTAGTAGCTGACTATAACAAGTAAGCAAATTAAAGAGAATATTTTTACCTTATAGCGTCACTGCTTGTGTATGTACATATGTAAGAAGATTATTTTACTAAGACCATTACACGTGTTGTGATGTTAATAAAGGGTACTTAGAAAATTATTAAAATGCCATTGAATTTATATTCTATAAATTCAAAACTAAATTCTTTTTGCGTTATTCATAAGGCTCTATCGAAATCGCTCTCTGGAAGTCTGTTGACTGCGCTATGTATTCAGAAAGCAATTTGATGGCCACATATAGGAGAAAGAAAATTGAAATTCCAAGCTAACAGAAGGGACTATCTCTGAAACTGATCGTTAGTGACAGGAAGCATCATCCTAACTTCCAACATCCAACATCCAACGTCACTTGAGGGATCCAATTTGATATAATCCAAATATTTAAAAGTAGACATCCCGAGGCCTGCTAAAGTTTTCCCCAACATATATTTGAGATTGTAAATACAGGATGTAATATTGTATTGTCAACAAACCTCAGTATTATTAATCGGAACTGGCGCTTAATTTAAAAAAAAAAGTTGAAGGGGAAAGCGCGGTTGAGAGGGTAAATCGGAACAAATTTCAAACTCCAAACAAAACAAACTGAAAACTGGTAAAGCAATTAAGCCTCTTTATCTAATGCATATAATGTGATTTTTCTTTTGAAACGCATCCGATTTTAGGGCGTGTAAATATTTGTGAGTGATAAAAAGTGGAAGTTAACAAACAGGTACCTTTGATTTCTGACCAACTTTGTTGACTTGTGACATAAAAATAATCACCTTGACGTGGTGGGGGGGCTTAGTACCCGATGAACCAGACGACTCTACTGGGGAAGATTGACTTAGGTTAATCTTGCTGGTGGGTAAGAGGCGAGGGGAACTAAGTATAGCTCACAACGAAGGAATGGCGTCTGTATCCATATTGGGCGGCCACATCTTCGTCAAGTCAAGTCTTCAACGGTCAACAGGGCGACAAGGAATAGCACAGCTAAACTTGTAGGGCTTGAAGAGCGGAAGAAGCAGCCCTCTCTTGGGGGGTGGATACCCAGAGGAGCATGTTTGGAGGCTCAGAGGAAGCAGCCCTTCCACCATCCTTGTCCTGCGAAGCGCTCGTAACGCTTCCAGGAGACATTTATCTTACTGAGAACTTCATGGAAATCAGCCGGATTGTCATAAAAGGAACCGACCCAAGCAAGATAAAAGGATACGATTTGGAATAAAGGACATTTTGAAATTAGGAAATTGGAACGTAAGGGGAATAAATACAAAAGAAGAAGAATTAGAAAGAGAATTAAAGAAAAAAGAAATAAATATAGCAACAATAACAGAAACAAAAAAGAAACTAAAAGGAACAAAGGACTTACAACACTATACTATGTTGTATAGCGGAGTAGAACAGACAAAAGAGCGCAGTGTGGAGTAGCAATTTTAATAGATGAAAAATGGAAGAACAAATTGAATAGCTATGAGTTTATAAATGAAAGAATCCTGATAGCCAGATTTAAAATGAAAGAGGATATATGATGATAATTGCTGTGTATGCCCCAGAGGAAGGCAAGAAAGAAGAAACAAAAACATTTTAAAACATTACAAACATTAGTTGATAAATATACAAAAGATCATCATTTAATAATAAGTGGAGACTTAAATGCCAGAGTAGGCAATGTCCCTATACCTAATGTAATAGGAAATAATGGAGAAATAACAATAAATGAAAATGGACAGGATTTGAGACAGTTTTCAGCCTTAATCAATTAAAAATAATGAATACCTATTTCCGAAAAAAGGACATACATAAATATACAAGAAGTGGATATAACTCAAGATCAATAATTGACTATTTAATCGTAAACACAAGCTAGGAGCCTTGGTAAAAGATGTGAGAGTACATAGAGGCAGCGATATATACTCTGATCACTATCTCGTGATAAGCAAAATAAACATAATAGCTAAATGGCGGAAAAATAACATAAAGAACAAAAGAAACCAAGAAGAAGTATATAAAATATATTTATTACAAGATCAAAGTATTAGACAACATTATGAAAGCAGAATGAATAAATATATATCAGAGATAGCGACGTCAGAAGATATAAATATTGAATGGGAAAATATATCAAATGTAATACATAAAACAGCAAATGAGATATTAGGAAAGAAAATAGAATAAGGAATAGGAAGGGCTTGAGAACTTGGAATGCGAATATACAAATGCAGTGAATGAAAAACAAAAAGCATATCATACATACTTACGACTGAAAACAGAAGAATCTTATGAAGAATATAAAATGAAAAGGAGAATTGCTAAAAGCATTATAAGAAAATCCCATCAGGAGTCATGGGATAAATTTATAAGCTCAGTAGAACATGATATGTATGGAAGACAAGAAATAGGTTATAAATTAGTGAAACATCTAAATCAGACTGAGAAAGATTCTGCCAGATTGAATATAATCCCAGAACAAGAATGGATCCAGCATTATGAAAAACTTTGGAAAAAGGAGGAAATTGAAGGAAAAGAGAACAATGAGGAAGAAATAAAAGTGGAAAATATTGATGTAATAGACATAAATGAATTAGAAATGGCTTTGAAAACCACTAAGAATAGGAAAGCAACAGGATTAGATAATATAAATATGGAATTAATCAAATATAGTGGAATATTGTGTAAACTACGAATACTTCATCTAATTAATATATGTTGGCAGACCTATGGGATTCCAACCACTTGGAAAACAGCAATTGTCAAGAAATATTCAAAAGAGGAGACCGGAGAAATTGCGAGAATTACAGAGGGATTAGCTTAATGAATACTGGCTACAAAATATATACGAAAATAATAAATAATAGATTGAGAAACATAACAGAAGTAATAATAAGTGAAAATCAAAGTGGATTCAGAAAGGGAAGGTCATGTATAGACAATGTCTTTACACTGAAACAACTCATAGAAAAGAGAAGAGAAACATAACTTAGAAACTCACATAGGATTTATAGATTTGGATAAGGCCTTCGATCGAGTAAACAGACAAAAATTATGGGAAATATTACGAATGAAAGGATACCCGCTGTGCCTTGTAGAAACAATAAAGACATTATATGAAGACACAAATATAATTATAGATACCGGATTCAAAAGAACAGATGCAATCAAAACAAATACTGGATTACGACAAGGATGTAGTTTATCACCCACTTTGTTTAATATATATATAGACGATATTTTTAATAAATGGAAAGTTTTAGTAAATCCAGGAATAAGAATGGATAATAAAATGTGCATAAATAATCTTTTATTTGCTGACGATGTAATCATAATACAGAAAAATGAAGACGACTTACAGAAATCAATGCATGCATTAAATGAAATATGTAAATTATACGATCTAAAAATTTCTGTAAGGAAAACGAAGACCATGGCTTTTAGAGGAAGAGATCCAGTGAGAACCAAAATTATTTTAGAAAATCAAAGTATAGAACAGGTGTCTAGTTTCAAATATTTGGGCTGTGATGTTGGCTACAATGTGGAAAGAGATATTGACTCCAAAATAAATAATTTCAGACGGTGTGTGGAACAATACAGAGAACATTCAAAAATAAAATTAGAAAAGAAACCAAGATAAAAATGTATAATGTTATGGCGGTTCCCACAATATTGTATGGATGTGAAACTTGGGCTCCAGTGAAAAGACAGAAGGATAGAATACAGACGGCAGAGATGCGGTTCCTAAGACAAGTAAAAGGATGTACAAGACTTGATAGAATAAGAAATGAGGATATAAGAGAAGAATTGAAAGTACAGCCTTTGTTGGATAAAGTCACGAATTACAGACAGAAATGGATTGATCACATGGATGGAATGAGCAAGGAGAGATATCCATTGTTAGCCAGAAATTATCAAGCAAGAGGAAGGCGTGATGTTGGAAGACCTAGAAGACGTTGGGCTGATGCATTATGAAGTCGGAACGGGCAATTGCCTAATCCCTGGAGTGATGATGATGATGATGATGTGTTTATTTCCAAAGCTTTGCGTTTAGAGTTTAGATTGATTAGAGGATAAATTAACTGATTTTATTAAGTTTTCTACATTTTCACCAGTCCGTGTTGTTTTAGTAGAATTTTTATATTTAAATAGTGAGTGACAAACTACGGTTGTCCATTTACAATGTGGTCAAACTAGTGATTTTTTCCACAAAACTGTCGCTTTGTAAATTATCGCTATATTTACAGTAAATACTGCTCAGTTTACTAGAACTATTTTAGTAAAGAAAATCGCTTACTAACCGATTTCTAACTCAATTGAGTTTTGACTTAGGATTTCACGGCCGGAGTTATAATGACGATCTTGTAGAAGATTTCCGGGCTGTTGCCCGTGGTATTGAGGCTTGTAGTTCCCCGACGTTTCGCCAGAGACTGCGTTCGGCATCCTCAAGATTGTCTCGAGACAAGGTTTGTCTTGAGACTCAAGACAATCTTGAGGATGCCGTACGCAGTCTCTGGCGAAACGTTGGGGAACTACAAGCCTCGAGACCACGGCCAACAGCCCGAAAATCTTCTATAAGATCATCAACTGAGTTTGTTTTTTCTTTAAGCAAATAATTATTTTGTTTCAATAGGCTATTATAATTATCATACGAAATTAAGAAATAATCGCGATTAGAAATTATTTAATATTGAAATACATACTAAATAAAGTTTAATGTTTAAATGCAGTTGTATTACTCACTAGCTAATATCCGGCGTGCGCTGCTGCACCTAAATAAATGAAAATTAATGTGCTTTTATGTTCAGTCGAATAAGTAAAAAAATAAATAATTATATATTTATATTTTTAGATACCCCGTGCTGATTAACCGGCGTTGCCCGGGAATCCCGATCTTCTTAATATAAACATCCATAGTAATTCTGCCAATAAAACTAAATATATGGTCACACGTAGAAGTTCATTATATAATGGAACTGGACAGCTAATGACAAATGAGGGAAATTTTGAGGAAGTGGCTGAATTCAAATACATAGGAACAATAATCACAAATAGGAATGAGATGCAAAAAGAAATTAAACATAGGCTCAATTCTGGAAATGCGTGCTATTATGCATTGCAGAGACTCTTGATGTCCCAACTCCTTTCAAAAAACGTTAAGCTGAAAATATATAAAACTATTATTCTACCAGTTATATTATATGGGTGCGAAACATGGACTCTTACTTTAAGGGAGGAAAGGAGATTACAAGTATTTGAGAATAAAGTACTTTGGAAAATCGTTGGACCAAAGAGAGATGAACAAACATGTGAACGGAGAAGACTACATAACAATGAACTACATGGTCTTTATAGGAAGCCAGATATAATACGAACAGTTAAGTCTCGTAGACTGCGATGGGCAGGACATGTTGCACGTATGGGGAATGAAAGACTTGCATGGAAGCTTCTTGTAGGAAAGCCAGAGGGAAGACGCCCAGTTGGTAGACCAAGAATGAGGTGGGAAAATAACATTAACTATGATTTGAGGGAAGTAGATTATACAGGGAATGATTGGAAAGCATTAGCTCAGGATAGGGATGTATGGAGAGCGTATGTCCGTGCGGCCATGAACCTACGGGTTCGATAGTGCTAGTGAGTAAGTAAGTAAGTATAGTAAATCTGCCTCAGGGCAGTTCTTTCACTGCAATCATAGCATTTTCATGCTATCCTTGCAGTTTTACTAGGGAATTTGTAGGTGTAGTAGCTTCCAGTTGCTTTCCACACCGGTGAAGGATGATGATGATGATTATGATGATGATGGCCATATGATTTCGGGGACCGTTTGGGCCTTAAAGTTTTCCTGACATTTGTCTTACAGGTGAGGAAAAACCTCGATGAAAACCTGACCCAGAAAAACTGCCCCGACCGGGGATCGAACCGGGCCCGCTGCGTGACAATGCAGCACGCTACCTCGAGACCACAGCGGTGGACGTCTTGACATAAATGAGCTGAAATACGACAATTAATGTGTGTTATATTTTGTTAAATAAGTGAAAGCGAAAAATTTATATCGTAATTATTTTTAGATACCCGGTGCTGTTTACCCGGCGTTGTCCGGGAATCTACTCATCCCGATCTTCTTGGCATAAATGAGCTGAAAGACGAAAATTAATGTACTTCTTATGATTGGTTGAATAGGTAAGGTGAAAAATAATGACTAATTTGACAAATTCTATTGCAGCCAGGATTTGCATTTAATACTTCACTAAGCTTATGAAATGCGATTTTAGCAACACCGTAATATTATTTCTCCAGGCCTACGGGTATTCCCCTCTTATACAGGTGTAAACATACATGTTACGCTTATATCCAATATATTACAGAGACTTTATTAATTAAATATATTAATAAATAATTAATTAATTACTAGTCATTAGCTGAAGGAAAAATTATAATTTAATACCACATTTAGGAGTAAAATATGCATTTATGCATTAAAAATCTAAAATAAGCATTTTCTTCGGGAATATGCATTTGTATGCATTATCAAATACCGCTCAAATTGTCTGTGAAGGGACCACTTAACATCTAAATCATTTCCGCATACTTTTTAATTCTTAAAACAAAATATGCATTTCGTATACAAATCTGGGATCTAGTAATAATGGTAGATAGATCATCGATTGATTAATATCTTTGACATCGTCCGATTTCTAATAGCCAATTTTGTCGGTCCATCCAATCTCCTGCTTGTAGATGTTTCTCCTTCATGTATAAACATATTCCCTGACTCCAGGAGGTTTTAGGTCTTCCTCTGCCTCGTCTTCCCTCAGGTTTCCATTCCAAAACAGATTTTGGTAGTCGACCCCCTTCCATTCGCTGGACATGTCCATACCATCTTAATTGCTGAGTTTTAATATAATCTAAAATAGTGTCTTCAATCTTCATTTTCTCCCTTATACCTGAGTTCCTAATTTTTTCTCTTCTTGAAATTGTTGCTTACTTATTTTTTTTTACTTTTGAGGGCCTCTCCACTTTTCAGCGGTTACCCTGTATTCCCATTTGCCATTCTTGCCGATCACGCCATTCATCCTCCTCCAGACCTCGGTCATTCATCAATCTATGGATCTCTCCTCTCCAAGTTGTTCTTGGCCTGCCCCGTTTCCTTCTACCAGAAGGTGGCCATTCCAAAAGAGTTTTGGGCCACCTATCATCCTCCATTCTCCTGACAAGGCCATACCACTGAAGAGCTCGTCTTTCGATCCTTTCAGCCACTGTCTCCTCCATATTCATCATCTGCCTCACTTCTTCATTTCTTCTTCTTTCCAACCTGGCACTGCGTCTTATTCCATCCATCTCCACTGCCAAGATCTTAGTTTTTTGTCCCTCTACCAAAGTCCATCCCTCAGCTCCATAAGTCATTATGGTTTCCACAACAGACTTCAAAATCCTCTTCTTCGTGTGGTTTGACATGGTCATACTCCACAGTACTCCATTCAACATTTTTATGGCTCTTCGTGCTTGTACTAACCTGCTATCTACTTCAGCTTTACAACTCGCGAAATTCTTGTTGCCCTTCGTATAAAATCAATTTCCGTTGCCAAAAGGTACTTATTTGTTTTGCTCCATACGTAATGATGCTTTTAACAATTGTATGATACATATTCATTTTATTTTTATTACTTATATTTTTATCCCACAATATTCCATTGAGGCAAGCAATTTTAAATTTTCCTTCATTATTTCTGTTATAATGGTATTGTAACATTAAAATATCATAATCACCATGTAAGTTCTTTCACGTGCTAAGCCTAATGCCTTGTAAAAGTCTCACTTAAACGTTTCAGCCAAATATGTTGATCATTATTATGAGAATAATGGTAATAATACTATTAATGAGTAATACTTGAATTTTATGCCAATGTTATATTATTTGGGTAAAATATATATTTTGCTCCCAAGAGTTTGGGCTTGGATAAGGGCCTGGTTCGTTGCCACAAGCTGTTACTTTAGATTAGTGCATGAAGATGGAGTAATGTGTGACTTGAGACATGAGAGCTGGAAGAGATTTCGTTGTTCTGCTGTGTTGATAAAGTGGCTATGGAGTGAGGGGGGATGAAGACAAATAAGTGACGCCTTCATCATGGTCCTGCTTAGTTCCATCAACCACAATAATTCAACTTGATGCTTCATCAACGCCATCTCTGCCCCATGTTACATCAAGTACTTCCATCACACATTAGTTTTATTCTTATTCTCTCTTTTATTTCACTATCCTCTTGGATTCTATGTTTTTATATAATTTAAGTTACTTGAGAAAACAGCAACTGACGACTATTGCCTTCTCCAGTGAATAAGGCTTAGAGAGTGCACCCAATCTCTAACTTTCCGAACATGTTGAGGAATTACTTTAATAGCAAATACTACTGCTACTACTACTATCACAACTACTAGATTAGATTAGATTAGATTTATTTAGCCTGGTGGAGTTAAGGCCATGTGGCCTTCTCTTCCACTCACCTGGACAAACACATATTACATCAGAATATAACAATCACAATTAACTCTGATATTAAATACTAAGTAAAAATTTGATCAAAAAGATAATATCTATTATATTACGATCTATAATACAACCAGTTAATATTAGTTAAAATTAATAATAAAATGTATACAAGCAAGACATATTAAACTGTCCCTGTCTAATGTTTATAAAAAAAACAAAAAAATATAATGAGATATAGAAAACCAATTTTACTTTTGTACAATATTTAAAACAAAACAAAATATTTGTTAATCTTAATATTATTTTCATAGATAATTAAGTTTATTAATTGTTAAAAGAATATTATCAGTGAGGTGTATAAGTTAGTTAGTTATTAAATAATTCTTTAATTTGTTTTTGAAGGATGTTATAATTTGACAGCCTCTGACATAGGTCGGAAGGGAATTCCATGTTTTGGTAAGTGAGACTGTAAAAGATAATTAATAATATACAGTGTGATGAGGAGGGATATAAAGGACAATGTGCTGATGGGATCGAGTGTCAAGTTTATGTGTGTCGGATAGTCTGATGAAGCGGCGTGTTAAATAATTAGGCGATGATGTGTGAAGGATTTCATAGAGAAGGGATATGGAATGGACAGTTCTACGATCTCTTAGACTACTATTACCATCGCAAACTAACTATACCCTTCCGAACTAAGTTTCAGTTCTAATGTAAACAAAACATATGTAAGACTGCATTTTCATTGGTCGAATAAGAAAATGTAGTTCGCTCTCTAACACTGTCCGTCGCCGTTGGAGTAGTTAGAGTCCCTATCTTCTATTTCGGCGACCCAAGTTCGATTCCCGGCGAGTTAAGGGAATTTAAATCTCCACCTTGGGTCTGGGCGTGTGTCCTGTCTTGTGTTTTGTATCGGCTACGGTGGACTAGTGGTTATGCTCCTTGCCTCTGGTCCAGAGGATCGCGGGTTCAAACCCGGGTGGGGTCGATGGATTTTTTAGGATGGAAAATCCAAGGAGCAAGTCCTCCGGGAGGGACTTTAAGCCGTGGGTCTGAAGTTTTTCAGGCTTGGTAATAGATCCTGAAGCCTGAACGAAAGGCCTCTAAGCAAAATTTACCAATTTTCCCGTCCTAGTACTAGCTTGGTTTTCTAGATGTCAGTATGAGGCGGAACGCTGACCACAGACCACATAAATGACATCTATACGAAAACAAGTGTAACTAAAGTAGAATGATTCAAATTCTTACCTGTAGGAGGAGAGCGCCTAAATCTCTGTTAAGGGAAACATGGGCTTACAAGATACAAGAAGATGTGTAAATAAGGTAAAATGTTAACAAATATAAAAACAATAAAGGAAATCAGTGTAAACTAAGAAAACGAGAAAGAAATGGGGAAAAAACAATAAAGATAATATACGGTATGTATATATATTATCTAGCAGATGTCTATATTAGTTATATGCGAGAATCTTAAATTATATAATTACAATTTTAATACATTAAATAAATATTGTTTTATTTTTACACATGCGCAATGGAGAATACGTTAGAATTTCAATTGTTTCAGAATAAAACAAAATCTGTAGAATTTCTTAAACATTGGAAAGCAAAGCTTTTGAAAAATGTTGAAAAACAAATTATTTTGAATATTTTCAAACAGTTTAGCAGTTAGAGAAAAATATTACACATTAACCATTCCATCAATCCCCGGTCGGGACAAGTTTCCAGGGTGAGTTTTTTTTTCAGGGTTTTCCTCACCTGTAAGATAAATGTCAGGTACGTTTATGGCCCAAACGATTCCCGAAAACCATCTGGCTATCATCAATATCATATTCGCCTAATTAGCTTAGGCCCTAAGTTTAATTTAAGGTCGCTCCTGACGTATTATTACCATCATCATCAACTCTCATATCTATAATTGTAGGCTTTCACGGCCGGCGTCTTGATCCATATTTGGTTCGTCTTCCGGGCTTATAGGCCGTGGTCTGGTTGTCTTCTTACTCGACGTTTCGTCTACTGCTGCGGTAGACATCATCAGGAGATACTGCGTGCTTTCTGTGAACTCCTCAACAGTCGGCTGCAGACTGGCTGGTCGTTGGAAACTGTCTCTCTGTTTATAGCTAAACCCGGGGCTATAAACAGAGTGACAGTTTCCAACGACCAGCCAGTCTGCAGCCGACTGTTGAGGAGTTCACAGAAAGCACGCAGTATCTCCTGATGATGTCTACCGCAGCAGTAGACGAAACGTCGAGTAAGAAGACAACCAGACCACGGCCTATAAGCCCGGAAGACGAACCAAATATGGATCAACTCTCATATCATTCGGGCGTCCCAGTCTCTGAAGTGGGTTACAAGTACGCCATGCTAGGAGAGAACACCAGAAATTTCGAAATGACCACCTGGGGCATTTGAAAAAAAAACATATTTTATCATGTATTTTATGTCTTTCGGGCTAAATGACCGTGGTCTGGTTTTATTAACGTTGAGTGAAAGTCTACAATTTTGCATATTTTTTATCATTTTGTTCAAACCGCATAGCTATCGTTTCGGCTCACAAATGTATTCGCTATTAATCCTAAATTTTGTGAAATTTCATGAAGCGTCGTTGTACAGTTTTCATGTACATTGTAGAAGGACTACCTCAGTAGATTATTATGGAAGGCACCTAGACTCAAGTTATCAGCCACTAATATCGATCTCTGTAGATGGATCTGAATGCAGGGTCAGCCCTTGTCGGATTCCTATAGCAAGTGATATGTGAGCAGGGTCAGCCCTTGTCGGATTCCTATAGCAAGTGATATGTGAGCAGGGTCAGCCCTTGTCGGATTCCTATAGCAAGTGATATGTGAGCAGGGTCAGCCCTTGTCGGATTCCTATAGCAAGTGATATGTGAGCAGGGTCAGCCCTTGTCGGATTCCTATAGCAAGTGATATGTGAGCAGGGTCAGCCCTTGTCGGATTCCTATAGCAAGTGATATGTGAGCAGGGTCAGCCCTTGTCGGATTCCTATAGCAAGTGATATGTGAACAGGGTCAGCCCTTGTCGGATTCCTATAGCAAGTGATATGTGAGCAGGGTCAGCCCTTGTCGGATTCCTATAGCAAGTGATATGTGAGCAGGGTCAGCCCTTGTCGGATTCCTATAGCAAGTGATATGTGAGCAGGGTCAGCCCTTGTCGGATTCCTATAGCAAGTGATATGTGAGCAGGGTCAGCCCTTGTCGGATTCCTATAGCAAGTGATATGTGAGCAGGGTCAGCCCTTGTCGGATTCCTATAGCAAGTGATATGTGAGCAGGGTCAGCCCTTGTCGGATTCCTATAGCAAGTGATATGTGAGCAGGGTCAGCCCTTGTCGGATTCCTATAGCAAGTGATATGTGAGCAGGGTCAGCCCTTGTCGGATTCCTATAGCAAGTGATATGTGAGCAGGGTCAGCCCTTGTCGGATTCCTATAGCAAGTGATATGTGAGCAGGGTCAGCCCTTGTCGGATTCCTATAGCAAGTGATATGTGAGCAGGGTCAGCCCTTGTCGGATTCCTATAGCAAGTGATATGTGAGCAGGGTCAGCCCTTGTCGGATTCCTATAGCAAGTGATATGTGAACAATGTCTGTAGATGGATCTGAATGCAGGGTCAGCCCTTGTCGGATTCCTATAGCAAGTGATATGTGAACAATCTCTGTAGATGGATCTGAATGCAGGGTCAGCCCTTGTCGGATTCCTATAGCAAGTGATATGTGAACAATCTCTGTAGATGGATCTGAATGCAGGGTCAGCCCTTGTCGGATTCCTATAGCAAGTGATATGTGAACAATGTCTGTAGATGGATCTGAATGCAGGGTCAGCCCTTGTCGGATTCCTATAGCAAGTGATATGTGAACAATCTCTGTAGATGGATCTGAATGCAGGGTCAGCCCTTGTCGGATTCCTATAGCAAGTGATATGTGAGCAGGGTCAGCCCTTGTCGGATTCCTATAGCAAGTGATATGTGAACAATCTCTGTAGATGGATCTGAATGCAGGGTCAGCCCTTGTCGGATTCCTATAGCAAGTGATATGTGAACAATCTCTGTAGATGGATCTGAATGCAGGGTCAGCCCTTGTCGGATTCCTATAGCAAGTGATATGTGAACAATCTCTGTAGATGGATCTGAATGCAGGGTCAGCCCTTGTCGGATTCCTATAGCAAGTGATATGTGAACAATCTCTGTAGATGGATCTGAATGCAGGGTCAGCCCTTGTCGGATTCCTATAGCAAGTGATATGTGAACAATCTCTGTAGATGGATCTGAATGCAGGGTCAGCCCTTGTCGGATTCCTATAGCAAGTGATATGTGAGCAGGGTCAGCCCTTGTCGGATTCCTATAGCAAGTGATATTGTGAACATGTCTGTAGATGGATCTGAATGCAGGGTCAGCCCTTGTCGGATTCCTATAGCAAGTGATATGTGAACAATGTCTGTAGATGGATCTGAATGCAGGGTCAGCCCTTGTCGGATTCCTATAGCAAGTGATATGTGAACAATGTCTGTAGATGGATCTGAATGCAGGGTCAGCCCTTGTCGGATTCCTATAGCAAGTGATATGTGAACAATGTCTGTCATGAGGATCTGAAGCTTATGTAGGCTTCAGAATTGCTCAGGTATATGTAAGGAATTGTTTCCACCATCCAATCATAGTCTCCGGTTTGTAACCTGTGGCTAGTGGAGCAACATATGTCTATTTAATTATATTAAGTATATCGAAAATACAGAATAATTTAACAGAGAAATTCACAGTGAATAAAGGCCTTAAGCAGGGATGCAGTTTGTCACCAATTCTTTTTAACATTTATTTAGACCAGGCTCTTAACTTGTGGTATAAAAAATGTTCTGAAATGGGTATTCCTATAGGAGGAAAAGTACTGCATTCATTGTTGTTTGCAGATGATCAAATGATTTTTTGCAGGGGATGAAGATTATATGAAATATATGATAAATAAACTAATGAAATAATATAAAAAATGGGGACTCAATATAAATTTACACAAACAAATGTGTTTGGAAAAGGATGTGGATAACCTCATACTCGAAACAGGGAAAATAAAAAAAAAGTTAATTTTTTTAAAATTACAAGTTTAGGTACCTGTGAGAGAGATACAGAGACTAAAATTGCAATGGCAAAAATTGTACTTACTTACTTACTCACTGGCACTATCGAACCCGAAGGTTCATGGCCGCGCGGACATAAGCTCTCCATACATCCCTATCCTGAGCTAATGCTTTCCAATCATTCCCTGTATAACCTACTTCCCTCAAATCATAGTTAATGTTGTTCTCCCACCTCATTCTTGGTCTACCAACTGGGCGTTTTCCCTCTGGCTTTCCTACAAGAAGCATCCATGCACGTCTTTCATTCCCCATACGTGCAACATGTCCTGCCCATCGCAGTCTACGAGACTTAACTGTTCTTATTATATCTGGCTTCCTATAAAGACCATGTAGTTCATTGTTATGTAGTCTTCTCCATTCACCCGTCTGTTCATCTCTCTTTGGTCCAAAAATTTTCCTAAGAACTTTATTCTCAAAATACTCGTAATCTCCTTTCCTCCCTTAAAGTAAGAGTCCATGTTTCGCACCCATATAATATAACTGGTAGAATAATAGTTTTATATATTTTCAGCTTAACGTTTTTTGAAAGGAGTTGGGACATCAAAAGTCTCTGCAATGCATAATAGCATGCATTTCCAGAATTGAGCCTATGTTTAATTTCTTTGTGCGTCTCATTCCTATTTGTGATTATTGTTCCTAGGTATTTGAATTCAGCCACTTCCTCAAAATTTCCCTCATTTGTCATTAGCTGTCCATTTCCATTATATACTGAATTTCTACCTGTGACCATATATTTAGTTTTACTGATATTTACTTCCAGTCCTAATTTCTTAGTGTTACTCAATAGTGTGTGCGTGTTGGCCTTTAGTATCTCCTCGCTATCGGCCAATAGTACTACATCATCAGCATAAACTAACAGCTTATTAATACCATTCAGTTGTAAGCCTTCCTCATTCTCTAAAGATTTAATGGCATGCTCTAGTACAAAATTAAATAGTAGAGGAGATAGTGCATCTCCTTGCTTCAACCCATTCTGGATTTCAAAAGTGTCTGAAAACTGTTTGCCTACACGCACCCTACACTTTGAGCCATTTAGACACATTCGTATAAGTCTAACTAACTTTTTAGGAATTCCGAACTCCAGCAGGATACTATATAACTTCTCCCTCTTAATTGAATCATATGCTTTTTTGAAGTCTACATATAGTTGATGTACAGTGCCATTATATTCCCATTTCTTTTCTAAAATCTGTCTTTATACTAAAAATCTGATCTGTTGTAGACCTGTTTCTTCTAAATGCACATTGATGATCTCCTAGAATGTCATCAATGTAGGGAGTAAGTCTGCTTACTAATATATTTGTAAGAATTTTGTATGAAGTTGAAAGTAATGAGATGCCCCTATAGTTGTTGCAATCAGTTTTATCTCCTTTCTTATAAATTGGTACGATAATTGATTCCTTCCATTCATCTGGAAGAGCTTCTTTTTCCCAAATCATACTAAGCAACCAGCGTATTTTGTCTATCAATTTTTCTCCTCCTGATTTTATGAGTTCTGCTGGGATCTCATCTGAACATGATGCTTTATACATCTTCAATTTTTCAATCGCCATTTCAACCTCTAATGCACTTGGCTCTGCGACTAGCATTTCTGCTGTCTGTAACTTAACCTCCTCAATGTCCTGTTCTGTATGTACATTTAATAGCTGATTAAAGTAACTTTTCCATCTATTTAATATACTCCTAGAATCTGCAATCATATCCCCATTTTCATTTCGAATTATGTTTGTTCTAGCCTGAAACCCTTTCTTCTCTATACTAATTCCCTGATATAATTCTCTAATGTTCCTATTTTTTGCATTCATTTCAAGATCATTAATCTTCTCTCTCAAATATTCCCTCTTTTTACTCTTTAGTAACTTAGTGGTTTCCCGTCTAATACTACCCAATTGCTCTAAATTTACCTCATTTGGCTCGTGTAACCATTTAATTTTTGCTAGTTTTCTTTTCTTTACAATGTTGGCACATTCCTCATCAAACCATTTCTGTTTTTGCCTCTTTTTTTAAACAACCAATGCTTTCTGATGCTGACAATTTAATAGTATCTCTTATATCCTCCCATTCTTTATTTATATCAGGTTCTTCTTCGTTTGCCACATTGTCATCTGAAGATTCCAGTACTTCAAATCTATTAGCAATTTTGATTTGGTATTCTTGCCGCATTTCATCATTTCTCAAGTTTTTTAATTCATATTTTACAGAATCATCTTTAGCATTCGTTCCTCTCATAAGCGATAGCCGTTGTCTGATTTTTCACTCTGACCAGATGATGATCCGAATTGCAGTCTATCCCTCTAACTGATCTAATATCAATGATGCTACTGTGCCAGCGTTTATCCACTAATACATGATCTATCTGGTTCCGAGTTTTCTCCATCTGGGGACGTCCAGGTGTATTTATGAATATCCTTATGCTGAAATGTTGTGCTCTTAACAATCAGATTCTTCGATGTGGCAAATGTGACTAACTCTAACCCCGTTGTCGTTACTATCTTCATGAAGACTGAATTTGCCTATTGTTGGTTTGAATATATCTTCCCGCCCCACTTTTGCATTAAAATCTCCTATGACAATTTTCATATGATATCGTGAAAGGCTATCAAATAAGCATTCTAATTCTTCATAGAACTCATCCTTGATCTTGTCATCTTTATCTTCTGTGGGGGCATGTACATTTACAATTATAAAATCATGTCGTTTACCCTTTAGAATTATGTATGATATCCTATCATTAACAAACTTAATATCTCGGATAGCGGATAGGATCCTCCTTCTGACTAAAAAAACCCGTTCCAAATGCAGGTCTTTCTGCACCCCCATAGAATAATGCAAAGGTTCCTGATTCCTGACTACCTTCTCCTGGCCACCTAATTTCCTGTAAAGCGACTATATCTAAGGGCGATTTATCTAGTTCCCGCGTTAATATCTCTAGTGCCCCACTATTGTATAAAGTCCTAACATTCCATGTTCCTAGGAACATGTCCCTGTGTTTGAGCCTTTGGCATGGGTTCCCTGAAGTAGTCCCCGCCCGGAGAACCGAATGGGGGACTATTTGACCTCCGGAAAATTTTACCCCAGATGAACCCATGTCCGCATTTCTTGACGGTTGTATTTTTACGGTGAAAGATCGTCACTCTTTCGCCCAAGGTACTTTTTTCGTCTGGCTTATCACCTTAGACCAGTCCGGCATGGGTAACCCTATCGGCAGCAATGCTACCGCCGGCATAGCTCTCAGGATCATTTAAGCACGCAAGCCACTCCACCACGACAAGGTAAAGATACCATGGAGGGGTGGCAAAAATTGTAACTAAGACATTGCATGGAATAAGTTGGAACAAAAATATTACAAAGGAAACTAAAATGAAAATTTATGAGAGCATAATACAGAATAGTTTGTCATATGGAAGTGAAACTTGGTCTTTGACGGAATTACAAAAGACTAAAATTATAACAGTTGAATTTGATTATTTTAGAAGAAGCCTCCAAAAAACAAGACAGGATAAAATTAGAAATGAATTCCTTTGGAGAGAAATGAATGTCACCACATCTGTTGTTAGAGGATTGAAAATCAAACGCTTAATTGGTATGGTCATGTACAAAGAATGGAAATGAAAGATGACCAAAAAATATATACCCCCTGGAAAAAATAAACATGGCAGACCAAGATGGAAATGGAAAACCTACGTCAGAACTATAATGGATTATAGGAATTTGGAAGAGGGAGATTGGAATGATAGAGATAAATGGAAACTGAAGACGGCAAACTTATAAGTGTGGGAAAGCCGAAGAAGAAGAAGTATATCGAGATTTTCCTATAAGAAAATTTATTAATTTTCAAATATTACCCAGTCGGTCAAATGGAATTCGTCATATATAGCATTTTCATGCTACGCTTTGCAGATTTACTAGGGAATTATAGGTGTGGTAGCTTCCAGTTGCTTTCCACACCGCTGAAGGATGATAAGGTTGATAATGATGGCCAAATAATTTTCGGGGACCGTTGGGCCCTAAGCTTCCTAACATTTGTCTTACAGGTGAGGAAAAACCCCGAAAAAAACTCACCCCGAAGCCTTTCCCGACCGGGAATCAAACCAAGGCCCGCTGCGTGACAAGGCAGCACGCTACCTCTTAACCACAGTGGTGGACTATAATAATAATAATAATAATAATAATAATAATAATAATAATAATAATAATAATAATAATAATAATAATAATAATAATAATAAATAATCAATTGAGTTGGTGTTTACTTGATGAAAATCCATATTTATTAATTAAATAAAAATAAAACGTAGTTCTGTTACAAAACATTTTATTATATGGGTCCAAAACCTGGACAGTAAGTAGAAAACAAGCCAATAAGCTGTTAGCAGTAGAAATGGAACTTTGGAGGCGAACGACAAGAATTTCAAGAAGGGATAAGGTCAGAAACAGCACAATAAAGGAAATCATGAAAGTTGAAAAAACTTATTAGAAAAAATAGAAGAAAAACGTTTGAAATGGTATGGACACCTAATAAGAATGGAAGAAGAGAGAATACCAAAGAAAATCCTTAATTGGAATGCTAATGGAAGAAGTGGAAGAGGCGGGCCTAGAGAACGATGGATGGATGGAGTGAAGCTAAAGTTTGAGGGAAGGAGATGCTTTAGACAGGAACCTCTGGCGACAAATCACTTTGGGGTGAAGGAGAAACTCTGTATTGTGGAATATTCCTAAATAAAAAAATATTATTTTTATTATTATAAATAATTATATATAAATAAAATGATTATTATCATCATTATCATTATTTTACGTTTTGTTTGAGCAAGAGCTTTTGGAAATCTGTGTACAGAGTTTCTGGGAATATTATGAGCCCACATTTAACAGTATGGAACATACAGGCATGTATAGATATCTTTGTCAAGGATGTTTCATTGAAATGTTGTATGTCTGATGTACTGATGTACGCCTGTATCCAGATTGTATCTCATGCCATGACGTCATCACTGGTGCCGTAATGTTCCGCCAGATATCGTCGTTTTGACAGCTCTAATGTATATGTACAGTATATCGTACAACAGATATATCTGCAAATTGTGCGAATATATACCACAACGTCGATTGTCTCTTTGTCGAGTTCGCAAGCTTCCAAGATGGCTGCCTCTAACAATTTGCGTAGAAGCTATTTAGGGAACTAGTGCTCTTATTGGTTTTGTTAAAAGAAATGTAAACATCTCAACCTTAACTTTAATAACTAACTAACTAACTGGCACTATCGAACGAATAGGTTCATGGCCGCACGGACATAAGCTCTCCATACATCCCTATCCTGAGCTAATGCTTTCCAATCATCCCCTGTATAATCTACTTCCCTCAAATCGTAGTTAGTTATTATCCCACCTCATTCTTGGTCTACCAACTAGTTGTTTCCCTATGCTTTTCCTACAAGAAGCTTCCAGACACGCCTTCTATTCCCCATTCGTGCCACATGTTCTGCCCATCGCAGTCTACGAGACTTGACTGTTCTCATTATACCTGGCTTCCTATAAAGACCATGTAATTCACAGTTTTGTTGTGTTCTCCATTCACCTGTCTGTTCATCTCTCTTTGGTCTAACATTTTTAAGAACTTTATTCTCAATTATTCCTAATCTCTTTGCTCCCTTAAAGTAAGGGTCCATGTTTCGCCCCCATATAATATATCTGGTAGAATATAGTTTTATATATTTTAATTTTAACGCTTTTTTTAAAGGAGTTGGGACATCAAGAGTCTCTGCAATGCATAATAGCATGCATTTCCAGAATTGAGCCTATGTTTAATTTCTTTGTGCATCTCATTCCTATTTGCGATTATTGTTCCTAGGTATTTGAATTTAGCCACCTGATCAAAACTTCCCTCATCTGTCATTAGCCGTCCATTTCCATTATATAATGTATTTCTATATGGCACCATATATTTAATTTTATTGATGTTTACTTGCAGTCCCAATTTCTTAGTGTTACTCAACAGTGTGTGCATGTTGGCCCTTAGTATCTCCTTGTTATCGCCCAATAGTACTACATCATCAGCATAAACTAACAGCTTTTAACTTTAATAACAGCTAATTAAATCTAACTCTCTGACATTATCTAACACGTAGGTTCATTGCCACGCTGACATAAGCTCTCCATACATCCTTATTCTAAGCTAACTTTTTTCAGTCATCACCTGAATAATTTACCTCCCTGAAATCACGGTTAATGTTATTCTTCCGCCTCTTTTATGGATTAGGCCTACATCCTGGGGGCTTTTTGCAAGGAATTTCCATGCCTCTCTTTCATTCCCCATTCGTGCCACATGCCTTACGCAATCTACAATACTAAACTGTTCTAATAGCAACTGGTTTTCCGTAAAGATAATGTAGCTAACTTTCTCCACTCACCTCCTCCCTCTTTGGTCCATAAATGTTCCTATACCCCAGCCACTGATTCTCCGACCCTGACGCTTTCACGACAGTGTTGTCGATATGTATATTCAGTGGGAGTGGCCGCTTTATGCATGCGGTTAGCAGACATACAGCTGACAACATCTCAGCAATTTCAATTTTTCTAGCGCGCTATAGCTGCGTCAAGGGCAGTGATTGGTTGTGGCAGGCATCTACTCCCACTCAACTAATCCCTTATTGGCAGTAGAGGGCGAGTTTCTCCCTTTACCCCTCGTACAACCTAAACTTCAGAGCCGGAGATATGGCGGCTGTAATGTAACAAGGGAAGTGTAAACCTTTGAATGTCGAAACCTACCTTAAAAATTATCCCAGAGACGCATTGTGATGTACTGAGGCATGTCCACGAAAATCTTCCATTTTTAACTATAAGACACTAAAATCCAGCGTCAAATCTCTCATTTAAACTATAGAGAAGTAATACAACACCTAAATTGGTAGATTGAAAAACCTCACTGCCGGCCGCGCCGAATTCCGCCTCATTTCACTACACTTTTAAGCAGGGACGCCCATCTGCTACGTTCAGTGAGTTGACATTGCTGGATTCTATCATCGATTTCTGTTAAAAACGGAATACTTTTTTTGGACATGGCCTTGGTACATCACAGCGCTTATCTGGGATAAATTTAATTTTAGGTTTTCGCATGCAATGGATGAAAATTCCTTTGTGAATGTAATCATCATCATCATCATCATCCAGGGATTAAGCCTGTTGGCTCGTTCCGGTTTCATGAAAGCTATAATTGTTAAAATTGTTCAGACCATCTTCTGTGTGGGCATTCAACATTTCTCCTTCCGTACGGATTATAATTTATCAATAACTTTGGAAATCTTCCTTCTGGCATTCTATCAATATCTTCTATCCAATCGTTCCTATATTGAATTATTCGGTCTTTAAGTTTGAAAATATTTAGTTCCTTTCTTATATCTTCATTTATTTTCTTATCTAGCAGAGTATATCCTGCTATATTTTTTAAAAATAGATTCTCAGCCGCTTCCAATCTTTGTTCTTGTCTTGCAGTGATTAATGCCATGCTATGCTTTGCAGCTTTACTAGGGAATTGTAGGTGTGGTAGCTTCCTGTTGCTTTCCACACCGGTGAAGGATGATAATGATGATGATAATGATAAGGATGATGATGATGGCCATATGATTTCGGGGACAGTTTGAGCCTTAAAGTTTTCCTGACATTTGTCTTACAGGTGAGGAAACACCCAGATAAAACCTCACCAAGAAAAACTGCCCCGACCGGGGATAGAACCTGGGCCCGCTGCGTGACAAGGGAGCACGCTACCTCGAGACCACAGCGGTGGACTGTGATTAATGTAATGGATTAAAACTATGATTTCAAAAGTTTTTTTTATATACGTTTAGAACTTAGCAAAATAATGTAGTGGCCCAGTGTGTGAAAAGATGAATGAGATTGCTGACTGGAGATTTGATATTTGTGACGAGAGGTGGTAAACACCCTGTTACAAATTCGCATGAGGTAGGGGGCGTGGCAAACATGGTCTCATGAATCATTACGGGGTAGCGTGGTGGTAATTGAATTTATACTTTTGCGTGCGTAAGGAATGCTTGTTATTGCTGATTCTCTCCGTTTTAATTATCTCTCTGATAATCTATCTAAATGTGTCTCCGTGACATAAATCTCAGTGTTCAAGTAGCCTGGCCTCATCTATTTTAGTCCAAGGTAAATAAAATAGCTGTACCTCTTCCGAGATAAGTCCCAGTTATAATATTTCTAAGAAACATTTTGCACCTTTGAGGTTATGTATATACTGGTATATAAAAAAGAATGTATGTCTGTATTTGGCCGTGGTGGACTAGTGGTTATGTTCCTTGCCTCTGGTCCCGAGGGTCGCGGTTTCAAATCCGGCCGGGGTCGATGGATTTTTTAGGATGGAAAAATCCAAGGAGCAAGTCCTCCGGGAGGGACTTTAAGCCGTGGGTCCAGTGTCTGAAGATTTTTCAGGCTCGTAAAAGATTCTCAAGCCTGAATAAAAAGGTCTCTAAGTAAAATTTACGTAATTTTCCTGTCCTAGAACTATGTTGGTTTCCTAGATGTTACTATGAGGCGGAACGCTGACCTAGGGCTACTCCAATGACATCTATACGAAATCAAGTGTAACTAAATTAGTATGGTTCAATTTCTTCCCTGTAGGGGGAGTACGCCTAAATCTGGTTGAGGGAAATCAAGGGCTTACAAAAAAAAATGTCCGTCTTTCTGTTTGTCATTTATGCCCTGCCATACCATTCATCCACTGTGGTGAGGCTTTTAGCAAAATGTTCAGGAGTTTCCCGTGAAGGTTTTAGACTTTAAGAGAGTTGTAATACTCAACCCCTTCACCCATAAAAATTACCCTTTGTAGAGAAAAATGTGTTTTCGGAACATATTGGACACTTAAATGGCTTATTGCTGCCTAAACCATAACATATACACCAAATTAATGTATACAGAATTGAATATCTAAAAAACAAAGTACCGAAAAGAAAAGTCGAGGACAACATATGCCTATCTTTTACGGATAACTCACAATAAACATTTTTATCTTTCAGCTCATTAATGTGAATAAGATCGGGATGACTAGATTCCCGGACAAGCGTAGCAGCGCAGAGCGGGCATTCTTTTACGGATAACTCTCAAAAAACTTTTTTGTCTTTCAGCTCATTTATGCCTAGAATAAGTTAAATTCTCAGACAACGCCGGGTAATCAGCACTGGACATCTTAATATAATTATAATACAAATTTATAATAATTTTTCTTTTTACTTATTCAACTAAACATAAAAACGCATTTAATTTGTTTAGCAACGCACACCGGGTATTAGCTAATTGTATGTCCGAGAATGTCAAACTATAAAACAAGCTAAAGTATTATTTAATGAACTAACGTACACACCTCACTGGTATAATTATTTTAGCAATTAATAAATTTAATTGTTTATGAAAATAATATTAAAATTAACAAATATCTTCATGTTTAAATATTGTATAGCCGTAAAATTAGTTTTCTATATCTCGTTATTTTGCTTTTGTTTTTTATATAGGCCCCTACATAAGACAGGGGCGAGTTACCAAGAATTTAATTTATCTCGCTAGAATACATTTTATCATTAGTTTTAGTCTTAATCTTAACTAACATTAACTGGTTGTATTATAGATCGTAATGTAATAGATATTATCTGATTGGTCAAATTTTCATTTACTTACTTACTTACTCACTGGCACTATCGTACCCGTAGGTTCATGGCCGCACGGACATAAGCTCTCCATACATTCCTATCCTGAGCTAATGCTTTCCAATCATTCCCTGTATAATCTACTTCCCTCAAATCAGAGTTAATGTTGTTCTCCCACCTCATTCTTGGTCTACCAACTGGGCGTTTTCCTTCTGGCTTTCCTACAAGAAGTTTCCATGCACGTCTTTCATTCCCCATTCGCGCAACATGTCCTGCCCATCGCAGTCTACGGGACTTAACTGTTATTATATCTGGCTTCCTATAAACACCATGTAGTTCATTGTTATGTAGTCTTCTCCATTCACCTGTCTGTTCATCTCTCTTTGGTCCAAAAATGTTCCTAAGAACTTTATTCTCAAATACTCGTAATCTCCTTTCCTCCCTTAAAGTAAGAGTCCATGTTTCGCACCCATATAATATAACTGGTAGAATAATAGTTTTATATATTTTTCAGCTTAATGTTTTTTGAAAGGAGTTGGGACATCAAAAGTCTCTGCAATGCATAATAGCATGCATTTCCAGAATTGAGCCTATGTTTAATTTCTTTGTGCATCTCATTCCTATTTGTGATTATTGTTCCTAGGTATTTGAATTCAGCCAATTCCTCAAAATTTCCCTCATTTGTCATTAGCTGTCCATTTCCATTATATAATGTATTTCTACGTGTGACCATATATTTAGTTTTACTGATATTTACTTCCAGTCCTAATTTCTTAGTGTTACTCAATAGTGTGTGCGTGTTGGCCTTTAGTATCTCCTCGCTATCGGCCAGTAGTACTACATCATCAGCATAAACTAACAGCTTATTAATACCATTCAGTTGTAAGCCTTCCTCATTCTCTAAAGATTTAATGGCATGCTCTAGTACAAAATTAAATAGTAGAGGAGATAGTGCATCTCCTTGCTTCAACCCATTCTGGATTTCAAAAGTGTCCGAAAACTGTTTGCCGACAAGCACCCTACTCTTTGTGCCATTTAGACACATTCGTATAAGTCTAACTAACTTTTTAGGAATTCCGAACTCCAGCAGGATACTATATAACTTCTCCCTCTTAATTGAATCATATGCTTTTTTGAAGTCTACATATAGTTGATGTACAGTACCATTATATTCCCATTTCTTTTCTAAAATCTGTCTTATACTAAAAATCTGATCTGTTGTAGACCTGTTTCTTCTTTTAGTATTTTATATTAGAGTTAATTATGATTGTTATATTGTGATGTAATACATGTTTGTCCTGGTGAGTGGAAGACAAGGCCACATGGTCTTAACTCTGCTTCTTCTTCTTCTTCTTCACTTCCTGGTTTAGGCAAGAGTTGCCTGTTCCGTCTTCACTAATAGATATAAGACCATCTCTTCCGAGGACGTCCGACATCTCTTCTTCCGCTTGGAAAATAATGGATGATTTTATATGGTAATCTACTTTCTTCCATTCTTTCTATATGTTCTTTCCACTGTATCTTGTTGTTAAATATGTTTTCTTTTATGGAGTAGATCTGCAGTTCTTCACGCATATCCTCGTTTCTTATCTGGTCCATTCTAGAGCAGCCTTTTACTCTTCTTAAAAATTTCATCTCGGCTGCTTGGATTTTACTTTCTTGTTTGGTAGTGGTAATCCCAGATTCATTCCCATACAAAAGGACAGGGACAGCCAGGCTAAATAAATAAATAAAAAAGTATTTAGAACAATAAAATGTATACCTGTTGTAGCAGTCGTCCTCAACAAATTATGTTTGTATAAAATATTCAGCTAGGCCTTTCGGATCCGGTTCCATTTTCAAAGCTGTTCATTGGACCCAACAACGAAATTGAATATAGACCTAATATGCTCTTAAAAAACCGAGATAGGTATTCTCCAAAGATCAGCTTAACTTATTAGAATGTGTGCATAGATAATTCATAATTTTTGTTATATATATATATATTATATATGTTATAATTAAATGTTTAACATTGAGCAATGCAAGCTTAATATGGTATGATAAGAAAAATAAATGCCTAGACGGGATTCGAACCCGGATCTCAGAGATCCGGGTTCGAATCCCGTCCAGGCATTTATTTTTCTTATCATACCAGATATATATATATATATATATACAATATCGGCTGCGGTGGACTAGTGGTTATGCTCCTTGCCTCTGGTCCCGAGGATCGCGGGTTCAAACCCGGCCGGGGTCGATGGATTTGTTAGGTTGGAAAAATCCAAGGAGCAAGTCCTCCGGGAGGGACTTTAAGCCGTGGGTCCCGAGTCTGAAGATTTTCAGGCTCGTAAAAGATCCTTAAGCCTGAATGAAAAGGTCTTTAAGCAAAATTTACCGAATTTTCACGTCCTAGTATTACCTTGGTTTCCTAGATGTCAGTATGAGGCGGAACGCTGACCATGGACCACTCAAATGACATCTTTACGAAAACAAGTGTAACTAAATTAGTATGGTTCAAATTCTTCTCAGTAGGGGAGAGCGCCTAAATCTCTGTTACGGGAAACATGGGCTTACAAGAAGGTATATATATATATATATATATATATATATATAATGTAACCCTGGTGAAATGGACGAGAAAACATTAATCCATCAGGTAAAATAAATAAACCATTAAGCAATTCTTTCAAGTTTCCTGTTTTGTGGAGAATAACCGACAGTTATTTTCTAGCCAGAGGCGCAACATTTATATTTATCTTCATTACATTTTCCAACATTGTTGTTTTCTTTCACTTGTTCATTCTAGTAAGCCCACAGCTTGAATTTTTATTTCATCTGTGAATTTCACACTTCCATATAAATATCCTATATACACGTTCGCACAATTCCTAAATAGACATGGAATGAAGCAAACTTTGCACAAGATGGTGATGTGTATGCAAATATATGCGACAATTTGAGATATAGCGCTGAATCATGAAATTTCCGCACTGTTAGATGTCTCTTTCGCTAATTGTAGTAATCATTTCCTATAACGGTTTGATAGTGTGATGACAATTTACAGTTTAAATGAAAGGCATTCTTGCACATTGCACTGTGAATCAACAAAACGTCACGTTGCAATTTGCATGCAATGGACAGGCCATCATGCACAGTATTACATACGTATTGCATGTTGCCTTGCATTAGGTAACTTGGCTTTTTATCCGTAACTGGCTGCAGCTACAGTAGTTCGTGTACATTATCATCTTGCTATTTTCAATGATATCCAGAGTGTATTGTCTCTTAAAGTGTGGAATAGGGTGATAGTATTATATTCCAGAATTAATGAGAAGAAATGTACTGTAAGGTCAAGAGGGGAATATCGATAACTTTAGCAATTGTTCGAATAGAAAAGACCCAAATCCCACAAAAAAAAGTAATACATATATATAAAGGTATTAACATTAACAATAGTTCTAATAATTTAAGTAAAATATTGGTCTTGTAAACCAAAAATAAGTTAATCTTTTGGAACTTCAAGGAGGAGGAAATACCCCTTCATAAATCTCCAAAATTTATATTTTAAAATAATATTATTTGTAACAACAATAATAATGATGCTATAATAATAATAATAATAATAATAATAATAATAATAATAATAATAATAATAATAATAATAATAATAATAATAATAATAATAATAATAATAATATAAATATGATAAATTATACGAGAAACACCAATTAATATATATACAATTTACTTTATTTGAGAATAAAGTTCCTAGGAAAATTCCTGGACCAAAGAGAGATGAACAGACAGGCGAATGGAGAAGACCACACAACAGTGAACTACATGGTCCCCATAAGAAGTCAGATATAACAAGAACAGGTAGGCCTAAGTCTCGTAGACCGCGATGGGCAGGACACGTGGCACGAATGGGGCATGAAAGATGTGCATGGAAGCTTCCTGAAGGAAAACCAGAGGGAAAACGCCCAGCAGGCGGACCAAGAATGAGGCTGGAGAACAACACCAACTAAAATTTGAGGGAAGTAGACTAGTGAAAATAAATTTAAAAAAATAGTTGTTAACTGTTGTATTATTATTGATGAGACCAAATGTATCGTATATATATATATATGATATGTCCACCGCTGTGGTCTCGAGGTAGCGTGCTGCCTTGTCACGCAGCGGGCACGGGTTCGATCCCCGGGCGGGACAGTTTTTCTGGGTGAGGCTTTTATCGGGGGTTTTCCTCACCTGTAAGACAAATGTCAGGAAAACTTTAAGGCCCAAACGGTCCCCGAAATCATATGGCCATCATCATCATCAGCATCCTTCACCGGTGTGGAAAGCAACGGGAAGCAACCACCCCGACAATTCCCTATTAAAGCTGCAAGCATAGTATGAAAATGCTATGATTGCAGTGAAGGACCTGCCTTCGGGCAGGATGGATGGATATATGTTATGTTGCATAAAATCCCCTTTAATGGCCCTTCTAATAAATCAAAATTTATGTTTATTTAAAGATTGTTATTTTGGCACCTGTGAACCTATTAGAAGTGAAAATAAAATTATAATTGACAATATATTATAAACCATTATCTTAAAAATAGCTTATATAAACTGTTATTCTCCCAATTACATTGCAAGGGTTGGAAAAATGGACTCTTACTTTAAGAGAGGAGTGGAGTTTACGACTATTTTGAGAATAAAATGAAAGCTTTTGGACCAAAGAGAGACACGAACAGTCAGGCAATTGGGGAAGACTACTTAACAAAGAGCTACATAATCTTTATGGGTAATCGGATGTAATAAGGACGGTTAAGTCTCGTAGACTAGCGTGAATTGGAAATGAAAGAGGGGCTTAGGAACTCCTTGTAGGAATACCAGAGTGAAAGTGCCCAATAGGTTGGTCAAGAATGAGGCGTGACAATAAAATTTACCCGGAATTTAGGGAGGTAAAGCAAACAGGAATGATTGGAAAATTTAGGCTAAAAAGAGATATATGGAGAGCTTATGTTCAGGTGGCCATGAACCAACTTATTTGATAGTGCCAGTGAGTTAGTTAGTTATTTAACGAACAATGGGTTAGTATTGCATTCAATAGCTTCATTATCATATTAATTCAGTAAAATATAATTAACAATTTTGCAGCACACAGTAATTTTGCAGTAATGTACATTCATTCCTTATAAGATAATTCATATCATGTGAGTATTCATGCAACATTTTGTTAGAATAGACACTGCCCAGTCTCTAGTAATGCGAACTAACTCTCTGGCACTGTCGAACCCATAGGTTCATATCCGCGCGGACGTAAGCTGTCCACACATCCCTATCCTGCGCCAATGTTTTCGAATCATCTCCTGTTTAATCGACTTCCCTCAAATCATGGTTAATATTATTCTCTCATTTCATTTTCGGTCTACCTAGTGAGCTTTTTCCCTCTCGTTTTCCTGCAAGAAACTTCTGTGTCCCTCTTCCATTCCCAATCTGTACCATACAAGAGTTAACTGTTCTTATTATATCAGATTTCCTATAAAAATTATATATTAATATATTAATATTATATAATATTATTATAAAAATTATATATATATATATATATATATATATATATATATAAAGACCATATAGTTCATTGTTATGTAGTGTTCTTCATTCGCCTGTCTGTTCAGCTTTCTTTGGTCCGAAAATGTTTTTGTTTTTAAATATTGTATAATTGTAAAATTAGTTTTCTATATCTCATTATTTTCCTGTTTTTTATATACACTAGACAGGGACAATTTAATATGTCTTGCTTGTATACATTTTATTATTAGTTTTAGTCTTAATTTTAACTAATATTAACTGGTTGTATTATAGATCGTAATACGTATATTAGATATTATCTTTTGATCAAATTTTTACTTAGTGTTTGATATTAGAGTTAATTAAGATTGTTATATTCTTATGTAATATATGTTTGTCCTGGTGAGTGGAAGAGAAGGCCACATGGCCTTAACTCCACCAGGCTAAATAAATCTAATCTAATCTATTTTTAACTCGGAATCTTTTCTGTTACCTTAAATTAAGAGTCCGTGTTTCGCATTCATATAATACTGGGAGAATAACAGTTTTATATATTTCGAATTTAACGTCTTTTGAGAGAAGTTAGGACGGCAAGAGTCCCTGTAATGCGTAATACGAGTAGTAAGCATTTCCAGAATTGAGCCTATGTTTAATTTCCTTGTGCACTTCATTCCTACTGTATTTGTATTATTTTTATAAAAATGGTTATTGAAAAAAGCTACTATTCTCTGCGAAATTTGTGTGGGAAATTTAAGAAAACATGGTAGTGTGGTGTGAAGTGTGGAAGCGAATGTAGAGATCATTTTTCACGAGAGATCACCTTAAGCTGGACTGCATTGTTTCAAGTGAGGTGATGATGAACAGCAGGAGAAGGTGGTAATCCTCGTGTCACGACTGAATGAGGAATTTTCCTACTTTCAGCCTCAAAGCTTTACCTTACTTCACTCAACTCTTTTCTTTGCAATATACCGACCTCGGGGCACTACTTCATTGTTCTAAATCCGCCAGTACCAGATATATAGTTTATGTTACATATAGTACTGTATTATCAACAATAATTGAGGTACACAAAGAAATTAAACATGGATTGAAATGCATGCTATTATACATTACAGGATCTCTTGTCGATCCTATATCTTACTTACTTACTCACTGGCACTATCGAACCCGTAGGTTCATGGCCGCGCGGACATAAGCTCTCCATACATACCTATCCTGAGCTAATGCTTTCCAATCATTCCCTGTATAATCTACTTCCCTCAAATCATAGTTAATTTTATTCTCCCACCTCATTCTTGGTCTACCAACTGGGCGTTTTCCCTCTGGATTTCCTACAAGCAGCTTCCATGCAAGTCTTTTATTCCCCATATGTGCAACATGTCCTGCCCATCGCAGTCTACGAGACTTAACTGTTCGTATTATATCTGGCTTCCTATAAAGACCATGTAGTTCATTGTTATGTAGTCTTCTCCGTTCACATGTTTGTTCATCTCTCTTTGGTCCAACGATTTTCCAAAGTACTTTATTCTCAAATGCTTGTAATCTCCTTTCCTCCCTTAAAGTAAGAGTCCATGTTTCGCACCCATATAATATAACTGGTAGAATAATAGTTTTATATAGGCTATTTTCAGTTTAACGTTTTTTGAAAGGAGTTGGGACGTCAAGAGTCTCTGCAATGCATAATAGCACGCATTTCCAGAATTGAGCCTATGTTTAATTTCTTTGTGCATCTCATTCCTATTTGTGATTATTGTTCCTAGGTATTTGAATTCAGCCACTTCCTCACAATTTCCCTCATTTGTAATTAGCTGTCCATTTCTATTATATAATGTAGGCCTGTTTCTACGTGTGGCCATATATTTAATTTATTGATATTTACTTCCAGTTCTGATTTCTTAGTGTTACTCGATAGTGTGTGCGTGTTGTCTTTAGTATCTCCTCGCTATCGGCCAGTAGTATTACATCATCAGCATAAACTAACAGCTTGTTAATACCATTGAGTTGTAAGCCTTCCTCATTCTCTAAAGACTTAATGGCATGCTCTAGTACAAAATTAAATAGTAGAGGAGATAGTGCATCTCCTTGCTTTAACCCATTGTGGATTTCAAAAGTGTCCGAAAACTGTTTGCCTACACGCACCCTACTCTATGTGCCATTTAGACACATTCGTATAAGTCTAACTAACTTTTCAGGAATTCCGAACTCCAACAGGATACTATATAACTTCTCCCTCTTAATAGAATCATATGCCTTTTTGAAGTCTACTTATAGTTGATGTACAGTACCATTATATTCCCATTTATTTTATAAAATCTGTCTTACACTAAAAATCTGATACACGTACGCTCTATTGAACAACACTAAGAAATCTGAACTAGAAGTAAACACCAATACAACTAATTACATGGTCACGCATAGCAATACAGTATATAATGAAAATTGACAGTTAGTGACAATGAGGGAAATTTTGAATAAGTGACTGAATTCAAATACCTTTTTCTTCTTCTTCATTTCCAGGATTAGGTCAATGCGACCTGTTCTGGTCTCAAGTCCATCGTTTCCTTGGCCGTCTCAAATATCTTTTTCCATGTGGTTTGTAGGTGTACCTGGAAAATTAATTACAATAGGAATGAGGTGCACAAAGAAATTAAACATAGGCTGAATTCTGGAAATGCATTCTTTGCATTACAGGGACTCTTGTTTCAACTTATCTAAAAAAAATGTTGAAACGAAAATACATAAAACTGTTACTTCCCAGTTATCATATATCGATGAGAAACATGGACTCTTAGTTTAAGGGAGGAGAAAGTACTTAAAGTATTTGAGAATAAAGTTGTTAGGAAATTGTATGACGAAATAGAGATGAACAGTATAGTAGGAATTTAATATCGTAATAAATATGAAAGTTTAAGTTAATAATTTTATACTTTAAAATTCTTTTAATATTTAAATGTAACTTAAATAAAGAAAAACATCTAAATAATTCATTGTTGAATAAAAATGTCTCAATAACAATTAAAGAAATTGTATTACATAAGTCTTTCTAAATAATGCTTTTAAAATTGTTTTAAGTCATTGTTGACAGAATTATAAAGCTTTCTGTTATAACTGTAATAAGAACACCTGCCTACCTTCATATTTTTAAATGAAAGTATACTAAACTCTGATTGGATGTTAAAACAATTAACTTTTTGATTTAACAAATCAAATTTAAACATTATATTAACCAATGGAATTTAAATCTAACATCATGTGATGTAATAATGTTCTTTAAAATTATAACTGAATTACACTGGTCATTCAGCATATAACTTTCATCAAGGATAGAAGCAATAACAGCTCTCCTGATAAAATGTGATATTTAATACAAGAAGAATACTTGATTCAAGAAAAGAAAATAATTTAATTTTAATTGACGGTGAAGAATAATACCACCTATATTTACTTGATCTGCTGGGAAATCAAATAGTAAATAAATTTAAAACTATTTCTACAAGAATCAGTTATTAGTGATTTTTAAAGTGTTTTCCTATCCTGTGTACCAACTTCGACCTTGAGAAGAGAATCCAGCTCTACCGAAAATCAAACCCAACCTGAACCAGTAATTCATTTTGGGACACTAATCCTTCAAAATGTTACTACAACATCGGGCATGAAGAGAGTTAGCTACTTCAAAACATCGCCACAATATGGGACAAGAATTACTTCTTCAAAATTGTCGCCACAACGAGGGGCATAATGAAGACCTTACTATCTTACTTCTTCAACAGACAGACAAATGGAGACGACGTCGTAACGGTGAACTACATGATCCTGATGTGAAACCGGATATAATAAGAACAGTTAAGTCTCGAAATGGAAACAAAGCTGCAAAGGCATGGGGATCCCAATAGGCAATAGATTTTTGCTGACATTACAATTTGCCGATGATCAACTGGTTTTAGCGCAAGACAATTTTGATATGGAATTCATGATAAAAAGGTTGAAAAGCACATATGAATCATGGGGTCTCACAGTAAATTTACAAAAAACAGAATATCTGGCAATAAATAGCAATGAAAGAGAAACTTAGTATTGGAAGATGGAATCCAAATAAAGCAAGTGAAACAAACTAAATATTTGGGAATGATTATGGATAACATCGAAGGTATAGGCAAAGAGAACATAAAACATAGAATTGAATTGAGTAGCAAAATAATATCATCATTAAATTCCATATGGTGGGATAAGCATATTTGGAAAGACACAAAAAAATATATTGGTAAAACATTGGTGGAATCTGTTGCAATGTACGGAAGTGAGGTATGGACAATCAATAAGTACTACAAGAATAGACTAATAGCTCTAGAAATGGATTATTTACGAAGAAGTGCCAGAAAGTCTAAATTAGAACGTGTCACAAATAAGGAAATTAGAAACAAAATGGAAGCAGAAGAAAGCATAATTGAAAGAATTGAGGAAAAGGAATTAAAGTGGTTAGGACATGTTTTAAGAATGGAAGATGAGCGATGGCCGAAGCAACTATATGAATGGCATCCTAACAGAAAGAAGAAAAGAGGAAGACCAAGGTTAACATGGAAGGAAAACATGAAGACAGTAATGCAAGCTAGAGGGCTAAGCATCGAAGATGCCCAAGACCGTAGGCTTTGGAGGTTTGGCACGGGAAGACGGCAGCAGCTGTAAAAACCCGAAGATAGATAGAGATAGAAGTCTCGTAGATTGCGATTCCATGACATGTGGCACGAGTAGGGAATTAAAGAAGAAAATCAGTGGGAAAGCGCCCATTAGGCAGGTGAAAAAGAGGTGGGACAATAACATTAATCATTATTTCAGGAAAGTAGACTTTACAGGGGATGATTGGAAAACATCTCAGGATAGGGATTTACTGACAGCTTGTCTCCGCGCTGCCATACTCCTACGGGCTAGATAGTGCCAGTGAGATACTTAATTACACTGGTCAACATGATTTTTGTCTCATGAGTACCAATAGTTGTACTTAAAGCAGTTTTTTTATCGTGTTTTCAAATATGTATTCGGAATTTCTCCATCATCCACAGTTTTTTTATTTCAATTCCAATTAATGGATTTAAATAATTATTTTTTTTAATGAACGTTTTTTCGTGGCAAAAATGATACCAATATATGAAAGATTTGGCATCAGATATATTATTGGAGAGAGGCATAAAAGAAAAGCCCAAAATAGTAGTGAGAGTCTCTACCATACAGTTTGGCATAAATATCCAAAAGAAATATTTTGTTTCAACACAGAAATTGGAACTGTTGTTTTATTAAATCAGTCAGAAGCATGAAGAACTTTGTAGCCTTTTTTCTCAAAGTGTATTTTTCAAGCGCATGCCCATTTTAAAAAAAAACTTTCTTGCACCGCAATTTTTGCCTTATTCAACTGAAATTTTCAACACTTATTTTTAAGAATACAAATAACCAAAATTGCATTGGATTTTAATCATACTCAAAATGCTCATGAGTTATGAGTTTTTACATTGTCATATTTATCTCAATTTCCGCCAACATGAAAAATCAGTTAAAAACATTTTTTTCTCAAAAGTATTAACAGCACAGACACCCAATGCAAATTTAGAAAAATGAGTATAACGAATATCCTGACAAAATATTGAAACAAAATATTGCAAACTGTACTGCAAAGAACTTTCATCATTAATTAAAATAAAAAAGAGAAAAAATAATGTAACTTGCGAACTAATATAACAAATCACTTGAAATTTATCATAAATGTTATTCATACAGGCAGACATCTGTAGGCTCAATTCTGGAAATGCATGCTATTATGCATTGCAGAGACTCTTGATGTCCCAACTCCTTTAAAAAAAACGTTAACATGAAAATATATATAAAACTATATTCTACCAGATATATTATATGGATGCGAAACATGAAGTCTTACTTTAAGGGAGGAAAGGAGATTACGAGTATTTGAGAATAAAGTTCTTAGGAAAATTTTTGGACCAAAGAGAGATGAACAGACAGGTGAATGGAGAAGACTACATAACAATGAACTACATGGTCTTTATAGGAAGCCAGATATAATAAGAACAGTTAAGTCTCGTAGACTGCGATGGGCAGAACATGTTGCGCGTATGGGGAATGAAAGACGTGCATGGAAGCTTCTTGTAGGAAAGCCAGAGGGAAAACGCCCAGTTGGTAGACCAAAAATGAGGTGGGAGAACAACATTAACTGTGATTTGAGGGAAGTGGATTATACAGGGAATGATTGGAAAGCATTAGCTCAGGATAGGTATGTATGGAGAGCTTATGTCCGCGCGGCCATGAACCTACGGGTTCGATAGTGCCAGGGAGTAAGTAAGTAAGACATCTGTAGTAAAAATTTGAAAGAAATATCTTTATTAGATTTGGAGGTTCAAAATTCACTCATGGCTACCCTTAATTCTTCATTATTTGATCATATTTGGCGAAAACATAAATGAGAATCTCATATATTCCCCAAACTCCAGATAAGAAGCAAACATTTTCTGAGTGTTTAGTACAATGTTTTAGTAAGTTTAATAACCAATGAGATCATGTTTTATAAACAGTAAGAACAGCGGATTGTAAAGAAAACATGTATTTAATTTGTGGAGTGCTTTGGATATAAAACCGTTATCACTCTGTATATTAGATGATTTTTTTTTCATTTTATTTATGGACGCAGTGAAAGTGTGGACGCGTATCTGTTAAGATAGGGGGAAATGAATGACGTCACATGGACGTGGCGTCATTGTGACACTGGTACAAATGGACGGCGCTGAAGCGAGACGAACAAACAACACACTGTGGACATGTTCCTCCAACATCGCGTCCATTCAAAGAATCTAATGTTAATTCACCTCGCCTACATTCTGAGCAACCAACAGCCACATAGCGTGGTGCTCCGAACTTCGTGTTAAGTAAAAATATCATTTTTTAATATCTTTGCACTAATTTGTATTATAAATAACAGTACTCTTTACAACAATTAAATCAGTTATGCCAATATTATAATTTAAAAATATCAAAAGAAAAAACGAAAATAATGGCATTTTGGGGAAACGATCATATAAGATCAAAAATCGTAATAGACAACAAACCTCTGCAACAAGTAACACATTTTCTAATTATTTGGGTTATAATTTTACTATAAACACAAAAACTGAAAGAGACATACATATGAAACTGTCGAAATTTCAAATGATATGCGGAACTATACATAAAACATTAAAGAATAAAACAAGAAGAAATACTAGATTGAAGTTTTATAAAATATAGGCAGTTCCTGCATTACTTTACGGCAGCGAAACTTGGGTAATGACCAAAAAATTGCAAAGTAGAATACAAAGCGCAGAAATGAACTTCCTTAGAAGAACAAAAGGCTCCACAAGATTGGATCGGATAAGGAATGAAGATATAAGAACAGAGTTAAATATATATCCATAATAAGAACAGTTAAGTCTCGTAGACTGCGAAGGGCAGGACATGTTGCGCGTATGGGGAATGAAAGACGTGCATGGAAGCTTCTTGTAGGAAAGCCAGAGGGAAAACACCCAGTTGGTAGACCAAGAATGAGGTGGGAGAATAACATTAACTATGATTTGAAGGAAGTAGATTATACAGGGAATGATTGGAAAGTATTAGCTCATGATAGGGATGTATGAAGAGCTTATGTCCGCGCGGCCATGAACTTACTGGATCGATAGTGCCAGTGAGTAAGTAAGTAAGTAAATGTTGCATCGGTCGCGGTGGACTAGTGTTTATGCTCCTTGCCTCTGGTCCCGAGGGTCGTGGGTTCAAACCCGGCCGGGGTCGATAGATTTTTAGGACGGAAAAATCCAAGGAGCAAGTCCTCCGGGAGGGACTTTAAGCCATGGGTCCCGAGTCTGAAGATTTTCAGGCTCGTAAAAAATCCTTAAGCCTGAATGAAAGGCCTCTAAGCAAAATTTACCGAATTTTCCTATTTGCCAGTATGAGGCGGAACGCTGACCACGGACCAGTTAAAATGACATCTATACGAAAACAAGTGTAACCAAATTAGTATGGTTCAAATCGGGCTTACAAGAAGACTAAATATTGTCAGTGATGTTTCTATGCATCCTTTATATACTATATGTGAATAAAAAGTCTCCATGTTCTTAGAATTCGGTATGGTTGTATGTCCTGTGAGTAATCCTCCGACGAGGAATTCTTTCTTTCTTAAATTTACTTGGAGAGCAAGTTCTTAAGGCGATGAGAGCTTTGAAGGGGTGTTACCCAAACGTCTGGGTCAAGTTACTCTATTGTCTTGCGTTGATGATATCCGAATTATATAAGTAAATTTAACGTTGTTATGTAAAGACTTCTAGAGAGAAAATGAGGAGAGAGTAGTAATTTGAGAGACAAGATAGCAGGTGTAACAGAACAGAAAGTTTGGGAACCACTTGGGAACTATTAAGTGTAGGTACATTAGTTGTAAAGGTGATGTAGTCTGTCACTGTTTTGGTGGGAATTGCTAATTTCGCCAGCATCTCCCCCTCCTCTCACTTTACGTAATGTCTTGCTATACGCTACCTAATTTATTTGGGTCTTAAGTTCATTGTTTTGTTGCATCATAGTTTGCCCTCCAAGGAAACAATACTGCACTGTACATCACATAGTATTTAATTGTAATTGAGAATCTAACATTAACAAGAATTAAAAGAAAAAACAGAAGAGATTTTGAGAAGTTACGCACACACACACACACACACACACACACACACACACACACATACACACACACACACACACACACACAAACAGATAATTATATGTTTGTGTATGCCACCTGTATATATATATGCTTACCTGTTATGGTGGCCGCTAGATGACAGTTGGAACGACTTCCCGCTACCTCTTGTGTGAATTGAAAATACTAGGCCTACATATATAAGAAAATTGTATGCTTGTGTTGGAATACTTTAGTAGCTCAGATGGTTAGAACGCTAAACGTACAGAGTTTAGAGACTCGGGTTCAAATCCCGACTCAAGCATTCATTTTTTCTTTTCATATCATATATATATATATATATATATATATATATATATATATATATATACACACACACACACACACGCACACAGAGTGTTGCAAAAAAACACCGACAACGGAGGAGAGGTGGTATATTCATATATGTTGATAATTTTTAATAAGGTACCCATGTCCGGAAATGATTCGTTTTCACACTATGAGTAGCTAACTTCTCAAGAGTTCCCTTGATGCGTTTTCACACTACAGTATGACTAGTTGATTATGTCTCAAGAGTTCCGTTAGTTGGATTTCAAGACTCAATACTTGACAATACTCTCACATTCTCATGAAGTTTCAAAATACCCACCTCCCATCTCTTGTGCAGAGCGTACATCAGCGGTGTAGTGATTGGCGCACATATTCAAATACGCCTGGCCTCGTTTGAATTATTTCTGCAGCAGCGTGGATTCAAGGCTGTAAGACCGATACGTCAATCTACTGGAGTCTGATAAACAGACTGTTTCATGTCGCCCCATAAAAAGTATTCGAGAGGGTTATTAACAGGTGATGTTGGAGGCAATGGGCCTGGTCTCTCTCGACCTGTATACGTGGTATCCAAATGTCTCGTCACATTGGCATCGAGGTAGCTGGAGCTCCGTCATGTTGCAGCCACATTCCGTTGCGAAGCCACTATCACAAGTTCCGTGCCTGCGAGTCTTAAATCCTTCGATCTAACACTGATCTTGAGACATATTTAACCAATCCTAGTGTGAAAACGCATCATTTCCGGACATGGGTACCTTGTTAAAAATTATCAACATGTCCCAATATACTACATCACCTCCATTGTTGGTGTTTTTTGCAACACCCTATATAAATATATATATATATATATATATATGATACAAACATAAAAATAAATTCCTCAACTGGGATTTGATCCCGAGGCCTCTAAGTCTAAAGGTTACTCTATACCAACTGAGCTAATCAGGAATCCTAGCACAAACATTTATTTTTCTTGTATATACATAATTTTCAATTCACGAGGGGCAGTGGGACATCGGACGAATTGCCATCTAGTGGCTGTTATAATAAGCAAGCATTTAAAGAGAATTTTTACTTTGTAGTAGTAACACTTTTATATTTGGATGTTTAATTAAATTTCTGACATTTAGCAATAAATATACGGTGAGTGTTTAGCCGCTATCTATTTTGCTGTAAAATAATTAGGCGTAGGAGTTCACCTGAAATTAAAATTTAAAAATTGCTGGCGGTCGCAATTTTCGATGTTTCACAACGAAACTCATTATATGCTGTTAATATAAGCTTAGTAAGCTATTATAAAAAAAAACATAAATAAGTGACATCCGTCCATTATAGCTGGGAGTTTACCTGAAATCCGAAATTAAAGTTGACTCCAGTAACCGCCATGTTTGGTCTCTTCCATTTTCAGACGTACAGGGTGTCTAGAAAAAATTACTATATAAAATGTATAATTATTTATAATTTACTTATATAACTAATGTATTTCATATTTTTAGATTTAACAGTGTACACCGAGTATTAGGTAATAAATTTTGTATATAAAAATATTTGTTTGTTTGTTTGCTTGTTTGTTCGTATTCTAAGCGCGGTCATACCGTTGATCCGATTTTTATGGATTTTTTTGCAAAATGTTCAGGAGATTCCCGGGATGAACATAGGTTATAAGGGAGTTGTAATACTCAACCCTTCACCCCTAAAAATCAACCTTTGTAGTGAAAAACGTGAAATAAAGTCCCTATTTGAATGCTTAAATGGCTTACGCTGCCTAAACCATAACAAATACACCAAAATAATGTACACAGAATTGAATACAAAAAAGTCCGCGACAGCATATGTTCATCTTTTACGGATAACTCACAATAACCATTTTTGTCTTTCATTGATATGAAGATCGGGATAAGCAGATTCCCGGGCAAGTACAGCAGCTCAAGGCTGGTGGTAAAAACACATTAACATTTATTTAGGCGTAGCAGCGCACACCGGGTATTAGCTAGTCAGTATATAAATCTATCTCAGTAGTTATTACCATTTTATATAACTTACTTACTTACTCACTGGCACTATCGAACCCGTAGGTTCATGGCCGCACGGACATAAGCTCTCCATACATCCCTATCCTGAGCTAATGCTTTCCAATCATTCCCTGTATAATCCACTACCCTCAAATCATAGTTTATGTTATTCTCCCACCTCATTCTTGGTCTACCAATTGGGCGTTTTCCCTCTGGATTTCCTACAAGAAGCCTCCATGAAGTCTTTCATTCCTCATACGTGCAACATGTCCTGCCCATCGCAGTCTACGAGACTTAACTGTTCTTATTATATCTGGCTTCCTATAAAGATCATGTAGTTCATTGTTATGTAGTCTTCTCCATTCACCTGTCTGTTCATCTCTCTTTGGTCCAAAAATTTTCCTAAGTAAACTGTTTGAATAATTAATTCCGATTAATTATGCAATATTCTAATGTTAAATGAATAAATTGTAAATGTTGTTGTCTATTTGTATAATTTAAAACATTTCTAACACAATTTTGCTTTATTTTCAGGTAAGTTGAAACTGTTGCTGTTGGGATGTTCAGAAGACTTGATTGGTAACGTAAGTTACGTCTTCACTAGTAATTAAGCATTTAGAATAGAATTGTGTAAACGCCTACACACTGCTATGTTGACTGTTACAAGCTCAAATGTCAGACTTTTTTTCATGTAGGTGTCGTTAAATTAAATGTAGGTGACATTATCACCATGGCTTCAGGAGCGAATTTTTTCACGGTATTTTAGTTCTCCTGCACTGGATATATGTTATCATTAGTTAAACTGCAAAAAAAAAACATTTATTTTTGTGATTTATGCGATTAAATATTTGATATAATTGAGATTATTATGCATCATGTGCCATTTTTAAAAAATATTTTGGTGCCATTTCTTACACTGGTTCATGAAGTAAGTGTAGGCACACTTTTAGCGTAACTTTAAATATAGCCTTATTATTAAAGCCGAAATTGAAGATTTGATATTAGAAGATAAAAAGGGGTATATTAGAGGATGTGAAGAATTTGAGTATCTGGAAGTAAAATTAGATAAAGAGGATAAACAAGAAAGTGATATTAAGAACAGAATGAAGAAAGTTAGAGCAATAACAGCAATGATGAATGGAGTCTTATGGAACAGACATATAACCAGGAAAAATAAGTTACAAATATATAATTCAACCGCTGTGGTCTCGGGGTAGCGTTCTGCCTTGTCACGCAGCGGCCCCGGGTTCGATCCCCGGTCGGGACAGTTTTTCTGGGTGAGGTTCTTATCGGGGTTTTTCCTCACCTGTAAGACAAATGCCAGGAAAACTTTAAGGCCCAAACGGTCCCCGAAATCATATCACAATCATCATCATTCATATTCATCTTAGGTTAAGTTTACGATTAGGGACTCTCCTGGCGCACCACAATCATCATCATCACGCATTATATCATCGGGGAAACGAAACTCCGCCTTCCAGGCGCCCCAACTTCAGAAGTGGGTTAAAAATACGCCATGCCAGGAGAGAAACCAGGAATGTCGAAAGACAAACCTGGGGCATTAAAAAAAATAGTGAGAAGTACTGTCACATATGGAGCTGAAGTTTTGAAATTCAATAAAAACTTAGAACAAAAACTTATGTCGATGGAAATGGATTTCTTGGGGAGAGCAGCAAGATGTTCAAAATTAGATAAAATAAGAAATACTGTCATAAGTGAAAAAATTAATATTGGTTATTCAATAGTAGATTATATACGTTATAAGCAATTAAATTGGTATGGGCACATACGACGAATACAAGAAGAAAGATTACCCAGGAAAACATTGGAATGTTGTCCACCTGGAAGAAGGAGGAGAGGAAGACCTCGAAACTCGTCGATGCAGGAAATAAGAACTGGAATGGGAGCAAGAGGACTGGAGGACATGGATTGGATGGAGAAAGACGAGTGGAGAAGAAAAAAGTTCTTTTTAGTGTTCCTGTTAAACTTATTTAGTTTGTTATTTATATCTGATCATCATTATTATATTTCCCTTATTTAGTATTTAATGATTGTGGCAAGATCTAAACGTGAACTAACTAATTCACTGGCACTATCAAAACCGTAGGTTGTTCGCTGCGCGGGAATAAGCTCTCCATATGTGCCTGTCCTGAACTAATGTTTTCCAGATATTTTAATTTAATTTATTTTTTCAAAATTTCCTTAATTCGTCATTAACTGTCCATTTCCTTTCATATTTTGTGTGTGAACATATATTCAGTTTTATTGATGTTTACTTCCAGTCCCAATTTCTTAGTGTTACTCAATACAGTGTCCTTGCTATCGCCCAATAATACTACATCATCAGTACGCACCGAAATGGATTTTTCGATACAGGAATTACGTCTTACTGCGCAAACTACGTCATCGCGTCTCCATCTCGAGTGTCATCTTTATGAACAGTGCCAAATGCTTTCCTATCTATTCTTCCCTTCCTAGTGCGCACCCTGTGCTATCGCGCATTCCCCCCTCCCTGTGAACTCTCATAAATAGCTGTGTTTTGTAACATCGAATCATCATCTACTTAGTCACCATTGGAGTCTGGTCAGAGCAGCTCAGGAGAGCTGGTTTTGTTTGTTTAGTCCAGTAAGCCAGGGTGGGGACGCTAGGACAGTATTTCCCCCAACCCCAGGCTGGACTAGAGTGAGTGATAATGTATGTATGTATGTATGTATGTATGTATGTATGTAGTATGTATGTATGTATGTTGTATGTATGTATGTATGTATGTATGTATGTATGTATGTATGTATGTATGTATGTATGTATGTATGTATGTATGTATGTATGTATGTATGTATGTATGTATGTATGTATGTATGTATGTATGTATGTATGTATGTATGTATGTATGTTAATTTATATCATATTTTCTTTTTGTGTAGATGATCTACTATGATTTCTTATCTTTGTAAATTGAATATTTATTTATTTATCTTTATATCATATCTGACTATATTTTGACTCGCATTAAAAGCTTTAATTGTGCTTTTTACTTACTCTATGCCTATTCATTCAGTAGTTAGCATAAGTCAGATATCAAAGTCAAATTCCAAAAGCTTGCTCAAGCGTGTGTTAGTTCCTTTATCCCAAAGCTTCCACGGTTGTATTTTATAAGTCAGTAAACATTACATATTGGGAGAATTTAGTAAAGAAAGTTGAATTCCTCTTTGCCTCTATGGGCCCGGGCAAAGATGTCACAATTTGAACAATCTATGCTTTCCAATCAAAATAGTGATCAACAATATAACCCTGCGTGGGTGCAAAATGGTAGTAGAGCGAGGTTAAATAATAATAAGACGCCACAAAAATGGTTTGGCAGAGCGTGGTTCAAATACTGCACAAGTATACACTAACAAGTTATTAACATCATTGAGTTGTATGACTTCTTCATCCTCTAAGGATCTTATGGCATGCTCCTACTTCTTCACTTCACGGGCTAGGAAAATTGCCTGTTCCGCCTCACAGTTGTTCAGTCCATCTTTTCACTGATCTTCCTACATTCCTTGAACATCTTGGCTTGTAGTTAAATGCTGCTTCTGATAGTCTTGTTACATTCATTCTTTTTACATATCTAGACCATTGTTCTCTATATTCTTTGATTTTATCATTCAGTAGATATATATTTAACTCTGTTCTTACATCTTCATTCTTTATCCGATCCATTCTTGTGCAGCCTTTTGTTCTTCTAAGGAAGTTCATTTCTACGCTTTGTATTCTACTTTGTAATTTGTTGGTCATTACCCAGGTTTCACTCCCATAAAGTAATGCAGGAATTTGTAATGTTTTATAAAACTTCAATCTAGTATCTCTTCATGTTTTGTTCTTTAATTTCCAAACTAACCGCCGCGCTGGATTTAATGGACGACGACTTATGGCACGCTATAATACAAAATTGAACAATGGAAGAGATAGTGCATCTATTTTATTAACCCCTTGTTTCCGGATGACGGCGGCAACTGCCATGATACCGGATGATGATGATGATGTGAATTTCAATATTATCCGAAGACTACACCCTACTCTTTGTGCCATTTAGATACATTCGAATCATTACCAAACTTTTTAAGAATTCCTAACTCCAGCAGGCAACTATATAGTTTCTCCCTCTTAATTGAATCGTATGCCTTTTTGAAGTCTACGTATAGTTGATTCACAGTGCCATGAGAGCAACTTTAATTTAATATGTTGTAAAAATATATCACTTATGAAAATGGAAAATTTTGCAAATGAAAGAAATGAAAAAAAAGTCATAAAAAAAACAGAACAAAATCGTTTGAGCAAGTAGAGAAACGTGAAGATGTAAGAGGTGATTTTTCAAATACTGATTCGGTTTTTCATAAAGTTACGTTATAAATAGGGTATAAGGAAGGCGTAATACAGGGTGTCCCATTCAAGCCTCCCACATTTTAATTAATCATAACTAACAAAGTGTGCGGAATTATGAAATGAGGCTGGTATTAATCGAAACAGAAACTCAAAGAATCTCTATTGTCACACATTGCCACACACTAAAACACCTTTATATGTGCACCATTAGTAGCACGGACAATATCAAGTCAGTATTCGATTTCGTGACACGTTCTGTCCAACATGTCCATAGCTGCAATTGTGTCAGGGATACGGGTTCGTAAATCATGAAGATCTTGTACTGGAACCGCAAACACACAGTCTTTTGCAAACCCCCAGAGGAAGAAGTCCAGTGGAGTGATGTCTAAAGAACCTGGTTTTATGTGATTATTGTCCAACAGGCGACAGATGAATTAACTGCGACAATGAAAACATTTTTTTTTTGTTTCTGTTTCTGGTGGGGTTGTACAAGACCAGCTTTTTACTTACGCGACTTATGCCATTTTTGATGTAATTTAAAGTATTACGAACTGTTAATGATACCATTTAGCTGCGGGATTTTACCATCGTCAAAATATTGGAAAGTATCATGAAATGAAGTAGTGGAAATATGATTTTACGTTGTAACCGTCAGACATGTTCAATTTTTCATAGAATAACTGGTATGAAGAGGTCATTTATTTTACGTATCAAATCACATTTAAAAGGCAAGGAAACTAAAAGCTAACCAAACCTAAATCATTTACTGTAAACTAAATCAATTACTCTAACGTAGGTGAATTCCAGGGAACGTCCATTTTATTTTACGCGGTTAAATAAGTAAAAGACAAATTCGAACATAATTTGTTGAAGCCACAGATATGCTGTATGTGATTAAATGTACACAATGTGGTTTACACATTTTTTTTTTTTTTTGGCAATGTCTAACATCGCCAAGTGCGCTGCACTAGAACCAGTTGCGGCTACCTGGCACTAAATACCATATCATTATCTAGATGGAGTTTAACCACTTAACACACTATATCTAGCGGCGTTTGTGTTCAGTTTATAAACATTTTTGTAAAGGGAAGGGGGTGAAATGAGGTGTAATCCTACTAAAGCAGGGCATCGTAAACCACTCGGCCGAACAAGCAGAGAGTCCGAAAGCCGACCGAGCGGAATGAGCCACACTACCTTAGCTGTCATACAGCACTCATTTCATTAGCTGGACCATCAAAGTCTAGCAAATATGTTCCGGTGAATTGCACGTCGCTGTAGCAGATGCCCTATATTGCGAACAATTGGATTTGTATGATTTTGGATCAGTTGGAACATTTTGTCCACACGTTCTTCAATCGTAGTCGCAATATATGGCATCTGTGCTTGGTTGTGAAGCTCTGCGATCCTCGTGTACATTGGTGCCGAAAAAATAATTTTTAAACATTTATTCTGAATTATTTGGACTTCCTTTTTGTGACATCCAGCGAGGATACTCCAGGCTTCACAACCATACAGCAACATGCTTCGGATCACAGCTGTATAAAGAATTAGCTTGATCTGAGAGGATAGTGTAGGTGACTTGAAAAATGGATAAAGTAAGGCAATTGCAGCATTTGATTTATGAATAAGATGCCGAATATGAATTTTGAACGTAAGCTCGGAATCCAGATGTATTCCAAGATACTTGACTGAAGGCTCTGGTCGGAAGTGATGAGTTCCCAAGGTGAGTTGAATTTGGTTTGGTCCACTAGTCTTTGTAAACAAAACAGCTTTTGTTTTGTTAACATTTAGCTTAATGTTCCATAGACCAAACCAGGAATGATAGGAATTTAAGGCTGACTGGATTATTGGGATGCGTCGAGGTAAGAGACGGAATGGAGCCTGAAGATACAAACAAGGTTTACACATTGTGCTCATTTGTGGTTTATCGCTGGACATCGGTGGTGTATTGCAGGTTAAAAGTTTGATAATCGGTGGTTTATCGCTGGTTAGAAGCAAGAACTGTTGTAGCCTTTGCGTTAATGACAGGAAATAGTCCCACTTTATTTTCATATTTACGAGAAAATAAACAAATGATAATTACCTTCCCGCAGTAAAATACGTTAAATGCAACATTTCATTAACATTTATTGCAATTAGGTACTGTTAAGGTGCGTAAATAAAAAGGCACTCTTCTCCCACCCGGCTCTCTTTCTTTTAATACCAACTTCATTTCATAATTCCGCATACTTTGAGAGTTATGATTAATTAAAATGTTAACTATAATAATCGAAAACATTAGACGATCTGGAAATACAAAATGAATTTGAATAATAGGAGAACGGTAGATTTATGATTAGAAGAGAAATGCAATTCAGTAGCGTATCTGTTTAATTTATCTGAGCTGGAATTACAGCATGAACAAATGTAATCCTTAACAAATACCAGACATGTTTGTGTGTACTTTAATTAAACACAAGTACTCTGTTTACCAGACGCAAACAATCATTCTTTTTTCAGTAAAAAATCAAATTATCCGCAGGTTTTTAACGTATTTCTTGAGTTCCGTTTGGATTGTGTAAATAAAGTAGGTAATTTAAAAAGTACCGAAGTTGCTATCATTTCTTCTAATATTTTAAGGTTAAATGTTGAAAAAATACAAATGCATGGATTTTCAATTTTTTCTGAAAACTTCGTGATAACCTTTGTAAGTGAGCTAAATAAAGAAACGAATTTAAAATAAATACCGTATTTATGTTATCCATCCATAATAATTCTGCCCAAAGGCAGGTCCTTCACTGCAATCATAGCATTTTCATGCTATGCTTGCAGCTTTACTAGGGAATTGTAGGTGTGGTAGCTTCTCGTTGCTTTCCACACCGATGAAAAATGATGATGATAATGATAAGCATGATGATGGCCATATGATTTCGGGAACCGTTTGGGCCTTAAAGTTTTCCTGACATTTGTCTTACAGGTGAGGAAAAACCCCCGATAAAAACCTCACTCAGAAAAATTGCCCCAACCAGGTACGAACCCGGGCTCGCTGCGTGACAAGGCAGCACGCTACTTCGAGACCACAGCGGTGGACATTTATGTTATAGGGTGTTTAATAAGTAAGTTGACTCTATTAAAATAAACCGAATTAGGTATTCTCCAAAAAATCAGCGAAATTAAAATTTGTCTCTTAAACTATATTTGGTTCGTCGCAATATATACCATACAGTTCAATTAACCATTAAATTGGCAATTTATCTTATAAAGTTTGTTTAACCGATCGCCATGAAAATCGGCACATATAGGTATTTCTTCCTTTCAAAAAACGTTTAACTCAAAACATATAGGCCTACAACTGTTATTCTCCCAATTATATTATATAGATGCGAAACGTGGACTCTTACTTTAAGGAGGAAAGAAGATTACGAGTATTTGAGAATCACGTTCTTAGGAATATTTGGGCCAAAAAGAGATGAATAAACAGGTGAATGGAGAAAACTACATAATAGGGAGCTATATGATATGTATAAGAAGCCAAATTATAATAAGAACAGTTAAGTCTCGTAGGCTGCGATGGGCAGGACATGTGGCACGTATGAGGATGAAAGAGGTGCATGGAAGCTTCTGGTAGAAAAACCAGAGGGAAAATGACCAGTTGGTAGACCAAGAATGAGGTGCAAGAATAACATGATATATGATTTGAGGGAAGTAGATTATACAGGGGATGATTGGAAAACATTAGCATAGGATAGGGGTGTATGGAGAGCTTATGTCCGCGCGGCCATGAACCTACGTATTAGATAGAGCCAGTTAGTTATATGTATTTCTTCAAGGAGAGGGTTTTTATGCTATATATTATGTTTTACACAACCGTAACATGCCTTTGTGGCGAAATGGCGTTTCAAAATATTTGGAGATTCAATATTATTGTTGTTGTTGTTGTTATTATTATTATTATTATTATTATTATTATTATTATTATTTTGAATATCAATTGGTGAACGAGAACAAAATTTAATTTTGGAGCCTGGATCAAACAATAAAATCATGTAGTGAGATCACATAATTAGGTATTAAAGTAAATAAAAACGGGAGATATGAAGAGGAAATAAGAAACAGAAATAATAAAGGAAATTTGCAATTGCTTGCCTCAATGGAATATTGTGGGATAAAAATATAAGTAATAAAAATAAAATGAATATATATCATACAATTGTTAAAAGCATAATTACTTATGGAGCAGAACTTTGGCCATTAACAACAAAAACAAATAAGTACCTTTTGGCAACGGAAATTGATTTGATACGAAGGGCAGCAAGAATTTCAAGAAGAGAAAAATTAGGAACTCAATTATAACGCAGAAAATGAAGATTGAAGACACTATTTTAGATTATATTAAAACTCAGCAATTAAGATGGCACGGACATGTCCTGCGAATGGAAGAGGATCGACTACCAAAATCTGTTTTGGAAAGGAAAACTGAGGGAAGATGAGGCAGAGGAAGACCTAAAACATCCTGGAGTCAGGGAATATGTTTATACATGAAGGAAAAACATCTACAACCAGGAGATTGGAAGGACCCGCAAAATTGACTATTAGGAATCGGACGATGTCAAAGACATTAATCAACCGATGATCTATCTATCTATCTATTATTATTATTATTATTATTATTATTATTATTATTATTATTATTATTATTATATGTAGACTTCAAAAAAGCATATGATTCAATTAAGAGGAAGAAGTTATATAGTATCCTGCTGGAGTTCGGAATTCCTAAAAAGTTAGTTAGACTTATACGAATGTGTCTAAATGGCTCAAAGAGTAGGGTGCGTGTAGGCAAACAGTTATCAGACACTTTTGAAATCCAGAATGGGTTGACGCAAGGAGATGCACTATCTCCTCTACTATTTAATTTTGTACTAGAGCATGCCATTGAGTCGTTAGAGAATGAGGAAGGCTTACAACTCAATGGTATTAATAGCTGTTAGTTTACGCTGATGATGTTGTACTACTGGCCGATAGCGAGGAGATACTAAAGGCCAACACGCACACACTATTGAGTAACACTAAGAAATTAGGACTGGAAGTAAATATCAGTAAAACTAAATATATGGTCACACGTAGAAACTCAGTATGTAATGGAAATGGACAGCTAATGACAAATGAGGGAAATGTTGAGGAAGTGGCTGAATTCAAATACCTAGGAACAATAATCACAAATAGGAATGAGATGCACAAAGAAATTAAACATAGGCTCAATTCTGGAAATGCATGCTATTATGCATTGCAGAGACTTTTGATGTCCCAACTCCTTTAAAAAACGTTAAGCTGAAAATATATAAAACTATTATTCTACCAGTTATATTATATGGGTGCGAAACATGGACTCTTACTTTAAGGGAGGAAAGGAGATTACGAGTATTTGAGAATAAAGTTCTTAGGAAAATTTTTGGACCAAAGAGAGATGAAGAGACAGGTGAATGGAGAAGACTCCATAACAATGAACTACATGGTCTTTATAGGAAGCCAGATATAATAAGAACAGTTAAGTCTCGTAGAGTGCGATGGGCAGGACATGTTGCGCGTATGGGGGAATGAAAGACGTGCATGGAAGCTTCTTGTAGGAAAGCCAGAGGGAAAACGCCCAGTTGGTAGATCAAGAATGAGGTGGGAGAACAACATTAACTATGATTTGAGGGAAGTAGATTATACAGGGAATGATTGGAAAGCATTAGCTCAGGATAGGGATGTATGGAGAGCTTATGTCCGCGCGGCCATGAATCTTCGGGTTCGATAGTGCCAGTGAGTAAGTGAGTAAGTAAGTGTTATTATTATCACTCTTATTATTTCTAGATATACTCTTGGGATTTAGGATAATAGATTTGGGAAGTAGCTATTTTTTAAATGAACTGTAGATTACAATTTTTGTATTGAGAGTTACTGTTGGTGTGCACTGTTAATTGGCTGTTACGCTTCTCCTACGTTCTGTAACTACTTTTACATAGCGGAATGGTGATTGGAGAGGAATTTTAATTTTGTAAATGAATGCATCCACGTCATAGAGAAGCGCATCCTACAGGGAAATCACGGACTGTGTTGTCAATCCTCAATTTTGCGAGCGTTACATTGGAAAGTTTGCCATATCCCATGATTATAGCGATACGTGCATTCTTTTCCACGCTGACGCGAGATTTGTGCATTATCCTCTTTAATAATTCACTCTCTCACCAGTTGTAATTGTAATTTAAACGTCAATTATGTTTGTGTTCAGGTAATAATTTAAATCTCTCATCGGGGATAGCTTTGGTGCCATTTGTTTGTAAGGTATAAATTTTCGTTTTTCCCTTCGATTTTAACAATTTACTAGGGAATTCCACAGTAAATTTAGGTGAATTTTTAAAACAATAAAATGTATACCTGTTGTAGCAGTCGTCCTCAACAAATTATATTTGAATAAACTATTCAGACCAACATTACGGAACGTATTAAGCGAAAAAGGAATTCCACTATACTTGATTGCAATAATTAAGAAAATGTATGAGAAAACAAAATAAAAATAAATCAAAGGAAACCAATACATATAACAGGAGGAGTTAGACAAGATTTTCCACTATCAACCACTCTTATTAAAATTCCTCCAGCTATTTTAGAGAACCTGACAGATATAATGTTGAAAGTGAACTTAATGCAATCAGTGACAACGATACTGATGATATATATCAGCCTGAAGACGGCTTTACTCCACAACGGATCTCTCAAAGTGACCTTAATGATCTAGCTCGTGATCTGAATTTGCCAAAGGATTGTGTGCCTGAAACTAAAAACGTCCTACATAAACCACTTGTAGACCGTCAAAAAGTCCTGCTTCCACCACAACACATCAAATTGGGCTTGATGAAGCAGTTTGTAAGGGCTCTATCAAACTGACTGACTGACTGATAGGTGGCAATGACCAGCATTGCCCAGTGTGCCGCTTCTTGGGAACCAGTTGAGGTCCCTTGACGGCCAAACACCATTGTGTCTCTTCAATAAGAGTTTAGTTTCTTAGCCCTTGCGTGTCTCGCGGCTTATGTGTTCAGCCGGAGTAACCGTAGTAAGTATGGATGATATGAGGATGGTCCCTCACCAGAGCAGGGTCATCATAAACCACGTCGCCGGACAAGCAGAGAACTCTATCAAAGGATCGGCCTTGCTTCAAGTACCTTTGTAAGAAATTTCCATTCATCACTCAAGAAAAATTGAAAGCTGGAATTTTTGTTGGTGCAAATAAACAAAGTGCTCAAGGATGAATATTTTGAATAAAACAATGAATGAAAGAGGAAACGAAGCCTGGACCGCTTTCTGATCTGTTACTGAAAACATTCTAGGCAATAACAAATATCCTAATTGTAAGGTAATTGCGGAAATTATGTTGGAAATTTTCAAAAAGGTGAATTGTAACATGAGTGTTAAAGTTCAGTTTCTGTATTCCCATATAGACTACTTCCCCGAAAATCTGGGACATTATAGTGAAGAGAAAGGTGAACGTTTTCACCAGGATATTAAAGAGATGGAGAGGAGGTACCAGGGAACATAGAACGAAACTACAGTTGGATGCTGATGAGGGAGACTAAACATGGAGGAACTTCAAGGAAGTCAAAGATAGGAAGATTTCAAAATTAATGGAACACCATTTACTTTCTGTTTTGTTACAAGGTAGTCAAGAAATTATTAGGATAGTTCTTTACAGTATTTTTATCATGTATTTTTAACAAAAATTTATCTTGTGTGAAATGAAGTTTTGGATGTTCGTGCTGGTAAAGAGTAAAAGTAAAGTGATCCCACAACAGGCCTCAGGAGGCCCTTGGGGTAGCAGGAGGTTAAGGCTCACACGTTTTCTGGACAATCGGCACTTTATGTCAGCCGGGTTGTCAGCTCTGCGTGACGGCCGCCTTTACCCCCAAAACAAGCGTCTGGTACTCATTTCCGTTCGAGGCTGAGTCGACCCCAGGGCCATAGTGCCGCCAAAAGGTTTGAATCAGTTTAAAAATCCTGACCCCAACGGGATTTGAACCCTCGACCTTCCGGCTTGTAGCGCAGTGCTTTAACCACTACACTACGGCGTGCTTGTAGTAGATAAAACCTGAAAATATAAATTCATATTTTGTACAAAAACCTGACGTGATAAACAAAAATGGAAATCATTTCTGGTATCAGTATAAAAAATTGATTTAAAAAAACCTATTTTAAATAAATCATCTGAGAAAAAGTTTTAAAATGCAGACTTGTGTAATCAATATGTAGGTAAATATAGACTGTAATTATATGTATAATTTAACGCTGGTGAAGTGGAAGAGAAAACCTTATGGTCTTAACTCCAACGGGTAAAATAAATAAATATTTTGCAAGGACGTAACATGTATCGCCTTCAGCGTATGGAATCTGAATCCCATTGGGTATTTATTATTGTAGGAATACATTTAGTGCAGAATACAGATTGAAAGATGATAATATAGTATTTTAATTAATAGTAATAATCTTGATTAAAATAATGAGGTTTCAATTGTGAGTGTTGCTTCCACTTGAAGAACGTATCTCATTTTAATATGACGTCTGAAAATAATAATTCCTTGTTATTCTAAGTTGGTAGGACTGCTTGGCAACACAAATCCGTCTCAGTGAAAGTAATGTTGGTTATGCTGACGTTTTTAATTATCTCCAGTTAGAAAATATCTCCTTGTTGAGTTCTTCGCATCAACTCAATTAAATTTATGACCATTTAATTCTTCTCCTATTTTTGCTAGTGTTCTTCATCCCGTAACTTGAATCTTTCCTGACTTCTCTTTTCATTATTATAATAATTCTTTGTTCTCTTCTCGTCACTGTCTGTAACATTGACAATAAATACTGAATTTATTAAGGAAATAATGTTTCTTTTTTATAGCTTCAATAATCATTGGAAGCAACAGTTATTTGTCTTTTTGAACGTTTCGAGAATGTAATTGTTATTTTATGATAATTGAATTTGTTGTAGGTACAATAAAATGTTTTAGTTTTACTTTAAATAAATCGTCACAATTTGGCATCGAATCAAATTAAACGTCGGAAGCACAAAGGCAGATGAATCACTAAAGTAGAACCTAAGACCTTAAGCATAAGGCATTATTATATTGACCTAGGCTTTCACGGCCGGAGTTACTATGATGATCTTGTAGAAGATTTCCGGGATGTTGGCCGTGGTCTTGAGGCTTGTAGTTCCCCGAAGTTTCGCCAGAGACTGCGTCCGGCATCCTCAAGGGTTGTCTTGAGACTGTAGAAGATTTCCGGGCTGTTGGCCATGGTCTTGAAGCTTGTAGTTCCCCGACGTTTCGCCAGAGACTGCGTCCGGCATCCTCAAGGGTTGTCTTGAGACTGTAGAAGATTTCCGGGCTGTTAGCCGTGGTCTTGAGGCTGGTAGTTCCCCGACGTTTCGCCAGAGACTGCGTCCGGCATCCTCAAGGGTTGTCTTGAGACTGTAGAAGATTTCCGGGCTGTTGGCCATGGTCTTGAAGCTTGTAGTTCCCCGACGTTTCGCCAGAGACTGCGTTCAGCATCCTCAAGGGTTGTCTTGAGACTGTAGAAGATTTCCGGGCTGTTAGCCGTGGTCTTGAGGCTGGTAGTTCCCCGACGTTTCGCCAGAGACTACGTCTGGCATCCTCAAGGGTTGTCTTGAACTGTAGAAGATTTCCGGGGTGTTGGCCGTGATCTTGAGGCTTGTAATTCCCCGACGTTTCGCCAGAGACTGCGTCCGGCATCCTCAAGGGTTGTCTTGAGACTGTAGAAGATTTCCGGGCTGTTAGCCGTGGTCTTGAGGCTGGTAGTTCCCCGACGTTTCGCCAGAGACTGCGTACGGCATCCTCAAGGGTTGTCTTGAGACTGTAGAAGATTTCCGGGCTGTTAGCCGTGGTCTTGAGGCTGGTAGTTCCCCGACGTTTCGCCAGAGACTGCGTCTGGCATCCTCAAGGGTTGTCTTGAGACTGTAGAAGATTTCTGGGCTGTTAGCCGTGGTCTTGAGGCTGGTAGTTCCCCGACGTTTCGCCAGAGACTGCGTCCGGCATCCTCGAGGGTTGTCTTGAGATTGTAGAAGATTTCCGGGCTGTTGACCGTGGTCTTGAGGCTTGTAGTTCCCCGACGTTTCGCCAGAGACTGCGTTCGGCATCCTCAAGGGTTGTCTTGAGACTGTAGAAGATTTCCGGGCTGTTGGCCATGGTCTTGAAGCTTGTAATTCCCCGACGTTTCGCCAGAGATTGCATCTGGCATCCTCAAGGGTTGTCTTGAGATCATCATAAGGCATTATATTCAATTCGACCAATAAATTTAAATAGTGATTTATACTTTCTAATTTTCTCTGTACAAATTCATAAATAATTATGTAAAACTAAATTTAATTTTATTGTATATTGCGATACGATAAACAGTTGATACGGATCGAGGAAAAGTTAAAAAAATGCAGGCGCTTACGAGTTTTTTTTAATTTCCGAGATTCCGTTGTGTGTTTACCACATGAGTATTGCATACTATGTTTATTTATTTTAATAATTAAGATATTAGCTAACATATTAAATATAATTAAAGATAAATGTTAGATTTCAGAAGGTTAATCGGTTATATGTGTTGCTATGGAGAAATAATAAGTACGTATTGTTGGCCATCTTATATTGGTTAAAACTATAAAACCAATTTGATTTGGGATTTATTTCTGATTATGGAGAACGTTTGACACGGTATTTGCAGTGATGATGAAAATCTGGATGTGATGAATTAATACCGTAATTAGTACAAATTGTAGTATCACTATCAATATTTCAAAATAAATGTCTTTACTTACCGCACTAGTGCTTTTCGTCATTTTTAAAGTATTGAGATTTATCAATTAAATAAAAATAAAACGTAGTTTTATTTGATTTTCATATTTATTATGTAATTCAGTGGCAGCTGTTTCGGTACACTGTACCTTCTTCAGACATGTTAACAAATTATGAATTGTGTTCCAACTGATCTAAGCAACAATACAACAATATTTATTTAAATTGTTTAATTTAACAAAGGGGATTCAGTCAAATCAAGTTGAGAATTTAACAGTTTTTTACTACTTTTAAATTTATTAATTTCTACAGCCTCCAAAAGATCTAACTTCTTACCCTTATCACAAATATGTAAAATTTCAAAATTAAATCTAAAAGTAGTAAAAAACTGTTAAATTTTCAACTTGATTTGAATGAATCCCCTTTGTTAAATTTAAAAATTTAAATAAATATTGTTGTATTGTTGCTTAGATCAGTTGCAACAAAATTCATAATTTGTTAACATGTCTGAAGAAGGTACAGTGTAACGAAACAGCTGTCACTGAATTATATAATACATATGAAAATCAAATAAAACTACGTTTTATTTTTATTTAATTAATAAATATGGATTTTCATCAAGTAAACATCAACTCAATTGATTATTGAGATTTATTTTGTTTTCATAACAACCACGATTGTATGCGGGAATGTCAAATTAAGATGCACATCAACAATAACAGTAATACCCTAGTCGTTGGGGCAAAAATGCGGCAGATTTGAAGGTGTGTTGTGGTATTTTGCGTGTAGCGGGAAAAGGTACGTTTCCGGACATGGGTTCCTATGCTAAATCTAACAGTCTTGGTCGCACGGAAATAAGATCTCCAAACATCCCTATCCTAAGTTAATATTTACTAACCATCCCCTGTGTAAATACCCTGGTCTTTGGACTCGAAAGTGCGGGAGAGATGACCATGTGTTGTATTTTGCGTGTAGCGGAAAAATGATACGTTTTCGTACATCATCATCATCATCATCACTCCAGGGATTAGGCAATTGCCCGTTCCGACTTCATATTGCATCAGCCCAACGTCTTCTAGGTCTTCCAACATCACGTCTTCCTCTTGCTTGATAATTTCTTGCTAACAATGGATATCTCTCCTTACTCATTCCATCCAATGATCAATCCACTTCTGTCTGTAATTCGTGACTTTATCCAATAAAGGCTGTACTTTCAATTCATCTCTTAATATCCTCATTTCTTATTCTATCAAGTTTTTTACATCCTTTTACTTGTCTTAGGAACCGCATCTCTGCCTTCTGTACTCTATCCTTCTGTTTTTTCATTGGAGCCCAAGTTTCACATCCAAACAATATTGTGGGAACCGCCATAACATTAGACATTTTTATCTTGGTTTCTTTTCTAATTTTATTTTTGAATGTTCTCTGTATTGTTCCACACACCGTCTGAAATTTATTTATTTTGGAGTCAATATCTCTTTCCACATTATAGCCAACATCACAGCCCAAATATTTGAAACTAGACACCTGTTCTATACTTTGATTTTCTAAAATAATTTTGGATCTCACTGGATCTCTTCCTCTAAAAGCCATGGTCTTCGTTTTCCTTACAGAAATCTTTAGATCGTATAATTTACATATTTCATTTAATGCATGCATTGATTTCTGTAAGTCGTCTTCATTTTTCTGTATTATGATTACATCGTCAGCAAATAGAAGATTATTTATGCACATTTTATTATCCATTCTTATTCCTGGATTTACTAAAACTTCCCATTTATTTAAAATATCGTCTATATATATATATATATATATATATATATTAAACAAAGTGGGTGATAAACTACATCCTTGTCGCAATCCAATATTTGTTTTGATTGCATCTGTTCTTTTGAATCCGGTATCTATAATTATATTTTCGAACATACGTACGTTAATATTATCCGTCTTGCTCCACAATACACGGCCTGAAAGCCTGTAATGGGAGTTTAGTTACACTCTGGACCAAGTGATCTGGTACAGATTGAATAACATCTGCGCCATGGAAGTGTAATTGAGAACTCTCTGGCTTTTTTATTCGTACGTTCAATACAGGGCAAGTCAAAATGTTGTGCAGGTTTTCAGAAATTTATTATGTGAAATGTAATGAACATATAATATTGTGAGACATATTGTATGAAAGGTAAACTCTCAAAGTTTCTTTTTTAAATATTCACAGATGTTCTATGTGAGCGCCTTTTGTTACACGACAGATGTCAAGCCGATATTCAATCTCCTGCCAAACTTTCTGTAGCAGTCCGCGGTCGATATCAGCAATGGCTGCTGTGATGCGGGCACGCAGTTCATGCAGTGTTGTTGGAAGTGGTGGTACGTAAACATGATCCTTTACAAGACCCCACATGAAGAAATCACACGGGGTTAGATCTGGTGAACGAGGTGGCCAATGAATGAGTTGTTGATCACCCTGAGATGCACGGCCTATCCAGCGTTGTGGTAAAGCCGTATTCAAATGGTCTCGAACACTGCCATGGTAATGTGGAGGGGCACCATCCAACTGCAGAATGAAATCTGGACTATCCGCTTCAAGCTGCGGAAGGAGCCATTGTTGTAGCATATCAAGGAAAACATGTCCGTTCACAGTACGTTCATGAAAGAAAAAGGGCCCATAAACCTTTGCATGGGAAATGGCACAAAAGACATTCACTTTCGGAGAATCGCGTTGATGTTCCAGAGTTGCATGGGGGTTACCAGTTCCCCAAATCCTTACATTGTGTCTATTCACTTTTCCTGAAAGGTGGAAAGTCGCTTCATCACTGTAAACTACCCTCTCATGGAACTCATTCTCTTCCATTAATGCGAGAAAATCAACACAGAAGGACGCTCGCAAAGCATAATCGGCGGGTTTTAAGGCTTGAACCAGTTGCAAGTGGTAGGGTTTCATCTGTAAAACGTTTCCGGAGAATCCGCCATACAGTTTTTTGTGGTAGTTGAAGTTCTGTCGCTCCCCGGTAGGTGGATTTCTGTGGACTCCGCACGAAGCATGTGCGAACGCGTTCGACTGTCTCTTCACTCGTCGACGGACGGCCAGTCGATTTTCGTTTACAGATACAGCCTGAATCCCTAAATTGTGTGTACCACTTACGAATGGATCTCCCATCCGGCGGGTCTTTATCGTATCTGGTACGGAAATGTCGTTGAACACTAGTCACAGAGTTGTTTACATGGTAATCAAGCACACAGAAAGACTTCTGATCCCCAGTCAACGCCATTTTCCTTTACTGCTCTGCTGTTGACATCTTGCGGGTGAACGCGGAACTTTAGAAGTGGACAACTAAACTTTGAGAGTTTACCTTTCATACAATATGTCTCACGATATTATATGTTCATTACATTTCACATAATAAATTTCTGAAAACCTGCACAACATTTTGACTTGCCCTGTATATAGTATTCCAGTTATTTCTAACGTATTCGGCTTGTCATTACGTAATCAAGTGTTGATAAGGATTAATTTAGCTTTGTTTGAAGTAAAACAGTTTGTTTAATTAGCGATGAAGTATGTAAAGTTGGACAACGCTTTGAATATTGTATCAGCTTCATAAAGAGTTGTAATACCAGGTACTAGAGAGGACTCCACTCTGGCTTTGCATTGTGTCTGCCACAATATCACTAGCATTTGTAAAACTTCAACTGTATCACAGAAATATTTCAATTGAAGGATTTGGAAAGGGTGTATTGTAATAATTAATAGGTAGGGACGTCATTTATACGGTTATATAAACCCTTTCAAATTAGTAGTTTTGATTTTTTTTTACCGCGATTGATTAAATATCAGCATTGTTTCAAGTAATTTTAGTGAAATTCTATTGAAATATTTCAGATAAATTTACTCAGTAGGGAGACTACATGTCTGATAAAGTCGGCTGCGGTGGACTAGCGGTTATGTTCCTTGCCTCTGATCCCGAGGGTCGCTGTTCACACTCGGCTGTGTCGTTTGGATTTTATTTTAGGATGGAAAAATCCAAGGAGAAAGTCGTCCGGTAGGAACTTTAAACCGAGGGTCCCGATTTTAAAGATTTTCAGGCACATAAAATATCCTTAAGCCTGAATAAAGAGGCCTCTAAGCAAAATTTACCTACCTTCTTCATCCTATTAATAACTTAGTTGCCTGTTATGTCTCATTCAGTGTGTTGACCACATATCATTCATGATTCTGTAGGAAATCATCATCATCATCGTCTAGGGATTAAGCCTGTTGGCTCGATCCGGTTTCATGAAAGCTAGAACTGTTAAAATTGTTCAGACCATCTTCTGTGTGGGCGTCCAACATTTCTCCTTCCGTGCGGAAGGCATTCTGTCAACGTGTACTTTCCAGTCGTTACTATATTTAATTATTCGGTCTGTAAGTTTGGAAATATTTAGTTCCTTTCTTATATCTTCATTTCTTTTCTTATCCAGCAGAGTATATCCTGCTATATTTCTTAAAAATCTCATCTCAGCTGCTTCCAATCATTGTTCTTATCTTTTAGCGATCGTCCAACATTCTGATCCATGCATGAATTAAAGAGCAGCCATTACTTTATAAAATTTCATTTTTGTTTCTTTTTTTGTGTTTTTTAAGGGTTCTTTTAATAGTGCCACACGTTCGGCTAAATTTATTTATTTTGTCATTAATATCTTAAATTTTAATATATGATAAATTGATATCTAGATATTTAAAACTATTCACTTGCTCTAAAATGTTATCATCAATTACTATTTTTGCGACCACCGCTGTGGTCTCGAGGTAGCGTGCTGTCTTGTCACGCAGCGGTCCCGGGTTCGAACCCCGGTCGGGACAGTTTTTCTGGGAAGTTTTCATCGGGATTTTTCCTCACCTGTAAGACAAATGTCAGGAAACCTTTAAGGCCCAAACGGTCCCCGAAATCATATGGCCATCGCAATCATCATCATTCATATTCATCTTAGGTTAAGCTTAGGATTAAGGACTCTCCTGGCGCACCACTATCATCACCCATCATATCACAGCCTTCCAGGCGCCCCAACCTCAGAAGTGGGTTACAAGTACGCCATGCCAGGAGAGAAACCAGGAATGTCGAAAGAGAAACCTGAGACATTTGAAAAAAAGAAATACTATTTTTGCTGTTATGGGATCATGTCCTTTAAATGCTAAAATTTTAGTTTTATTCTTCGAAATTGAATAATTATACTCGGCACTTATTTTTTGCAAATTAAATAAGCATAACTAAAGTATTTTGGTGTAGTAACTCCTAACGATGTAGAGGCTAAGACCCAACAATGAACTTTTACGCCATTGTAGATTGTAGATACGTCTGATAAAAATACAAAACTCCGGCCTTTCACAGCCGGTGTCTTGATCCTGTTTAGTTGATCACTCAGTCATAACCCAGTTTTGTTGAAATTCGATGTGGCTTCTACTACTGCGGTAGACATCCTCAGGATATTCTAAATGGTCTTTGTGTATTAATCAACTGTTAACTGTAGAATCTCCTGAGGATGTCTAGTGAAATATTAGACGAAACTGCATTTTAAATGAACTGAACTTTATTTGAAACAATATAAAATAATAAATACGTATTTGCCGCCATTTTTCACTAATATTGTCCCACAGCCTCCTGTAGTTTCAACTTAGGAGGAGTGATTGCCATAGTAATATCTATTGCCATCCTATTTATTCTTCCCTTCTTTAACTCTTACTTACGAGGAATCCAATTTTACCCCCTCAACCAAATTATATTTTAAATCCCTTATTATTTAGTGAACATATTTAAGTAATCATGAAAATTAAAGAAAGTTAAAAGAGGAATTAAATTTTACTTAAAATATTTCAACTTTTTTTTACTTTGAAATTTTACTATAATGTAAAAAACATTTGGCCACACTATTAACGCTAGTCAATTGTTTATAATGAACGCAACTATTCCTAACAAATATGAAATTATTTTACTATTATTCATTATTTTGAAAACACCATCGCGCAAAAAAAAAATGTACAACGCACGTTTGTGAAGTGTTTTACAGAATCTCGGAAATTAAACATTTTCCTCGATTCTGTAAAATACTACTTCCCAACCTCGCATCGTAAAATAATATTCTAAGCAATGATGAGTAGAAACACCTAATGCCACTGGACATGAGTTTTACTGAACAGAACGTTAAAATCTCAACTCTGTAATACAGTCTAGCTGTTATGTGGGCATGACTTATATCAGTTACAATTAATGCCACTACCTTTATAAACATCCCTCCTGGTATCTTTACCTTGTTGTGGTGGAGTGGCTTACGTGCTTAAATTATCCCGAGAGCTATGCCGGAGGTAACATTGCTGTCGATAGGGTTACCCATGCCGGACTGGTCGAAGGTGATAAGCCAGATGAAAAAAGGTACCTTGGTCGAAAGAGTGACGATCTTTCACCGTAAAAATATAACGGTTAAGAAATGCGGACATGGGTTCAACTATAGTAAATTTTTCCACATGTCAAATAGTCCCCCATTCGGTTCTCCGGGCGGGGACTACTTCAGGGAACCCGTGCCAAAGGCTCAATGATTTGAGGGAAGTAGATTATACAGGGTCCCGCGCCGTAGCCGAGCGGTTAAGGTAGGAAGCCTTGGCGCAGAGCTACGGGACTTGCGCTGGTTCGAGTCTCCATGGGGGAAGAAAATTTCTCATGGTATTTCGGCCAGTATGGGACCGGTGCCCACCCAGCATCGTGAGGCAATTGGGTAGCTACAATAAGTAGCGGCTCCAGGTTGAGGAACCAGCTATAACGGCTGGGGGACTCGACATGCTAACCACATGTCACCCCTACACTGGCTGTTGATCATCTACCTCTGTGATTGACACATGAGGATGTGAAGGGCCAGCAGCTGGCTGGTAAAAGGGCAACCGCTGAAAAGTGGAAAGACCCTCAATCGGAGATTATACAGGGAATGATTGGAAAGCATTAGCTCAGGATAGGGATGTATGAAGAGCTTATGTCCTTGCGGCCATGAACTTACGGGTTCGTTAGTGCCAGTGAGTAAGAGTAACCTTTATAGGGGGCGATGGGTGAAATTTCTATTTTCCACATGATTTGAGCTGGAGACTTGATGTTTTGTACAAATATTCACTGCATGATACATAATGATGTGTTTAAGCTTCATTCTTGTGAGACGTTTATTTTACGAGTTATTAAATATTATATTTTTAAATATTTGCATATATTATAATTAAGTGGGTTCCACAATTTTTTAGTAAAATGTCTGGTTTTGTTACAAGACCCCTAAATTATTTAGAAAAACATCATGCATTAGAATTCTTATAATGTGAATACAAAGGGAGAAAAAAAATAATGTACCTCATGCGTGATTTACAAAACAAAAATTAATAATTGCATACATTTTATGTTTTATTTCTTAGAATACTACTTCAATCATGAAACCCTTGCACTACTTTGTTACCCATTGATTTTAGGTCATGCAATAAAAATTTAAACCTTCTAGAGCAAAATTTAAGAATTCCATTCAATTTTGAGTGTACAAAAATGCAGTGAAAATAAAAGTGTGGAAAAAACAAGTTTAAAGATTTGCATGCAGGTGGCATTTAACTGGCGCAGCCTTTTAACTCTGGCATAATTTAGGGAACTTAAAAGTGCCATAGGCCTCTGAAACTTTGCTAACATATACATTAGAGCATAGGCTATTTTTTAGTACATAAAACAAAAAATGTAAATTTTGATTTCAAATGGTAAATTTTTCACCCATCACTCCCCCTATCTCTTCCTTCTTCTTCTTCTTCTTCTTCGGCTTTCCCCCACTTATAGGTTTGCCGTCTTGTTTCCATGTATCTCTATCATTCCAATCTCCCTCTTCCAAATTCCTATCATCCATTATAGTTCTGACGTAGGTTTTCCATTTCCATCTTGGTCTGCCACGTTTATATCTTTCAGGGGGTGACCATTGGTATATATTTTTTGGCCAGCTTTCATTTTCCATTCTTTGTACATGGCCATACCATTTAAGCGTTTGATTTTCAATCCTCTTAACAACAGATGTGGTGACATTCATTTCTCTCCAAAGGAATTGATTTCTTATTTTATCCTGTCTTGTTTTTTGGATGCTTCTTCTAAAATAATCAAATTCAACTGTTCTAATTTTGTTCTTTTGTAATTCGGTTAAAGACCAAGTTTCACTTCCATATGACAAAATATTCTGTATTATGCTCTTATAAATTTTCATTTTAGTTTCCTTTGTAATATTTTTATTCCAAATTATTCCATGTATTGTCTTAGTTGCATTTTTTGCCATTGCAATTTTAGTCTGCACATCTCTCTCACAGGTACCAAAACTTGTAATTATTGACCCAAGATATTTAAAAAATTCACACTTCTTTATTTTCCCTGTTTCAAGTATGAGGTCATCCACATCCTTTCCCAAACACATATATTCTGTTTTCCGTAAATTTATATTCAGTCCCAATTTTTTATATTCTTCCATTAGTTTATTTATCATATATTTCATATAGTCTTCATCCCCTAACTCAATTCAGCAAAAATGTGGACGTGAGTTTTTTTTTAACCGATTAATTTGTGATGACGATAGTGGCACAGCTATTCTACTCAAGATAATAGCTTGGTTAGATTGAGCTAATAGCAGTTCTAAGCTCTATTGTAATGATTTGTAGTTCAGAATTGAACAGATCACTTCCCCTAATGTACTAAAATGTGAGTGAAGTGAATACATTTTGTCCAATTTCCATTATTCCGGAGCTTGGCACTATTTCTGATTAAACCCTGGGTTTTAAATTAAAATGCATCCATTTAAAACCGATATTAACGAAGCGAGATTGGGATACTGTATGGCTGGGATAACGACTAGATTAACTTTGGTGCGTTTTAAATAAATAGCACCGCCTAATTTATTTTGGGGTTCAATGCTGGTTCATGCACGTCAGAATCCACACTCAACTTCAATTTCCAGCTCTCAAAGAGTGTCCACGAGACTGGAAATATCGAAAAATAAATGAAATTGCTTCATAAAAACTGCTATTTTTTATTGCAGCTTATTCCATGCTGCGATAAGCCTTTATAAGAGAAAACAAATGTATTGTTTCTTACTCGATACTAAAATAATGTTATCAGTAATGTGATTGATAAAACTAAGAAAAAGAGAGTTGTTCCATTGTATAATTTTGTTGATATAATTTTTATAACCATTTGTTTCATACCGCAAACAATTGTATGATATGACTCCCTTGTTTTAAGATCGTAATATTTGAATAATTTCTCTTGGCTCCGTCTTAGCGACAGATGCAAATCACACATTTATCACTTTTTTTGAAGCTTCTGTACTCTTACACTCCTGGTTACCTGCCGTCCAGATTTGAGAAGGTATCTTCTTACCACAATATTCACAATAGGTCACAAGATGACGGTCTGTTAACAATTCCACTCCACAGCACCTCTTCTTATTCTATTTCTTTATCAGTAGCCTCTGCCCGCTCCTGGAATTCCCTCCATCAGGACATCACTTGACACTTTTAAGTCACTCTTATACAATTACTTGTTAAATTTTTTTCCCCCAGAACTAAATTTATTATATGTTATTAGTAGTTTTATTTCAATTTTCTATATTATACATGTCCACCGCTGTGGTCTCGAGGTGCCTTGTCACGCAGCGGGCCCGAGTTCGATCCCCGCTCGGGGCAGTTTTTCTGGGTGAGGTTTTTATCGGGGTTTTTCCTCACCTGTAAGACAAATGTCAGGAAACCTTTAAGGCCCAAACGGTCCCCGAAATCATATGGCCATCATCATCAACATCATCATCATCCTTATCATTACCATCAGCATCATCGTCATCCTTCACCAGCGTGGAAAGCAACGGGAAGCTACCACACCAACAATTCCCTAGTAAAACTGCAAGCATAGCATGAAAATGTTATGATTGCAGTCGAGGACCGGCCTTCGGGCAGAATTACTGTGGATGGATGGGTATTATACATTTTATTCGTTAAATCTAGAGTAAATCAAGCTTATATTAAAAAGATATATTTATATTTATTGTAATTTATATATAAGATTATTTGTTATATAATTTTTCTAATCTAGTTTAGTGGTAAAACTGCCTTAAAGACCTTAATTCTGCCAGGTAAAATGAAGTCACTACTATTATTATTATTATTATTATTGTTATTATTATTATTAATGTTATTCAGTTATTTATTTAAATAAACTGTAATTGTGACTTGATTGGTCATAATACGTTATTTTGTTTTATGGAAGCAAGTAGGGAAACTAGAGGAATAGCGCCCAACAGGTAGGTGAATAATGAGGTGGGCGAGTAATGTTAACCTAACTTGAGGGAGATTAGTTTTACAGGGGATAGGGATGTATGAAGTGTTTATGTTCGCGCGGCTATGAACCTACAGGTTAGATAGTACCAAGTGAGTAAATTGTATATATGACATTAAAAAGTAAATAACGCCTGAGCCGGTATTAGAACTCGATACCTATAACTTGAAGAGTTTGATTATAATTATTTTCTAGTAATCCGTGATGTGCCCAAGTAATAGTAACTCCGTTATCGCTGCCCAGGAACAACAGTTCAAATATTAGTTTTCCTTCCTTACATACAAATCTCTATCATAATGATCAGCGGGACGCGCTCGCAGTGCCATCAGATGGCTTCTTTAATATTAAAACGTTTTAATGAGAAAAAAAAATGTATATAGGCCTACATTTTATTCTAGCCGCTATTTAACACGGCCTGTCTAAATATTGCTATTTACAGATTCCGGTAATTCTTCTTCTTCTTCTTCCTTCCAAGTATTAGGCCAAGGCCTATTACGATCCTATAGAAAATTTTCCCTCCAGCGTTTGATAGGACGGCCCAGAGATCTTCGTCCTCCTGGTATATAATTATAAACAGCTTTGGGGATCCGATTTGAACTCATTCTTTCAAGATGGTGTTTCCAATTTAGTTGGTACTGTTTAATGTATTCCAAAATTGGCGTAGTCTTTAATTCTTTTAAGATATCGGTGTTCCTTTTCCGATCCCATCTGGTGTAACCCGCTGTTCTGCGCATCAATCTCATTTCAAAAGCCGTTATTCTGCTTTCATGTTGTTTTTTTTAGTGTCCATGCTTCACTACCATAGGTCAACACTGGTCTAGCCAAAGTGTTATATAAACGTAATCTGGTGTTTTTTGTACAAGGGATGGTTTCATAACTTGATTAATAATTCCCAAACTTTTATTATAATTAGTAATTTTTTCAGTGATATCCTTTTCATCCCAGATAGAGAGATAATATCCAAGATATTTAAATTGATTAGATCTATCTAAAATTTTATTCTGGAGACAGATTTTACTTTGTATGGGGTCCTTCCCATGAAGTGCCATAATTTTACTTTTGTTAATTGATATTTCCATATTAAATCTGTCACCTATTTTTTGTAAATTATAAATTGATCGCTGCAAATAATTTTCGGAAAGTGCCAGAAGAGCTAAATCGTCTGCAAAAAGAATAGCATCGAGTTTGAGATTCCTATTGATGGGTATATATCCCCGTTGTGTTTTCCTCCATTCGTTTATTATTCTATTCATATATATATAATGAAAATCATCGGTGAAAGTCTTACATCCCTGTCTTACTCCAGTGTTGATCTGTTTACAAGAAGATAGTTTTATAAAATAAAATAAGTTAAAATGTACCTTCTTAGGTAAAATCTGTCCTCAACTTATAAAATGTGTAATCTTTATGCCTGTAGGCCTTTCAGAACATACATACCTTCTTTAGCAGTTCATTCTTCGCTACAGCATCCAGTATGATGTTTGATGCTGCTGGTTCTAATGTGGCTATATAGCAGCATCAAACATCATACTGGAAGCTGTAGCTAAGAATGAACTGCTGAAGATGTCCTGAAAGGCCTACAGGCATAACGATTACACATTTCATAAGTTCAGGACAACGGATTTTACCTAAGAAGGTATATTTTAACTTATTTTATTTTATGACTCTCCACCTCAATGGTTTTAACAATGAATTTTATTAGAAGATAGTTTGCCACCTTGTTTACAGATAATTAAAAACATATAATATTACTACGAGGGTCATACTGAAAGTCGTGAGCAACCCATTGTTAAAATTCAAATTTCAACAATGTAACAAAAACAACTGCAGGATCGTAATCTACAGACTTTATATCACAACACTGCCGTTTTGTGGCGTCATAGCTTCTATCATGTGACCACACGCAGTGTTTCCAAAATGGCAGACATCAATGTTTCGTTTCGACAGCGCGCTCTCATTGAATTCCTTGTTAACGAGGAACAATCTGCTGTTGATATTCACCAAAGACTTCAATGTGCTTACGGAGATGCCTGCATGGGTGCCAGCAGTGTTAGGAGATGGGTGAGACATTTTAAAGATGGAAACACGAGTATCAAAGATGAGCCTCGTAGCGGTCGCCCACGCTCTGCCTCCACGGATTGCAACAAGGAAAGAGTTGATGCACTCATTAGAGACGACAGGCGTATCACAGTGAATGAAATCGCTACAAAACTTGCAGTAGGACACAGTGCAGTGCAAGAAATGATTCACAGCTTAGGTTATTCAAAAGTTAGTGCCCGTTGGGTTCCACGTTTATTGAGTGAAGACCACAAACTTCAGAGAAGAACCATCACCCATAACCTTCTTCAGAGATTTCGAAATGAAGGTGATGATTTTTTTGACGAGTATTGTGACAGGTGACGAAATCTGGTTTCATCGCTACGAGCCTGAAACAGAACGCCAGAGTATAGAATGGCACCACTTGAATTCGCCATAAAAAAAGCGAAGACAGTGCAATCTGTTGGGAAAGTTATGGGCAGCGTCTTCTGGGATGCGCAAGGTTGCATTCTGGTTCAATTTCTTGAACCTGGACAAACCATAAATGCTGCCCGCTATATCCAGACACTTGTGAAGCTCCGCACTTGGTTTGTCTAAAATAAATCGTATGATTGTTTAAAAAAATGTTGCTCATGACTTTCAGTATGACCCTGGTAGATAAAACTAATTGTGAAAATAATGGTTTTCTTCTTCTTCTTCTTCTTCTTTCGAATGCAGTATTGGGTGATGATGCCCGTTCTGCGACTACAAAAACTGATCTTTCCATCGGTTGAAGGGTCTTTCGAGGTCTCTTTTGCCTTTAGGGTTGAGGTGGTAAGTCATCTTTGGTAAGCGGGAATTTGACATTCTCTGGACGTGTTGGAACCATTTAATCTGACTATTTAACTCATGCCCCAAATGGGAGTCAATGACCAATCACGTTTCAATGATTTCTGTTTTACAACCAATCAGAATCGTGTTTCACCAAATATTTATCAGTGTTATGATTACCATATTAAAGAAAGCTCCTCCTTACAATATTGCGTTCCTTTGGCAATAAATAGTATGATCTGGTTGCAGTGATAAACAAATGAAGCAGTAGAAGCGTACCTATCGTTTCTCATTTGTTTTCAAACATCGCCGTTTACATTAAATATATAAATATTTTAAAATAACTATAGTTAAATAATGATTTGTGAGTAAACAGCTTAATTTTATTCGTTAAATAGTCCTAACAAATGCCACTCTTGATTTCCAAATTCTCTAGATAAATTCACTCCTCACTTCGTGAGTCGTGAATTTATCGATAATTTGGAAATCACTCGTGGCATTACTTATGATAATTTTGTATATGTTCAACCATTTCCCTACTATTCCACTGCATCCTTATCTCATCACTTTTCATTCTATCCCTTAATGTTACTCCAGTTAGTGATCGGAGGAATCTCATTTGTGAACTATTAATGCGGGATTTATCTTTTGCTCGAAGTGTCCAGCATTCACTTCCGTATAGTAGAGCAGGTTTGGCTATGGCATTATGAAATCTCAATTGGATTTCTTTCCTCATTTGTTTTCCAAAATTTCTCCTAATTATACCATTTAATCTGTTATATTTTTCTAAATTTGTTTACACATCTTTTTGATTATGAAACTGTGATATATTATTACCTAAATAATTAAAGTGTGTTACTTGTTCTATTGGTTTATTATTTATGATTATTTTTACTCTCGAAAGTCCCTTTCCAGTGATTGCCATGGATTTGGTTTTATTTTCAGATATTTTCATGTTGTATTTTTCCAGGGTATTCTGCAATTTAAACACTGATCTCTGCAAATCATCTTCATTCTCCGCAAGAAGTACTTTTCTCTATATTTTATGTTTTAAGGATGCTTCAGTACCTTAGGTTTCTAATGTCTGGGATCGCATTCAGTTGCATGATAATTATCCAAGTTTGAAAATGGTTTGTTGTTAATAGCAGACTATTAAGTGGTGGCCTGCAACATCATGTTTTCATTGATAGCCACTGTTATTTTGAATTGTATTATATTTCACGGTGGGTTTGGTTTCACATGATTGGATTCCAAAAAATAATTACGAGCAATATTAGATTTTCTGTACGTCCCCAGTTAATTGTTGTAATTTCTGTTTTGTTTAATTGGTTTTGTTCCACCATGTACAATTAAAAATGAAATATATTTTTGCGAGATAAAATTATACTATGTCAAGACATAAAAAAACAAATTTTAATATTTGTTTGAAATCCCAATATTAAAAATTACTGAATCATATTATTACTACCCCCTACTACTAACGCTAATAATAATAATAATAATAATAATAATAATAATAATAATAATAATAATAATAATAATAATAATAATAATAATAACAATAATAATCTATCTACAGTAATTCTGCCCGAAGGGAATTGTGTAGGTGTGGTAGCTTCCCGTTGCTTTCCACACCGGTGAAGGAGGATGATGATGATGATGATGATAATGATAAGGATGATGATGATGGCCATATGATTTCGGGGACCGTTTGGACCTCAAAGTTTTCCTGACATTTGTCTTACAGGTGAGGAAAAACCCCGATAAAAACCTCACCCAGAAAAACTGCCCGGACCGGTGATCGAACCCGGGCCCACTACGTGACAAGACAGCACGCTACCTCGAATCCACAGCGGTGGACAATAATAATAACAATAATAATAATAATCCATAGTAATTCTACTCGAGAGCAGGTCTTTCATTGCAATCATAGTATTTTCATGCTATGATTCCAACTTTACTAGGCAATTGTAGTTGTGGTAGCTTCCCATTGCTTTCCACACCGGTGAAGGATGATGATGATGATGATGATGAGAAGGATGATGGTGATGATGGTGGCCATATGATTTCGGAGACCGTTTGGGCCTAAATGTTTTCCTGACATTTGTCTTACAGATGAGGACTTTTAAAATTTTGAATCTTCTTCTTCTTCTTCCTCTTCTTCGGCTTTCTCGCCACTTATAGGTTTGCCGTTTTCTGTTTCCATTTATTTCCATCATTACAATCTCCTTCTTTCAAATTCCCATCATCCATTACAGTTCTGACATAAGCTTTCCATTTCCACTTGGTCTGCCACGTTTATTTCTTCCAGGGGGCGACCATTGGTATATATATATATATATATATATATATATATATATATATATTGGCCATACTTCACCTTCCATTCTCTGTACCTGCCAAACCATTTAAGAATTTGATTTTCAATCCTCTTAACAACAGATGTGGTGACATTCATTTCTCTCCAAACGAATTCATTTCTTATTTTATCCCGTCTTGTTTTTTTGAAGGCTTCTTCTAAGATAATCAAATTCAACTGTTCTAATTGTATTATTTTGTAATTCCGTAAATTTTTCAATCAATCCATATATTATGCTTACATTTGGTTTATGCAGCTTCATTATGAGCGATGCTTACATTCAATTATGGCGAATGATTAACATAACTAATTCTAGTCTTACAGCCTTACTTTCAATCTAATCTCGCATTCATGCGGATTATTTGATAAAATGTATAAGCAACAATATTAATTACACAAAGGACGTCATCATTTCAGCATTTAGTCTGTAATTGGATGATCATTAATTATTGTGACATAATCCTGCCTTTTAGTTACTGTGCTTTTGCATAACTGTTTCATTGTGTATGTTTATTAACCGTTCTGATATTATACAGGGTGTTACACCGTATAGTAGCATTAACTCAACCTTTCACCGAATTCCAAAGGAATTAAGCTATTGTAACTAAAAGTAGAGGAATTAAACACAACAATAATGAAATACAGAACAAACTGGAAAGAACACTTGGCAAGGATGACTGAGAATAGAATACCAAAAGCAGCATACAGCTATTCACTACGAGGAAGAAGAAGTTTGGGAAGACCAAAGAAAATATGGAAACAGCAGCAATTTGGAGCCGGAACAGGCTAGTAAATATGCCTAAACCGTGATGAAGAAGAAGAAGAGGTTTTCGTCAACAACATTCGGCCGCAGTGGACTTGTGGTTATGCTTCTTGCCTCTGGTCCCGAGGGTCGCGGGTTCAATCCCGGCCGGGGTCGATGGATATTTTAGGACGGAAAAATCCAAGGAGCAAGTCCTCCGGGAGGGACTTTAAACCGCGGGTCCCGAGTCTGAAGATTTTCAGGCTTGTAAAAGATCCTTAAGCCTGAATAAAAGGTCTCTAAGCAAAATTTACCGAATTTTCCCGTCCTAGTACTGTCTTGGTTTCCTAGATGTCAGTATGAGGCGGAACGTTGACCACGGACCAGTCAAAGGACATCTATACGAAAACAAGTGTAACTAAATTAGTATGGTTCAAATTCTTTCCTATAGGGGAGAGCGCCTAAATCTCTGTTAAGGGAAACATGGGCTTACAAAAAATAGAATAGATTTATTTAGAATAGATTTATTTATCCTGGTGGAGTTAAGGCCATGTGGCCTTCTCTTCCACTCACCAGAACAAACATATGTTACATATGAATAAAAAAAATTACAATAATAGTCATATTAAACAGGACAAACATTACGTTACATATGAATACAAAAAAAATTACAATAATAGTCATTGAACAATTATCTGTCCTCATGAAAAGATATTTGAGGAATTTTAATAGATCTTCACCAATCCTATCTAGTTTAAACTCCATGGCGCGACAGGCCTAGAAGGCCCTTGGACTACCAGACGGTTGCTTGCCAATTGGACGGAGTTATCCATCAACCGGTTCTGCGCCATTATATAAGTTTCGAGAAAAATATGCGTAAATTTTAATTCATTATTCACTATTAGTTGTAGCGCCAAAGTAACAATACTGGATATTGTTAATTTCCTTGTTTATAGATTATACAGGAAATGATTGGAAAGCATTAGCTCAGAATAGGGATGTATGGGGTATGTCCGCGCGGCCATGAACCTACGGGTTCGATAGTGCCAGTGAGTAAGTAAGTATTTTCCTTATTTGACAGTTATGCATTAACAATCTAAGAACGGGAATATTTGGCGCTTAGCTGCATGGTGAAAAATTTAGATTAGCATTTATGAAAATCTGGTTTCATAGCCGTTTGTTGCAAAACACAGAATCTCTGATGGCACTGAAGGCGTTTGCATTTTTCTTTAATAACAATAATAATAATAATATAATTGCACACAATCGTGCAAAATGAATTAATTGCCGTATTGCGCTAATGAGATATTGTCACTTTGGAACACAATTCCAGATGATATCTTGTACACTTTAGTCCGCACAGTTTACATCTGCAACTGTCTTCGTTTTGATGGTAAGTGACATTCACACACACTTTGTGGACTGCATCTGGTGCCTTAGTTCCTTGTTTGGTACACACCAGCTCCTATCTATCATGGCAGGTGTACCGTAGAATTCTTCAGGAATGACATCCCGCTCTCTTGCTTCTGTTGTTCGTACGCTTTAGTGGATGGCAGGTAGTAGCGCATTCTGAGGTCTTCCAGGAAGAACTGTTCTCTTGCTAGTATATAGACCAGTCTCGAGGGAGTGAATTTAGAGACTGCTAGAATTTTATTTAGATAGGAGGCCTTGACGTTTTCCCAGATTTTTAAGTCATTTTTCTTCAGATATTCCCAAACTATATCTTAACCCATATGCGATTATTGACATTATTTTTGCATTGAAGAGTTGCACAGCTGTGTCTGTTGATAGTAGAGCAGATGATGTTTCTTTATTGATAAAGCTATATTTAAAGATTTGGCGTTAAAAGTGTGCGTGGACTTACTTCATGAGCCAGTGCAGCAGATGTCATCAACATCTCAATTTATTTTTAAATGCACTTAGCCGTTCGATGCATAACATCGTCAAATTGTAGCTTGCATTATATATTTCCAATTTAAACGTTAAAAGTTGGGACACTTCTGTTGTACCTTAACTGTGGTAGCAAATATTTGTAGAGTATTGTTGCAACGTTGCAGAGAACTAAAAACCTGTTGAGTTGAGGGCTGCCTATATCCTAGGGAACAAGAGAGTGAGAGAGAAAACGATGCTGAGGCAAATTATTTATTGATCTTGCCATCCCTTGCACCATCCCTGCGTTCACCGCGTACATGCGGGTCATCACTAAAAAATGATTTCCTTGCCCATCTGATAGACCGCCATCTGCCTGCAATTTATCACTATCTTAAATAATATAACAACTTATCATCGACTAATATTTATCAAATGTCATTATTGTTGTTATTATTTCATTGAATAATATAGATATTGAAAATTACACCTCGTCAATAAAATCCCAAATCAACAAATTAACAAGTTAAAGAGACAATGCGTTTCAATAGCGACGCTAACATCAAGACTTAATTTATTTATTTATATACAGAATTTGAATGTTTACACATCTTTCTGTGCCTAAAGTTTAATTTTTTTCTCCATTCGTCTCTATCCATCCACTCCATGTCCTCTAGTCCTCTTGTTCACATTACAATTCTTATTTCTTGCATCCACGAGTTTCGAGGCAAGACTTAACATTCAATAAAGGCAAACAAACTAAAATGTGTGAATTAAACTTCCGGTTCGTCGTTAAATAGTGTTCTCGTAAATCTTAAAAATAATGTTGATTAAAAATACGGTACTTGTGAGATCGGGTGTATAAACTGTGATAAGAAATATATTGGGCAAAAAAGATCTATTTTAACCAGATTTAATGAGCAAATTGCACATTTTAGATAGGATAGAATTGACTATTTAACTCATAGACCGATAATTTTGCTTCTTCCTATTCGTAATGAGAGATATCTGTGCGAATTAACTTCATTGACAAGGATATCCATTCAACAATGTACGATCGATATGGTACAGCAAGAAATGCCAAAAGAAAATAACTCCAAAAATTACAAAAAAACGTTAATTCTGTTGCTCTAAAAAATTATTAAATGTTGTATAATGAATATGCATTATTGTTAACAGTTATTTCTCATACAATCATCTGTTATTGATTTTTCCCAAGCACTAAGAGATTTAACAGTAAAGATATGCTATTTGCAACTATACAGCCGGCTTAAAAATCGCCCGGAAGTAAGATCGGAACACATAACCTCACATTTTGTAAATATTAAACATTATAATTATTTTTAGCTTCTGATGTAGTATTATTCGCTAAATAGTCACTCCAAATCCAACGCGAGGTTGAGTTATTCATTAGACAAAATCACGCGCGAATGTGTCGCGCGTGATTTTTTTTTCAGAAAAATATAATTTCTTGTTGGATTACTGATGATAAATCTGGGGTTGCTCGACATACAGTGTGCGATAATGCAAACATATTATTTTCTGTAGCTTACAACATCTATACAAAAAAAACTACCGAACATGTGACTTCTTTTTATGGGGTTATGTGAAGTCCAAATCTACAATTTAGTAGATTAAATGAGCATTTTTACATTCTTACGCATAAGCAAAGTAGAATAAGTTGGAATTTCAGTTGTTTAAAATGGCCGCTTCTATATAATAATAAAACATTGGAAAATAAAACAATTGATAAGCGAAGAGAAAGAACTATTTAGAATCTTTTTAAACAAATTAGTGAAATATGCCCTATATTAGTCATTGAGGATGTGGTGAAATAACAGCAGAATTTACAGGTGAGTCAGCATAGAGCATATATTCCGCTCGTAAAGAAATTTTAATTGAAGGATATCTATGGGCATCATGGAAAAAGCGTAAACGTCTGATTAGGAGGCCCATATATATTATGAGGATGTTCATGGTGTGGCCACTAATGGAAGGAAGTAACAGACGAATAGATATTATTGCATTTAAACCATCTTCTAAAATTGGTATGATATTAGTTCCCACAATTCGTTTTGCGACACATAGTGGCCAATCTGAGCAAGTTGACTCTGAAACAAAAGCCATATATGAGCCAACAATTGACTATTACAAAGACTATTTAACTCATGCCCCAAATGGGAGTCAATGACCAATCACGTTTCAATTATTTCTGTTTTACAACCAATCAGAGTCGTGTTTCACCAAATATTTATCAGTGTTATAATTACCATATTAAAGAAAGCTCCTCCTTACAATATTGCGTTTCTTTGGCAATAAATAGTATGATCTGGTTGCAGTGATAAACAAAAGAAGCAGTAGAAGCGTACCTATTGTTTCTCATTTGTTTTTCAAACATCGCCGTTTACATTAAATATATAAATATTTTAAAATAACTATAGTTACATAATGATTTGTGAGTAAACAGCCTAATTTTATTCGTTAAATAGTCCCAACAAATGCCACTCTTGATTTCCAAATTCTCTAGATAAATTCACTCCTCACTTCGTGAGTCGTGAATTTATCGATAATTTGGAAATCACTCGTGGCATTACTTATGATAAATACCAACTAGATAGTATAACTGTCACAGGATTGATGATCGGGGCAAGAGATACTATACCAGGATTCTTAGCCAAATTTTGGAATTCCTTACATTTGGACAGAGTGTATCTTTCTTAAAATTGCCATCGCTGCCATTAGAGGACCAATTTCAATTTTAACAAACCATATTTACAAAATGTCTACTTTATAGTATGTATACTTTAATTAGGCCTACAATTTCAATTTTTTTAAAATGTATTTACAAAATGTATTTCATCAATTCCAAAAACTAATTGTCTGTATCACTTTGTCCTTGAGGCAATCCCCTAATGAGGAAAATTGTATCTAATAAAAAATATATATATATAATTTTTTGTCATAAATAAATATTAAATGGAATTTCCTAACTATTGGCATATCATCTTACATTGTATTCAGTCTTATTTCCCGTAAAATACGGCGATGTCTAAGAAGAATGTTTCTATCGATGACACTTCCGTACACAATTCAGTCATATGGTGCGTAAGACCTAAACCCGTTTTACAACTTATACAACATCAGTACCAATTAAAATTCAGAAGATGAAACATTGTTTTCGAAAGGCCTCCATATTGGAATACTTGACGAAGTTTAATAATTTGGTTGAGGACGACTGACTTACCAAGTACCAATTTTATATTTAACATCTTATTACATAACCTCAACGGTGCTTTAATATGAATTTTAAAATTGTTGATGGTAAAAGCAGTACCGCGATTTTCTCAATATACGCTTAACGACCAAGTAATATCTTATGCAAGTCAGTATACAGTAGGCCTATAACAGGAGCTTAGTTCGTAATTAGTATATATGTATCTAAGTCCACCGCTGTGGTCTCCAGGCAGCGTGCTGCCTTGTCACGCAGCAGGCCCGGGTTCGATCCCCGGTCGGGACAGTTTTTCTGGGTGAGTTTTTTATCGGGGTTTTTCCTCACCTGTAAGACAAATGTCAGGAAAACTTTAAGGCCCAAACGGTCCCCGAAATCACATGGCCATCGCAATCATCATCATTCATATTCATCTTAGATTAAGCTTAGGATTAGGGACTCTCCTGGCCCACCATTATCATCACCACTATTCATCATATCATCGGAGCAATTTAACCCCGCCTTCCAGGTGCCCCAACCTCAGAAGTGGGTTACAAGTACGCCATGCTAGGAGAGAACACCAGGAATGTCGAAAGACAACCTGGGGCATTTGCAAAAAAAAATATATGTAACTAATACTTCCTAATACGTATATGCAATTAATATCTTTTGATTATATATAAATGTACAATTGTATCGGATATTGTAAAATGAAATGAGTAGGAACTTGCAGCAACATTGAATGTTATTAACAATCAATGTAATTATAGTTGGAGGTAATTGTACTTAACAATTACTGGGTCATTATGACTAATTGAATTACTGTATATTGATGGGGCATACGTGTCATTATTACTGATCTGGGATATCGGAAATTGTATGCGCATATTTATATTACTAATAGCCCATGTATAATTTGTTTTTATAAAAATAAAAATTGCATCGCCATCGTCATCTTCATGAACTTATTTAGTTTTAGCTCGTTTGAGACTGTTTGTATGAGATCGCAAGGTGTGGTTGGTCAATCCACCTTAATTTTGGTTTTCCTCTATCTCGAACTCCTTTGGGTTGATAGTGCTAAGCTAATATGCCTGGTACCATCCAATCCAACACCTGATTAGGCCACTGGTCTTCCGACACCCGTTGTACATGTCCATACCACTGTAGAGCTCTCTTTGTTATCCTATCCTATCCTAATTTGATTTTATGTTCGAAAAAACGAAAAACAAAACGAATCACACACAATTTGTTGTTGCAGATGTGAATAATTACCCGAGAGAAAAAATGTATGCACATATTTTGATCTTTTTTTAAATGTGAAAAACGCCTTAAAATAAAATGCAAAATTGAGCTCAAGGTAACCTAAAGAAGATCATATTTACAACTTAAAATGTGTGTTAGTCATTGCTTAGACGATGTAGCCAATTTATCACTAAAATCCGCTAACAAACAAGTGAACGCTAAACTAATCTGGTGTAGTAACTTGCCAATTTTCTTGCCCTAACTTGGCCAAACTAACACTAACTTGCCCATCTAATATCACCTTGCCTATTTTCTCACCCTAACTTGTCCACTAGTGTAAATGGACTCTTGAGATAGAATTCCTTTATATGTGAGCATGCATGTTGGCAATTGTCTCTAGTGGGAACATGTGTTATCACATTGGCCAATACGGCGCTAAAAGGCACTTGTTCTCTACTTGAATATTCACTGTTTGCACAGTAGCATCAAATAACCCAAAATTCTAACAGATATATTAATACTCAGACTTAAACAATTGTATATAAAGTAAGCTAGTTGAGGACGTCAGCACCTGCCAGGAACTTATTTTAATATTTTACTCTGTGATACCGTATTTATATACCGGTAATAAATAAAAAAAAATAATTATTTTAGAAGGAAACCATAATCTTTGCATCCTGAAAAAAATCAGTAAACCCCAGCTGTGTTTGAATACGAGAGGTGATTATAGTAGCAATTAGATCATCTGAAGCTAGTTTAGAAGTGGCTGAATTCAAATACCTAGGAACAATAATCACAAATAGGAATGAGATGCACAAAGAAATTACAAACATAGGCTCTGGAAATGCGTGCTATTTTGCATTGCAGAGACTCTTGATATTCCAACTCCTTTCAATAAACGCTAAACTGAAAATATATAAAACTATTATTATACCAGATGGGTGCGAAACATGGATTCTTACTTTAAGGGAGGAAAGTAGATTACAAGTATTTGAAAATGAAGTACATAGGGAGATTTTTTGGACCAAAGAGAGATGAACAGACAGGTATATACATAACACTGAACTACATGGTTTTTATAGGAAGCCAGATATAATAAGAACAGTTAAGTCTCATAGACTGCGATGGGCAGGACATGTTGCACGTATGGGGAATGGAAGACTTGCATGGAAGCTTCTTGTAGGAAAGCCAGAGGAAATACGCCCAGTTGGTAGACCAAGAATTAGGTGGGAGAATAACATTAACTATGATTCGAGGGAAGTAGATTATACAGCGAATGCTTGGAAAGCATTAGCTCAGGATAGGGATGTATGGAGAGCTTATGTCCGTGTGGCCATGAACCTACGGGTTCGATAGTTGCAGCGAATAAGTAAGTAAGTAAGTAAGTAAGTAAGTAAGAAGCTGCTTTAGATTTATCACCATGCATTGAGGCACGATTCTTGAAGAATGCGACCACCAGGTTGGGAATCTGTGATTGAGAGATTTCTTACAAATGCATTTCCTGATGAAGGGCTGAAGGTGAACTGCTGTCTATTCCTGGATTTCAGCAGACATCTAAAACGATTTCTTTATGTTCGTTCTGCAATAGCTATATCTTCCTATGAATTTCCCATGCGCTAATAAAATTTTACTGATGCTATTTTTATATATGGCACTCATGGATGGTTTCTTCCTCTTGAGTAGGTAGTGTGCATATCTTGTCATAAAATATAACTAATAAACACAGACCCTGCTTCTTCTGCACTTCTTGCAAGACATTCAGATATAGCATAAAGTTACTTTAATAAAATCAGGAAATTATATAGGCCTACATTTACTTGATGATGTTTTATACATATAGGCCTATGGTAAACTAGAGTGAAAGCGCCAGTCAGGAGGCCAAGAATAGCATTTAAACATGGTTTGAGGGAAGTAAATTATACAGGGGATGAATGGAAAATGTTAGCTCAGGATAGGAATGTATAAACTATAGAGTTTGTGTTTGCGTGGCCATGAACCTACGATTTCGGTAGTACCAATGAGTTAGTTAGTTAATATTAAGAATTAGAATAACACAATAATGTATAATATATAGGTGGACTTGTAGAAAACATGCATAACAAAAAAACTGAATTCCGATTGTTGGTTTTTCGGTCCTCAACAATTTAAGAATAATGAGTACAGTAGCATATCAAAACATCCCCAAAACACACTGGTCAACCAGTTGACATGAATAATAATTGATTAAATTATTACCGTTGTGACGTTCTCTATCGATCTTCACCTCTCTCTCCCTCTCTCATCTTTAGTTTAACCTCTCCCCTCGAAGGTATTTCTTCTAAATTTCCCAATTTTCTGAAATACCTTACAGAGATACGAACTGCCGGAGTGGTTTTCTATCTCTTAATGGAGAGCGTCCCGGGATAACTGATTAGATTAATGTTGAGGCCGTCTCCAAGACAACACGAATATTATCACAAGACGTGACATTAACCTCGAGGATTATTTGGACAAAGAAAGAAAGAAAGAAAGAAAGAAAGAAAGTTTAGACTTTGTTTTTGCAACTGACTAACTAACTCTCTGGCTCTATCGAACCCGTAGGTTCATGGCCCGGCGGACATAAGCTCTCCATACATCTCTATCCTGAGCTAATGTTTTCCAATCATCCCCCTGTGTAATCTACTTCCCTCAAATCATGGATAATATTATTCTCCCATCTCATTCTTGGTCTACCAACTGGGCGTTTTCCCTCTGATTTTCCTACCAGAAGCTTCCATCCACCTCTTTCATCCCACAATACGTGCCACTTATCCTGTTCATCGCAGCCTACGACACTTGACTGTTTTATTATATCTGGCTTCCTATACATATCATGTAGCTCACTATTATGTAGTTTTCTCCATTCACCTGTCTGTTCACCTCTTTTTGGCATAAACATTTTCCTTCTTCTTCTTCCTTTCCAGGATTAGATCAATGCGACCGGTTCCGGCCTCAAGTCCATCGTTTCCTTGGCGTCCCAAAGATCTGTTTCCATGCGGTTTGTAGGTGTTGATCGTTTTGGGTAATCTTATATTGTCCATTCTGTCTAAATGTTCTTTCCATTGGTATTATCGAGTATTGAACATATATCCAGTTCATTTCTCATTGATTCATTACGTAATCTATCCATGCATGTACATCCTTTTACTGATCTTAAAAAATGAATTTCAGTGGCTTTGAATGTGTGAGTTATATTTATTATAAGTATCCAAGATTCAGATCCATATAAAAGAACAGGAACAGCCATCATTTTATGAAACCTGAGCTGAGTTTCTCTTCGAATCTTTCGGAGGGTTCTTCTTATGGTGCCACACATCATTTGATATCGGTTTAATTTATTATGTATATCCCAATCGTAGCTATATCTAATACTTCACACATCATCGCCTAATTATTTATCACGCCGCTTCATCAGACTATCCGACACACATAATCTTGACACTCGATCCCATCAGCACATTGTCCTTTATATCCCGCCTCATCACACTGTATATTATTCATTATCTTTTACGGTGTCACTTACCAAAACATGGAATTCCCTTCCACCCTATGTCAGAGACTGTCAAACTATAACATCCTTCAAAAACAAACTAAAGAATTATTTAATAACAAACTAACTTATACACCTCACTGATAGTATTCTTTTAGAAATATTAATATATTTAATTATTTATCTAAATAATATTAAGAATAACAAATATTTTTATTTGTTTTGTTTTAAATATTGTATAATCGTAAAATTAGTTTTCTATATCTCATTATTTTCCTGTTTTTTATATACACTAGACAGGGACAATTTAATATGTCTTGCTTGTATACATTTTATTATTAGTTTTAGTCTTAATTTTAACTAATATTAACTGGTTGTATTATAGATCGTAATATGTATATTAGATATTATCTTTTGATCAAATTTTTACTTAGTGTTTAATATTAGAGTTAATTAAGATTGTTATATTCTTATGTAATATATGTTTGTCCTGGTGAGTGGAAGAGAAGGCCACATGGCCTTAACTCCACCAGGCTAAATAAATCTTAAAAATCTTAAATCTTAAAAATATCTGAACCAAGATAGTTAAAGTGTGCTATCTGTTATGTTATTTCATTATTGATTACTATATTTGCTCTGACTGGCACTTTGCCCAGAAAAGCCATAATATTTTCCTATGAATTTTATTCTTTGCAACTGACTGATTACTTTTAGGATCCATTTTTCTAGCAAACTATCACTGTATCCTGTGTTGCACATCTCCTCCTTGCTGACAGAATATAGCACTTCCTTGAAAGGACAATTACTTAAGGACATGGTAGGAATACCACGTGTCCAGGGAGGGAAGGGATTAAAAAATAGCTTCCTGTTGGGGTTGGAATCCAGACAGATGGGGTCAGGTAGAGTACAGATTACAGTACGCGCCTCGATGATGGCAGTGTCTTTAGGGGAGACGAAGGAAACAAAAAAAAATGTTTGGCTCATACAGGAAGTGTAGTCCACGCACTAGGATCGAGGAATTCCACTTCCAAACATTTCAAGGCTGTACTAAATCACACCTAGGCTGACGGCTTTCTTCCATTATAGAGAAAATAAAAGAGGTCCACATCACCAGCTATCGGGAGCAGAAGAATTTAATGACACCGGGAGAGAAAGTACTTGATTTCCTGTGTTTTCAGGATATCGCTCTATGGCTTTCTCTTGTGTAATGTACCACTCTTAAGAGCTCGAGTAAAGAAAAACGCTTTCAGCTGTGCTGTCAGCAATACTGTAAGCAGAGACTGATGATCTCTGGTTCTTGTATAACAAGGTGTTCTTATTTTTTATCTTATAATAATAATAATAATAATAATAATAATAATAATAATAATAATAATAATATTATTATTATTATTATTATATACAAATTTTCAATGTTTACACATATTTCTGTGCCTAAAGTTTTGTTTTCTTTCTCCTCTCGTCTGTATCCATCCACTGCATGTTCTTCAATTCTCTTGTTTTCATTCCAGTTATCATATAGCATGCATTTCCAGAATTGAGCCTATGTTTAATGTCTGTGCATCTCATTTCTGTTTGTAATTAATCATTTTATTTTTACTAATAAACATCTTACTTCATAAAGAATTGAAACTATTTTTTGCGCGATACTGGGTTTTGTCGTATTTAATTACTTACTTACTTACTTACTTACTTATTTACTTACTTACTTACTCACTGGCACTGTCGAACCCGTAGGTTCATGGCCGCGCGGACATAAGCTCTCCATACATCCCTATCCTGAGCTAATGCTTTCCAATCATTCCCTGTATAATCTACTTCCCTCAAATCATAGTTAATGTTGTTCTCCCACCTTATTCTTGGTCTACCAACTGGGCGTTTTCCCTCTGGCTTTCCTACAAGAAGCTTCCATGCAAGTCTTTCATTCCCCATACGCGCAACATGTCCTGCCCATCGCAGTCTACGTGACTTAACTGTTCTTATTATATCCGGCTTCCTATAAAGACCATGTAGTTCATTGTTATGTAGTCTTCTCCATTCACCTGTCTGTTCATCTCTCTTTGGTCCAAAAATTTTCCTAAGAACTTTATTCTCAAATACTCGTAATCTCCTTTCCTCCCTTAAAGTAAGAGTCAATGTTTCGCACCCATATAATATAACTGGTAGAATAATAGTTTTATATATTTTCAGCTTAACGTTTTTTGAAAGGAGTTGGGACATCAAAAGTCTCTGCAATGCAGTCGTACTTACAGCAATAATGACCATGATTGTTGTTTAACTTCCTACATTTCGGCGTTGCCAACCTAAATAACTATACCGTAATATTACATATTACAAACCACGTGTGGGAAGTAAAGCCACTGCCCTCTATGTATACTACGTACAATATATATATATATATATATATATATATAGAGAGAGAGAGAGAGAGAGAGAGAGAGAGGAGAGAGAGAGAGAGAGAGAGAGAAACTATTCAAAGGGTAGAGTTAATATACATTATACGAAACAAATCACTGCATTTTAATTGAACTGAACTTTGTTTGAAACAATATAAAACAATAAATACGCACTTGCCGTCAATTTATGACTGATTCGTGTCACGGCCTGCTGTAGTTTCAACTAATAAACATTGCCCACATTGTTAACGTTAGTAAGTATTTTATAATGAACGCAAATATTTCCATCAAAGATGTTATTATTTTACTATTATTTACGTATTATTTTGAAAACACCATCGCGCAAAAAATAATGTACAACGCACGTTTGTGAAGTGTTTTACAGAAGGGAGGAAATGTTTAAAAACCGAGCGATAGCGAGGTTTAATTTGCGAGATTCTGAAAAAACCTCTTTCCAACCTCGCATCTTAATATACTATTCTTCGCTCCACTAATAAAAATCTCACCACGTTCACACAGTAAATTAGGAAATGATACAAATAGCACGTCAGTCGCTAAGAGAGAAGGTTAGGTATGTGAAATGATGGAATATATAAAATCGACGGCGCTTGCAAATTCACGAGAGGTAGATAGGAATTTTGCTGCGTGGCATGTAACCTACTTGTATTTCGTCACATCAGCAGAGCGACGCATCCCCAGTGACGTGGGGGGTTGCAGATACCTCGAGGCGCAGCTGACTTGCCTACTTGGTGACGGAAACTCAATTGGGTAGCGTCGACTCGAAAACCAGTGCCTGTCTTCCATATTTCCTCACTCCATTCCAGTCTATTCAGTTTTTATGTATGGTCTATATATTCCTCTTACTGGAAAATCAGAACTATCCCCTGTGTTCTGCGAAAACAAGTGTTACATTCCCTTCAATGAGCTGTGATATGGAGCATTCACTTTGAAAATGGAAGTTATTTTGTAGTCTACAGGAATTTTTGTAACATGTAATACAAACACGTTTTTAAAATCGTAGAAGCAAGCGAACGACGTATAGGGTGAAGTGGGGTATATCGATCACATTACCAATTAAAGATCATCCGTGGAATGTGTAGAGAAATTCGCCGGATTTCCGATTAGATATCTTTCTCACTTGAAGATTAAGTGCGAAATGAGTAATATCACGTGATCTGTTCTTCCTCCTGCACTTCCTTCCGCAGTGTCTTTAGTCGTGCGTTTTTGCCTACCTCCTGCGTAGATGTTTTATTTCGAACAGTTTCTCTACAGATTCTACAGACTCTAGTCGAATAACTGTAATATTTTTCAATTAAATAAAAATAAAACGTAGTTTTATTTGATTTTCATATTTATTATATAATTCAGTGACAGCTTGTTATGAATACATAGTCTTTTATATAGATTTTTAATTGTTTTATAGATTATTTTAATTATTCAAGCAAAGTCTTTTGAAATAGAGTTTAGACATTCAAAGTCTGTTGAAACAGAGTTTAGAATGATATAGTTCAGAGCAAAGTTTTGCTTAGCTAACTGTAAACATCCCTACATTTAGTTTATTGTAATGTTAGTGAGTACAGTTAGGGTAACTAGAGGTCAAAATTGAGTATATAATACTTGAGAAGTGAGGGTCTCGTGTCTGTCTGTGTGTGTAAACTGCTGAAGGGTAAGTCACCGACCATTTTTCTTAATATGTAGTCTCGACTTCAGAAATCTAATCAAGTACAATTAACTATTTTGATATTAAATTTTCAAAAGGGATATAACATTTTTAAACATGTAGATTAGGGTAGATTTATAACTTCCACAACCCCCTCTCTCTCAAACCCCAGAAAGTACTGTAGTTTTTAATATAGGCTTAGATTAGTTATTTAGGGCTAGAATACTTAGGGATTATAATTATTTATACTTTAGTAATAAAATAGTTTAAAATAAGACTCCTTTTGTTTATTTCAAAACATGTATACTGTACATTCTCATACTAACGCTCGGCTAGATAAACGCTACCAGATTTTCCAAGTCCCGAAGGTCCTTTAAGCCTAAGAAATCCAGTTGGGTTTATAATACAGCTGTTTCGGTACACTGTACCTTCTTCAGAAATGTTAACAAATCATAATCGGTACAGTGTACCGAAACAGCTGTCACTGAATTATATATAATAAATATGAAAATCAAATAAAACTACGTTTTATTTTTATTTAATTAATAAATATGGATTTTCATCAAGTAAACACCAAGTCAATTGATTATGTAATATTTTTCGTAAAAGGAATTTAAAAACTATTGAGAATCATTTACTGCTTAGGTACACATATTAAAAATGCAAACATTCTTTCAACTAGCCTGAAAAAAGTTGTATTCTAATATGTGGGTTTGATTGGAGTTCCCCGAAACTTGGGTAATTCCGATCATCTTATTGAAAGCTAATGAAAAAGATGAAATACAAAAATGCAAAAGTTACAATTTCTGAGAATAAAACCACACACGTATTTCTTCACTGTGTCATATCCACTTTATGAACCTTCTGAACATAAAGTGCGTCTGTACACCACACAATTTGCTGTCCCTACCTACAACACATTAAGTACCTTTCATCAGCTGCTTACTTACTTACTCACTGGCACTATCGAACCCGTAGGTTCATGGCCGCTCGACATAAGCTCTCCATACATCCCTATCCTGAATTAATGCTTTCCAATCATTCCCTGTATAATATACTTCCCTCAAATCATAGTTAATATTATTCTCCCACCTCACTCTTTGTTTACCAACTGGGCGTTTTCCCTCTGGCTTTCCTACAAGAAGCTTCCATGCACGTCTTTCATTCCCCATATGTGCAACATTTCCTGCCCATCGCAGTATACGAGACTTAACTGTTCTTATTATATCTGGCTTCCTATGAAGACCATGTAATTCACTGTTATGTAGTCTCCTCCATTCGCCTATTTTTCATCTCGCATTAGTCCAAAAATTTTCCTAAGTACTTTATTCTCAAATACTTGTAATCTCCTTTCCTCCCTTAAAGTAAGAGTCCATGTTTCGCATCCATATAATATAACTGGTAGAATAATAGTTTATATATTTTCAGTTTAACGTTTTTTTGAAAGGAGTTGGGACATCAAGATTCTCTGCAATGCATAACAGCACGCATTTCCAGAATTGAGCCTATGTTTAATTTCTTTGTGCATCTATTCCTATTTGTGATTATTGTTCCTAGGTATTTGAATTCAGCCACTTCCTCAAAATTTCTCTCATTTGTCATTAGCTGTCCATTTCCATTATATAATGTATTTCTACGGGTGCTTACTTACATTGCTTAATCATTAATAATAAAAAATATATTCGAACCACTCGGGGTAATTGCAAATAGTATTGAATGGAGTTTCCCCAATGTGCCATTTTGGAAATAATTTGGCACAATTTCATATTGAAGTTATATATTGAAACTGTAAGTAATTATTTTGTATTAATATTTACTCTGTTATCACAATCTGAAAATGTGTTATATTTAATTGATAAATGCTTAACTTACCTGCCATTCAACTCAGCTCCCTTACAAGAAAAGTATATGAAACGCAAAATGCCCACCACACTGCGCATATGCTGATCAACTAGAATTGGCATTATACAAAATGCTTGAAAAACTTTGCAGAAGATACCAGTAATGCAGTACGTGATTATAAAGTGGATTCTGAATACAATGGTGATCGAAATTACCCACACTTGCCCCTACAGTTGCATGATACAGAACCCTAATATTGAAACAGGAATAAATATCATTGATCCGTATTTTACGTGAATTCATACAAAAAACCTACATAGCTTATAAATTATGCTTATATTTTGTGAAGGAAGTGCTTTTATAAATCTACATCGAATGGATAATGGGATTTATGGTCTTTTATTGTGAATCAATATGTTGATTCCTATAGTTCAAGAATTGCAGCTGAAAACTCATTTGATTGAAAACGTGGTCTTTGTGCATTTTGCAAAGGAGTGATTCAAATTAAAAACGAAATAGGTTAGATTAAAGTGGAATTATTGGAGATCGATTACTGATAATTTCATTACAAAATATAATTGAAAAACCAGGAATGAAACGATTCGGTTATGTTAAAAGCATGAATCTGCTAAGTAACTCTAGGAAAGCTCTAAAAGTAAAAATCATATGAGGGAATATTAAGTGTACAAGATACAGAGTGACCCAACTCCTTTAAAAAAACGTTAAGCTGAAAATATGTATTTGAGAATAAAGTTCTTAGGAAGATTTTTGGACCAAAGAGAGATGAACAGACAGGTGAATGGAGAAGACTACATAACAATGAACTACATGGTCTTTATAGGAAGCCAGATATAATAAGAACAGTTAAGTCTCGTAGACTGCGATGGGCAAGACATGTTGCACGTATGGGGAATGAAAGACGTGCATGGAAGCTTTTTGTAGGAAAGCCAGAGGGAAAACGCCCAGTTGGTAGACCAAGAATGAGGTGGGAGAACAACATTAACTATGATTTGAGGGAAGTAGATTATACAGGGAATGATTGGAAAGCATTAGCTCAGGATAGGGATGTATGGAGAGCTTATGTCCGCGCGGCCATGAACCTACGGGTTCGATAGTGCCAGTGAGTAAGTAAGTAAGATACAGAGTGACTAGGTGAAGAAGGGTGTTAAGAGTTTCGAATAGTATTAATAGGAGTATTAAAGAGACAGAGCGTAATGCAAGAGAGTTTGTATCTAGAGGTATTGTATCAGTAGAAAACTTATATTTTACTAGAATTCCCGGCCACGCGTTGCTGTGGCTAAGGTATACGTTAATAATTTAAATGAAGTTGCTGTCTTTTAGCCAGATTACTTAAAACTAATACTTACACACGGAAAATAAACACTGAACACACTTAAATTATGAAATAATCAATATTGCAATTCAATTGAAATTCGCAGTTGCAACAATAAGGACAGCCATCTGGATCTCTCTTTGTTAAATAATAAATCAATTACGTTACCAAATTACCTTACACCGCCATCTGTTAGAATCGTATGGAACTCACAGATAATTATAACTCTTTGTTAAATAATAAACAAATAATTTGCAATAAAAAATAATGCGACTCTAAACTTAGTTATAAACTACCCTAAGTCTCACGTTGGATCAAACTGCACACAGTGTGCAAAATTTTATTAAAAACGGTTCATTAGTTTAGGATTCCATCGCGGACAAACAACGTGACACGAATTTTTTATATATTAAGATTACAAAGAGTGGAATTGATTGACTTTTTTTTTTTCTAATGAAAGGCAATATATACATTTAAACTTGAACGGACCTGTTTGTTTCCTCTTGAACCAAAAGTAAAAAAGAATATATACACAACTACATACATAACTGTATATCAATTCCGAGCTAAGTACCAGTTGTACTGTAAACAAACTTGCATACGATATTACTCCGTCTATTGGGGGAACCGTGGTGCTAATTTTACCCGCCGTATGACTGAATTGTAGACAACACTGCATTAGGACCTGTACCGAGAACATCAAGTAATGTAACGAATAAAGACCTGCTGAAGATGGAATAGAGATTCTGAAAGGCCTTCAGACAAAAAAGCATACATATTTTATAAGTTGAGGACGTCGGCTCTGACCAAACAAGGTACATTTTAATTTTATTTTATTTTATTATGAACTAATGCAGGAATAAATTTCTGTATAAAAATATTTTTGAGAAAACTACATTTGCGGTCAAAAATGTATAAGAGATTTTGATTATGATTACCACAAGGAATTCATAATTGAAATATACGCACTTATATTGCATCCAGCATATATAAACTATTTGTATGTATTTTATCTGATTCCACATTAATTAAGAAAATGTAATAAAATTATAATTGGTAATAAAACATAAATGACCAAAAAAACAAGGTGATAATCAAGGAGAGGGGTTTGCGTAAGTAAACAGGCGTTTCATATTACCTGCCACACGGAGTATGTACTGCGCAGTACTCGATTTTCTACAACAAAGTGTTTCTTAGTGACTGTTTCATTTTTTCGTTGCGTACAGAGTAGTAAAGAACTGTCATTTCGGAAGTACATTTTTGGTCGACGTGACTAATTTCTTATACTTACCAATATTGTTGTTACTGGAAGTAAGTCAACGTTCCCACATCTAACCTGGTTGCTATGCAAACAAAAGAAATCGCAATGCTGAAATGGACTCAAAAAGCACACGTTCGGTAAGTAAAATAAAACATTTCTTGAATGTTTTGTACACTAACTCGTACCTTTCTTTAGACTTTTCCGGAATTAATGCAGAACATCCCATTCTCCAGGCTTCTTTAATTTCTCTATCATCTACCACGACTCCTTCCAAAATAAAAATTATCAAACAGATTCTTATCACGGTACTACATATAAAAATTCTCCACAGCCAACAATCCTTACTTATAATAAAACAAATGAAAAGCTACATAGCAACGATCACCAAATGTTTCTTTCTCATAGAAGTCATTTGCATCCAACCAATATTTTAATTCATTTATTACTGTATTTTTATAGAAATTAGTCACATCGACCAAAAAATAGTATGCAATACACATGAGGTAAGCACGTAACAGATCTCGAAAATTGAAAAAACTCGGCGCAAGCGCCTCGTTTTTTTCAAACTTTTTCTCGATCAGTAACAAGCGCCTACCTCAGTTGTAACGCAATATATTATATTGTACATTACAATAACTATAATCATCCATCCATAGTAATTCTGCCCGAATGCAGGTCCTTCACTGCAATTATAGCATTTTCATGCTATGCTTGCAGCTTTACTAGGGAATTGTGTAGGTGTGGTAGTTTCCCGTTGCTTTCCACACCGGTGAAGGATGATGGTGATGATGATAATGATAAGGGTGATGATGATGATGATGGCCATATGATTTCGGGGACCGTTTTGGCCTTAAAGTTTTCCTGACATTTGTCTTACAGGTGAGGAAAAACCCCGATAAAAACCTCACCCAGAAAAACTGCCCCGACCGGGGATCGAACCCGGGCCCGCTGCGTGACAAGGCAGCACGCTACCTCGAGACCACAGCGGTGGACCCCTATAATCATGTTGTAAGAGAAAATATTTCTGTACGTACATTAAACCCTTTTTCAAAATTAAGTAGTTTTATTGCACACTACAAATAAGTAAACATACAATTGTATTGATTGAGGCTTTCACGGCCGGAGTTGATATGATGAACTTGAAGAAGATTTCTGGGCTGTTGGCCGTGATCTCAAGGCTTGAAGTTACCCGACGTTTCGCCAGAGACTGCGTCTGAGACATTCCGTGAGGATGCCAGATGCAGTCTCTGGCGAAACGTCGGGGAACTCCAAGCCTCGAGACCACGGACTAAAGCCCGGAAATCTTCTTCAAGTTCATCATAAACATACGATTGTTTGCTTCCTTCTATAATTCCTTATCCTAGTGTAATTGATTTTGAAGCAGAGTATGATACCTTCCACCGAACATCATTTTGTTTTTACTGAACACTGCACTATCACATGTGCTTCTTCCCTCCTTATAGTCCGTGCATTCTTAACTTCACTGTGAACCGAAAGTGCGATTTTCGGTTCGCTACTGCAACACCGTTATCCTCCCTGAACTGCAAGATTCGTGAACTATGCCAATATCCTTCCTCTATGCATCTACCCCACTCTCCTTTTTACCTCTCCTGTTGCGCTGTTTGTGCTGCGCATCTCCCCTTCTACCTCGGAAAGCTCAAATACGCAATGCACATCAAGAACGTTATCATTCGATCGGAACTTTGAGTTGAGACAACGTCGTCTGGAGCCGCGAGTGGCGTGGTTTAAGTTGTTCCTGAGGACCGGGGAAAGAATACCCCGGCTTGGACCGTGGTATGAATGTAGTGTGAGGTATGATATAGTTTTCTGATGTTAAGGATTATTATTTATTTTCTTTTTGTTTAGAATGATCAAGTATTTACATCTGTTATATTTTTCATCCACTTCAGACGTATTGTTTATATTAAACATCATTTTTACATATGTCCTGGTTAATGTTCAAGTTATTTATGTGCATGCTGCTGTTTGATATTCCTGTACTGAAACTTATTTATTTAGGAGATCATTCTAGCTTCCTTTATTTTCCATCTAGCTTTCATGATTAATAACAATAACGATACATTCAATTTATATAGAACCAGCAATTACTCTAGTGTTTTGAGATATATTGTTGATTCATGTTTAAGTGTTTAGTAAAGAAAGATGAATCAATCTTTGCCTCCTATGGGCCCGGGCAAAGGCTTTTGATTAATAACCTCGGATGTTATGAACTCTACGCTAGTATATGCAACGGAAACAAAAGACGATCCTAAAGATACACTGCACAAATGGTTTGCAGTGCGTGGTTCTTCGCCCTCACAAAATGGTTGCAGTGCGTGGTTTATCGGTTCTTTTGCCCGTACAAATGGTAGCAGTCAGCGTGGTTCTTCACCGTGCAACTGTATACTTACTAGAACCCCGCTCTCTGGTGTTAATGACTGTGAAAAAACATGTAAACATTTTCCAGTCATGCAGCTCGGCCCAGTTTTGAATTCGGACAATTCCGAAAAAAAGATCTAATCTAAGTAATTCGGCTGTTTTTAACTATATTTTTAATTGGTTCACGTTATATAATGTAGATTAAAATATAATTAGATACAGGTGTAGAGCTCCATGCTGATAATGGAAGAAAATAAATGTGAAGAAATAAATAAAATATAAAGAGAATAATGAAGATATGAAATTACGAGTTAATTAAATTTATTTGGATTTCGGGAGGCGCAAATTGAATCGTTAAACACGTTCTTTCAAACTGGAGCGACAAGCTGGGAGTTGTCTCTAATGAGGCGACACTTTGTGTGGATTGGCTTCATTAAAAGGCACGTGACAACTACTACAAATAATATTTCAAATCATTCTTTGCCGTCTCTCATTGTCTCCACCATAACGGATATTATGAGGTTCGAATTCATTATTTAATCCATTCTATTCGTACATAATATTACACTGGCCAACATGATTTTTGTCTCATGAGTACCAATAGTTGTACATAATGCAGTTTTTTAATCGTGTTTTCAAATATGTATTCGGAATTTCTCCATCACCAACAGTTTTTTATTTCAATTTCAATTAATGGATTTAAATAATTATCTTTTAATAAACGTTTTTTCGTCCACTGTAAAATAAAAGGGGAACACTTTCATCAGAGGATTTCAGCTATGGAAAAGAGATATAAAAGCAAATAGAATCCTAATATGCTGGCCGATTATTGTTGGACCATCAAGAAGGATGCTTCACAGGGAGAAATATAGCACAAAATCGTCATTTCTTACTTTCTAGGTGAGTCCGAATATTCGAATATTGTTTAGTTACGAAGGGGCACGCCGTAGCGTAGTGGTTAAAGCACTGAGCTACAAGCCGGAGGGTCGAGGGTTCAAGTCCCGTTGGGGTCAGGATTTTTAAACTGACCCAAACCCTCTGGCGGCACTATGGCCATAGGGTCGACTCAGCCTCTAACGGAAATGAGTACCAGACGCTTGTTCTGGGGTAAAGGCGGCCGTCACGCAGGGCTGACAACCCGGCTGACATAAAGTGCCGATTGTCTAGAAAAAGTGGGAGCCTTAACCTTACTACCCCAAGGGCCTCCGGGTCTGTTGTGGGATCACTTTACTTTACTTTACTTACTTTTACTGTGTAGTTACGAATGTAGAAAATATTTAAGTATTTGAAATTATAAATGACTGTCTCTCGGAAACCTTGCGTGATGGAGAAACACCGATATCATATTTGAATTCAGGAGAAAAAATGCTATCGGAATCACATATTTTTCTTTCTGAGGTAAAAACAAAGTTTATTTTTTGTTGCTCAGTGTTATCCATATTTTAATGATCTTAAATGAATAATTATTTTATATACTTTATTTTTTTAGCAGGTTTCTCAGGATTCGGTCGATTCTTATTAAGAATACCTCATAATGTTAAAATTCCCAAATTTAAAAGTTTGACAGCATCATCTAGCGTCAAATGAATCTACTCTCATTCTTCCCCACATCACTGTTTTATTGCAATCTCCATCATACTATTACTTCCCCCTCATGCTGCTCAAAACACAGACAATCCACGTTATTTTTGGTCGTCCTCTTCTTCTTCTACCAAGTGACACCCATTCTAGTAGGCCTATTGTTCTTGGGATTATGCATTTCGTTAATCTTTTTACATAACCATATATTCGAAATTTAAATTATTTCTTTTTTATGAAACCCACAGTGAAGTTTGATTAATTTTGTTTAATTACATTGTTCATTGTTTCTTATTTTATCACTTCTAAAAATTCCAGCTGAGCGCCTCCAAAATTCCTGGTCTCAAGAATTTAATTTACATATAGTTCTAGAATTTAACTCACTGTATATAGTATAATACAATGCGAGGTTTTTAATTCCCGAGATTCTGTAAAACGCTTCAGTAACGTGCGTTGCATAATATTTTTTGCGCAATGGTGTTTTCAAAATATAAATAATAGTAAAATAATAAAATATTTGTTGGAAATATTTGCGTTCAGTATAAACAACTGATTAACGTTAACAGTGTGGGCAATACTTATTAGTTGAGACTACAGCAGGTCGTGACACGAATCAGTGATAAAATGGCGGCAAGTACGTATTAACTGTTTTATATTTTTTCAAATAAAATTCAGTTAATTTAAAATGCAATGATTTGTTTCATATAATGTATATTAACACTACCTTTTGGATATATTTTTGTATATACATTGTGCGTAGTATACATAAAGGGGAGTGGTTTTACTTCCCGCACGTAGTTTGTAATATGTAATATTACAGAATAGTTATTTAGGTTTGCAACCCCGAAATGTAGGCAGTTGAACTTTCAATCACGGTCACCATTGCTGTAAGTGCGACAAAACGCACTATCCCGCAAAAAAATATTTGTTTTTGTTTTAGGACTTACTATGATTCCGTAAAAAAAAATAAGTTTGATATTGCAGAGTTATCAGTTAGTTTTATTTAAAACAGTTCGTTAAGGTATTATCGTCATTCTATTTAACATGTGTTGTAGAAGAATAAACAAAAAATATTAGTTTAAATTTGCAATGCCGAAAACTAGAATATTCTGCCCAGTTTTGTAATTGTTATTGACTAAAATTCTTGAAAGTCTTGTAAATATGTTCAAGATAATTAAATCTAAAAATATTTACATGTGAAATTGTTTGCACTACATTTGAGTCTGTCTTGATGACTTTTGCGGACCCCTGTTTGAAAACCTGAGTAAGCATTGATCGAAAGTGATGAGGGGACAGCAAAACGTGTACAGTAATAGCCCATATGGATCAAATGGAAATACGTATTAGAACAGGAGCCTTATCAAGCACAAAGTTACCCCTGCTATGTACCTACACTTTCTATCCTGCTATATTCAACCCCTATGTGTGAAGCCAGCCCCTACATCATCTCAATCCAGGTGACCCAACTCCATGACCGTGATGACCTGCAAAGCCGGTCACAAAATCTGTTAAACCTAATTAAGGAACAAAAACAAAAAAGAGAGATTATACAGACAATAATAGAAAGTATACTTACATATGGATCAGAAAGCTGGACAATAAATGAAAGGATGCAGAAAATAATCTTGACGACAGAAATGGATAGATTACGGAGACGTATGAGAATATCCAGGCTACAACATATTTGAAATACATTTATCAGACAAAAATGGATGCACAAGAAACTCTTATCGTTAGGATTAACAAAGAGAGCTTTACAGTGGTATGGACATGTACAACGGATCGGAAGACCAGTGGCCCAAACAGGTGTTGGATTGGATGGTACCAGGCAGAAGGAATAGGGGGAGAAGTAGAAGAACATGGTATGAGGGCATATATGATGCCATGATGAACAGAGGTATGGAAGAAGGACAATGGGAAGATAGGAATCTCTGGAAAGCAGGAATTAAGGGTGAACTGCTATAAAGTGGAAAGCTGTATTAAGTAAAGGGCTTCCAATATAAAACCGGACCGGCCTCACGGAGTTTCACCCGGCACGCAGTGCTGTCTCTTCCTCCCGCAATTCACCCTGCCTGCCACCCGTCCTTGAACTGTTTCTTACCTTATAGAAAATGCTGGAAATGTTGTCCTCCCGCAGTTAAACAGGCATTATACCGAGTAAACACATTTAGATTGACACGCTGTAGTTCGGGCACTGTCAAGTTTCTGATTTCATTTCTTATGTTGTTCTTCAGTTCTTCCAATGTGTGCGGATTTGTTTTGTGCACTTTGTCTTTCAGGCTACCCCACAAATAAAAATCACACACTGTTAGATCTGGAGAGCGAGGGGGCCATACACCAGCACTAATCACGCCAATTTCGTCTAATTTTTCTTTGGTGAGAACCGTACGCCTTCGCGTGTTTTTCTTATTTTGTACTGAACCAGTGGTCTCAAATTTAGTCACAAGATCGTGGATTGTCGATCTGGAAGGAGGTAATTGTCCAGGGAAGTTCCGAATAAATTCCTCGCGAACGCGACGAGCTGATTCGTATTTATAATAACATTTACACACATAAATGCGCTGCTCTAATGTCAGCTGACGTCTCATCTTGTCGAACGATAGTAAACTGACTAGTTTAAGGACGAGCGGCTAGCAGAGTGAAATGCGGACGAGGAGAGAGCGCTGCCTGACGGGTGAAACCCCGTGAGGCCGGTCCGGGTTTATATTGGAAGCCCGGTATTAAGTAAGAATATTTATTCATTTAGCCTGGCGGAGTTAGACCTAATAATATGTGGCCTTCTCTTCCACTCACCAGGACAAACATATGCTACATTCAAATATAGACGTTGCAATAATATTGGATACTGAACACAATAAATGTACACATATTTCTGTGTCTAAAGTTTTATTTTCCTTCTCCACTCACTCCTATCCCTTGGACCCATGTCCCTCATTCCTCTTATTCTCATTCCAGTTCTTATTTCTTACATCCATGAGTTTCAAGGTCTTCCTTTCTTTCTTCGTACAGGTGAAAACCATTGCAATGTTTTTCTGGGTAACCTTTCTTCTTGCATTTATCGTACATGCCCATACAAATGTAATTGCTTATATCTTATATAATATTATACTTTCCAATATTTAACATTCATTTTTCACTTCACGGGCTACGCAAAGTGCCTGTTCCGCCTCACGGTTGTTCTGCCCATCTTTTTACTGGCCTTCCTACATTCCTTGAACCTCTTGGCTTGTAGTTAAATGCTGCTTTTGGTAATCTTGTTACGTTCATTCTTTCTACATCTCTGAACCATTTTTCTCTATTATTCTTTGATTTTATCATCAAATGGATATATATTTAACTCTGTTCTTATGTATTCATTCTTTAATCGATCCATTCTTGTGCAGCCTTTTGTTCTTCTACGGAAATTCATTTGTATGCTTTGTATTGTACTTTGTGTTTTTTCGGTCATTACCCAAGTTTCACTCCCATAAAGTAACGCAGGAACTGTCAATGTTTTATAAAATTTCAATCTAGTATCTCTTCTTGTTTTGTTCTTTAATATTCTATAAATAGTTCCACGTAACATTTGACATCTTGACAGTTACACATTTATCGTATACGAGAATTGAAGATGGACTTTCCAGTACAAGTCTGTAATGCTATCGTCTGAGCCCACTCCAATGATACTTTATCCTTCATTACAGGTTACATACTGGAATTTTTTTGAACTCCCTGTACATATTTTGCGATATCGATGCCGGAAATCTATAAATATTAAGTTACGTAACATTTGGATAGGAAATGAGATGACGGAATGTAATGAAGGCATATTCACGGTGAAAGATCTCTTTGACAGGATCACAGACAGGGGATACCAGGCCTGTTCGTTCAGTTCTCATTCAATTCCTGGTTCTGTTTACATCGATAAAGTTCTCCCTGTGAACTCTAAAGCAGAATCTTGTCGACCCTATTCAAACAACACATTCATATATTAGAGTAGAAACGCGTTTTACTGAAATTAAAAGGAAAATACTGTGGCGAGAGGGGGGAAATACATTTCCGGATAAAGCAAATGTATTTTAGGGGAGGACGCTGTTTAAAAACATTGTATACATGGGAATGTACGAGTGTGTTTTCCACATTCGTTTTTTTTTATACATATGGTGTTATATTCAGCCATTTCGTGCTATTTGAGTTTCCGAGATCACCGTTTTTTAAAGCTACCATAGTTAAAATAATCATATTAAAATTTAAAAGTATTTTGGATAGTAATTATTCTTTTTTTTTTTTTCAAAATAATAATGTTAATTACAACGTACACTGGCCTCTACGGTCGTTATTGAAATGTTGTCAATTTCTTGTTCTAGCAATTAATAATAATAATGATGATAATAATAATAATAATAATAATAATAATAATAATAATAATAATCTTCTTGAACATAATTTGTACGATTTTCATCCTGTTTATTTCCAAAATCACTCCTCGGAGGAAGACGTATTGGATGTGCATCCACTGTCTGTACATCTCTTGGCTGGTCTTCCTCTTGTTCTTCTCCCGCCCATTGGTCTATCTTCTTTAGCTCTTTTTGCAAGTTGGTTTTCATCCATTATTTCTATATGACCCTTCGAATATTTTCAGGTAAAAATTATATAATTAACATCTTATTACATAACCTCAAAGATGCTTTAATATGAATTTCAAAAGTGTTGAGTTGCTAAAGGTCAACAGGCACACTCTACTGAGTAACACTAAGAAAATGGGGCTGGAAGTAAACATCAATAAAACTAGATATATGGTCTCACATAGAAATACATTGTATAATTCACATTTTGTGCCAAACGAATGAACGTTTAAAGAAATTGCTGAATTAATATACCTAGGAACAACAATTGCAAACAAGAATGAGGTCAGAAATAAATTAAACGTAGACCCAACTCTGGAAATGCATATTGTTATGTATAACAAGCATTCTTCTCGTCCCAACGTTTCTCTATAAAAAAAACCTTAAACTGAATATATATATATATATATGTTATTCTCCCAGTTATATTCATACGAAACATGGACACTTACTTGAAGGGAAGAAAGGAGATTACGAGTATTTGCGAATAAAGTTCTTAGGGAAAATATTGGACCTAAGAGAGATGAACAGCCAGGCGAACGGAGAAAAGTACATAACAGTGAGCTACGTGATCTTTATAGGAAACCAGATATAATAAGAACAGTTACGGGGACCCGGAACTTCCTATACTTATAATCTTAAATCTCAGGAACATTTTCTCCTGAACTATTAATCCTATCAAGGTGAAATTTTTTACAGTGGAAAATTTCATATATTTCGAGTCTTCTATCACAAGGATTTATATACATTTGCATTTATATAAAAAATAAAGAAATGCTTCTTTACAAATATTTTCTTTCAGTTTTTTACACTGTATTTTGCAACCTAAATTATTTAATTACTGAGCTATCACAACATCAATATGGTAACAATTGTATATGAGCGCTATATTGAAGCCCTGAAAAGTTCAGGTCTCTAGCTTTAATAGTTTAGAAGAAAATGTTCTTTATATATTGAATAAATGAATGCTAACTATGGGAGAGAGTCGACGGCTCACGCCCACATTTTAAAGGGACGGGGAATATTTAAAATAAATAATAAACACACTTAGAAAAAATATACAGGCAAGATAATTATACCATATTAAAGAGGAATCTTTCTAGTATTTAATTGATATAAAAAATGAAAATACATTTTTTCATCACATCTGGCCTTCCGGGTACCCTTAAGTTTCGTTGACTGCAATGGGCTGGACACATGGCACAAATGGGGATTAAAAGATGGACATGAAAAAGCCCTTTTAGGAAAACTAGAAGGAAAACTCCTAGTAGATAGGCCAAGAAATAGGTGGGAGAAACACTTTAATCATGATTTGAGGGAAGTAGATTATACAAGGAATGAATGTAAAAACTTCGCTTTGGATAGGGACTTATTTTCTACCGACTCTATATAATTTTCATAACAGGTTGTGCGTGTGAAAAGGTAGATATTTTTATTCATCTCCATGTTATAGCTCTTGATCTATTATCCATCCATAGTAATTCTGCCCGAGGGCAGGTCTTTCACTGCAATCATAGCATTTTTATGCTGTGCTTGCAGATTTACTAGGGAACTGTAGATGTGGTAGTTTCCCGTTGCTTTCCACACCGGTAAAGGAAGATGATGATGTTGATGATAATGATAAGGATGATGATGATGGCCATATGATTTCGGGGACCGTTTGGGCCTTAAAGTTTTCCTGACACTTGTCTTACAGTTGAGAAAAAATTCCAAATAAATCTCATCCAGAAAAGATATCCTGGCCAGGGACTGAACCCGGGCCTGCAGTGTCTGGGACAACACATTACATATAGACCACAGTTGTGGACTGGTCTATTTTTTATAGAACGCTACTATTTTAGGAATTATATCAATGTAGGAAACATTTACCATCTTAATTATACTATTTAAGTCATTGGTATTATTAATATGCTAGTATAATTCCGTTAGTTGTCGTTAGGCCGTTACTTCTTGTATGTGTGGAAAGTTTATCTTGTGGTAAGTGTTCGAGTAATAGGGGATGTTGCATAAAAACGAGATGAAAGATTTTTTGGTCAACATTTCCTAATATCACTCGTAGAAGCAAGTTGAGGTAAAGAACATATTTTCATAAAGCGATGTTTTTACTTTATAGTGATATCTACATTTGTAGTAAAGCCGGCCGGTGCCGTGTTATAAAAGTTGTAATACTCCAGTAGCTGCTCCCAGAGGCACTACAGCTTCCTATACTGTCTCCTCATACGTTACAATAATCATTAATGCGGTACTCCGGTATGAACATTAACTCATGGAACTGGGCCAACATCCGCTCTTAAACCCAGCACATCCATTATGTTATTAACACCAACACAATCTCTCTCTTTTGTTTCTACCTTTTGAAGAAATGCGAATACGTTTCAATATCGATTCAAATCAAATCATGGTTCGATATAACTAACTAAATCAGTATTAATAAAATCCATAATAATATTCCGATGATGTGAATAGTCATAAAGTAAAATATTAAAATACTTACTCACTGGCACTATCGAACCCTTAGGTTCATTGCCGCGCGGACATAAGCTCTCCATACATCCCTATCCTGTGCCAATGCTTTCCGATCATTCCCTGTATAATCAACTTCCCTCATCATACTTAATGTTATTCTCCCACCTCATTCTTCGTCTACCAACTGGGCGTTTTCCTCTGGCTTTCCTACAAGAAGCTTCCATGCAAGTCTTTCATTCCCCATACGTGCAACATGTCCTGCCATCGCAGTCTACGAGACTTAACTGTTCTTATTATATCTGGCTTCTTATAAAGACCATGTAGTTCATTGTTATGTAAGTCTTCTCCATTCACCTGTCTGTTCATCTCTCTTTGGTCCAAAAATTTTCCTAAGTACTTTATTCTCAAATACTTGTAATCTCCTTTCCTCCCTTAAAGTAAGAGTCCAAAAATAAATTTCAAAAAACCTGCTTCATCTTAAGATGGAAGCCTGTCTTTGAAAAGGCCTACAGTTTGAAAAATATCTACCTAATTGAGGATGACAGCACCTGTCAAAGCATTTATTTTAATATTTGACTTTATAAGTACCCGACCGGGGTCGATGGATTTTTTTAGGATGGAAAAAATCCAAGGAGCAAGTCCTCCGGGAGGGACTTTAAGCCGTGGGTCCCGAGTCTGAAGATTTTCAGGCTCGTAAAAGATCCTTAAGCCTGAATGAAAATGCCTCTAATTAAAATTTACCGAATTTTCTCGTCCTAGTACTACCTTCATTTTCTAGATGTCAGCATGAGGCGGAACGCTGACATCTATACGAAAACAAATGTAACCAAATTTATATGGTTCAAATTCTTCCCTGTAGGGGAGAACGCCTAAATCTCTGTTAAGAGAAACATGGGCTAACAATATACAAGCAGACTTTATAAGTGAGTCATTGACACTATGGAACCCGTAGATTCATAGATGCGCAGACTTAAACTCTGTATATATACCTATCCTGAGCTAATGTTCTATAACCATCCCCTGTATAATCTACTTTCCTCAAATCATGGTTAATGTTATTATCCCATCTCATTCTTGGTCTACCAACTGGGCTCTTCCTTCTGATTTTCCAACAAGAAGCTTCCAGTTCATTCTTCATTCGTCCCAAATGTCCTGCCCATCGCAATCTACGAGACTTTTCTTAATATATCTTGTTTTCGAATAAAGATCATGTAGCTCACTGTTATGTAGTCTTCTCCATTCACTTGTCTGTTCATCTCTCTTAGGTCCAAACATTTTCCTTAGAATTTTATTCTAAAATAATTGTAATATTTTCTCCTCCCTTAAAGTAAGAGTCCATGTTTCGCAGGCATAAAAAATAGAACTGCTTCCTAGATGAACAGTTATAGTTACATACAAAATGCTGAATATAATTGTTGTGCAAGTAGTATTTTCATTGTGTGGAACTTAAGATATCAGTTAATTTATGTTTGAATAATGATAGTGATGGTTGACATAACTGGGAAGTGAGTTCCATCCTCTAGTCATAGATATTGTGTAAGATCCAGAGTATAAATATGTTCTGTGCAGCGGTATCGAAAGTATATTTCTGTTAATAAATGCCATTTATTACAATTATAGCAAATAAATGTATTGAAATATCCATAAAATACTTTGTAAGTGCACCAGTGATGAGTTAAAACATATAGACACACAATGTATTAACAACAATACTGCCAAATTAGTATTTATATATTTTTGAAACATTAAAATCCTTATATCTCAAAAAGAACAATACGTGACTTATCATGTTATTGCCCTAAGCCCTTTATTTATACTCCTTAAAAAGATACAAATTGAAAATAATTACAAAAAATATGCAATGTGTTATATTTTCAAAAAGGTACAACTTAAAAGTTTATAAAACGTGGCAGTGTGTGCAATTGTTAAACATATTAAAATTACGCTAAATAAAAGTAATAATAATAATAATAATAATAGCAATAATAATAATAATAATAATAATAATAATAATAATAATAATAATAATAATAATAATAATAATAATAATAATAATAATAATAATAATAATAATAATGCTTTATTTTAGCTGGCAGAGTTAAGATCATAAGGCCTTCTCTTCCACTCAACCAGCGAATAGTAGAATTATACAAAAATTACGTACATATTACAATTTTAAGATATTACTAAAATATAGACTAAACAAAGTACAATCATGATGTGATCTAATACTAGCTAATACTAACAAAAACATAGAACATAATAAAATTAAAATGATATAAAATAAAGTAAGTAGTTTCCTAGATGATTATTAATGGAATGCTCTATATGGTTGTTATGCAGTTAATGTTTTCATTGTGTCGAACTTAAGATATCAGTTAATTTGGATTTAAATAATGATAGCGATTGACAGTCCCTGACATGACTGGGAAGTGAGTTCCATGCTCTAGTCATAGATATAATAATAATAATAATAATAATAATAATAATAATAATAATAATAATAATAATAATAATAATGAGAATGTTCACACATTGTGTATTGTTTTGTATTTTTATTTGTCCCGTGCATATTCACTTATGGTTTTCTTTCTGTTTTTACACACTGTGATGTGGTATCGGTCACATCTTTCCTTGCACATCTCGCATACACATGTGTCTTCTGGTACGTGATATGTCTTCTTGGTACATATTCTGTGGTGGAAACCGTGTACCGCCATCCTGGTCACCAGGTGTCGCAGCTCGTAGTTCGCCGACATCCAATTGTTGTTTGCCATCGCCTCTGTGGAGTAGAATTCGTCCCAGATCTCGTCTTGTTTTCTCTTTCTGTTGTGTAGTACCTTTGCTGCTGCCTCTGTTGTGGGTAATCTAGTCATAGATATTGTGTAAGATTCAGAGTATAGACATGTCCTCTGCTGTGGTATCAAAAGTAAAGAAGAGTTCCTAAATTGTGATGAGCCGATAAATTTTGAAAACGCCCGAATTCCTACACTCCTACTTACCTGGCGTCCAGATTTGAGAAGTTATCCTCTTACCACAATATTGACACTAGGTCACAAGATAACAGTGTGCTAACAATCCCTCTTCACTTTTAAGTCACGCTTATGGAGTTACCTGTTCTCTAACAATTAATGTTTGTCAATTTATTTAAATTTATACTATGTCATTAATAATTTTTTCACGTTTTTTATATATCTTGTACGTATTATACATTGAATTCGTTAAATCTAGAGTAAATCAAAATACATTATAAATATTAATTGTATTGTATTTATAACATGTAATTTATGTTTATTGTAATTTAGATGTAAAACTACTTTTTATTTTTTTCTAAACCTGGTTGAGTGGCAGACAAGGCCTTAAGGCCTTAACTCTGACAGGTAAAATAAAGCTATTATTATAAGAGATTATTATACTCTTATAAAAGGTACAAAATGAAATTATCAAAACATTCCACTTTGCTCATGGTAAAATGAAACATAAACATTTATTGGTCAAATGAACTAATTACTTAGAATTCTCTATTACAATCGTAATGTAAAACATGATATCATCCTTAACAGCACAAAACAACCTAGGAACATCCATCATCAAGAATTGAAATCATTATTTAAAATTCCGTTTCATTGTGTATTTATCCGAGTCAGATCGTAATGACAAAATAAATTTTGATGTTGTAGATACGATTGTGCTATGAATTATAAAGATAATCTATTTTCTCTCGCTCTGGAAATAGACGATTGTTTCTTGTCAGGTGTGACGTCACTAGGTAGTTACCTGCATAGCCACCGGGCGCGTTTGTGAGGAGTACCAGACTCCAGTCTGTAACGTGTTACTGTTTTTTGTTTCGAATAGTTAAGCAAACTACGTTGTTTGTTCGCGGTTTACACAAAGTGTTATTATTACGTATTGAGTGTGAATTGTGTATATGTTTTGTAAATTAAATGAACTCGGAGCAATGCGTTTTTTGCAGCAGTTCTCTTTATATCCACAATCGTAAAATCAGGTATTTATTTTAATTTTTTTCTGTAAATACAATAGGAAGTAACATTAAGAGGTTTGTTTAATAATTAAAACATTTTGTCTGTCCATTCTTACCTCTTAGAGTTGTTTTGACCACTGCTGTGGTATCGAGGTGGCGCGCTGCCTTGTCATGCAGAGGGCGCGGGTTCGATTCCCAGTCGGGACAGGCTCCTAGGTGACTTTTTTCCCGGTTTTTCCTCACCTGTAAGACAAATGTCAGGAAGCCTAGGGCCCAACGGTTCCCGAAAATCATCCGGCCATCATCATCATCATCCTTATCATTATCATCATCACCCTTCACCGGTGTGGAAAGCAACGGGAACCTACCACACCTACAATTCCCTAGTAAAGTTGCAAAGCATAGCATGAAAATGCTATGATTGTAGTGAAAGACCTGCCCTCGGGCAGAATTACTATGGATGGATAGTTGATTTTGTCGAACATATGTTTCAGGGCTTCTTAGCCCCATTGTCAGCGATTACAGAGTAAGAAGCCCTGAAACATATGTTCGACAAAAACAACTATAAGACAAAATTAAAGACAGATGAAACATATGGTCCATCCAATAATAGGAAATAATATTCAATAATATCAAAATTCATCCTGCATATGTTTGTGCTCACAAAACTAGAAAAGTACTCGATCGATTGTTATGAAAATGTGTACATAGGTTACATGTTATCAGGTTCGCTATCTGTTATTATCTAAAACCATTAGTTGTAGGAGTTCATCTGAAACGAAAATTTAAAAATCCCTCTAGCGGTCGTAATTTCACAACGAAACCCAGAATATGCTATTAAAATAAACCGAGGTAGGTATTGTCCAAAGCTCAGCGAAATCCGTTCATTAGAAGCGGGCATTTCCCTAAATTCCGAAATTAAAAATTGACTCTAGCAACCGCCATGTTTGGTTCATCCCAGTGCATACCGTACAATTTAATTAATGCGTAATGTTCTTTCAACTTATTCAACTAAAAATAAAAATAAACATATTTCATTTATTTAGGCAAAGCAGCTCACGCTGAGTATTTGCTAGTTTATGATAAAATAATCATTTTTTTTAAGTTATATAACTGTTATTTTCCCGGTTATATTATATGGATGCGATACTTCTTCTTCTTCTTCTTCTTCATTTCACGGGCTAAGCAAAATGCCTGTTCCGCCTCACAGTTGTTCTGTCCATCTTTTCACTGGCCTTCCTACATTCCTTGAACCTCTTGGCTTGTAGTTAAATGCTGCTTTTGGTAATCTTGTTACGTTCATTCTTTCTACATGCCTATAACATTTTTCTCCATATTCTTTGATTTTATCATTTAATGGATATATATTTTACTCTGTTCTTATATTTTCGTTCTTTATCCGATCGATTCTTGTGCAGCCTTTTGTTCTTCTAGGGAAGTTCATTTCTACGCTATATATTCTATTTTGTAATTTTTTGGTCATTACCCAAGTTTCACTCCCATAAAGTAATGCAGGAACTGCCAATGTTTTATAAAACTTCAATCTAGTATCAATATTAACTATTACTTTAAGGAAAGAGAAAAGATTACGAGCATTTAAGAATAAAGTTCTTAGGAAAAATGTTGGAATAAAGACAGAGGAACAGACATGCTAATGGAGAAGACTATATAACAGTGAGCTACATGACCGTTATAGGAAGCCAGTTTCGAAGACTGCGATAGGCAGACCATTGGTACGAATAAGAAATGGAGGAGGGGCTTGTAAATTCCTTGTAGGAAAACCAGATGGAAAGCGCTGAGGTGGGGGAATAATATTAACCATGATTTTGAGGGAGGTAAATTATACTGGGATGATTGGAAAATATTAGCTCAGAATAGGGATGTATAGAGAGCTTATGTCTACGGGGCCATGAACCACCAGGATTGATAGTGCCAGTGAGTTAGAAAAGTCCCATTGTTTTGCTTCTCATTTTCGGATGTATGTGTTTCGTTTTTCTTTTCTTAAACCTGTTATTTCCTATAACATTTATATGTGTGTTGTATCTTTTATTACACTTAAAAACATTGGATCGACTTGAAACTTTGTATACTTGTAAAGGACTAATAGCAATACAATAATTTCATAAATGTTTTCTAAGATCATAGCCAGGATCATCAGGACATCAAAAAATAAAGACCGGTATAATAGGTTGCGGACTTATCGACTTTTTAGTCCATCGTTGTAAGAAATTAATAGTATATCCTCTGGTAGCTCAGTTGGTAGAGCGGTGGACTGTATTGGTATATAATTTCAGTAATCTATAGGTCGCTGGTTCAAATCCTGCCTGGAGGATTTTTTAGAAGAGTATTACTTTTAGCTCATACTACAATAGTATAGAATTTAAAAATATTTACAATTTTATCTTACGCTGTAAAACATTAATGACAATTTTGTAATCTTACCACATTGTAATTTATCCAAAAAATATGACAACGATACGATTAACTGTAACTATTTATCTATATTAAAATATTCAAAAATATTATAATAATGTTAGATAATTTAAAAAAATATATAATTATATTCGTGCCTAGACACTAAAAATATCGTAAGCAATTAAATTTCCATGGGATTCCGGTTTTTGCCAATCAATTAAACTAAAAAAATAAAAAACAAATAATAGTTTAAAAAACTAAAACAACACGCTTTATTAGAAAACCGAACTAAAATATGAAAAATAATTTTAATTATCAACGTGCTTGGGTTAAAATTAAAGTGGTCAACAGAAAAATCATCTCCAACACTTCTAGAATAAAACTAGATTTATCTACAAAATAAAAAAAAATATCGTAAAAAGCGTGGGATGCTCTTTATCAATTAATATATTTGATAATAAACAAATATTGGTAAAAATAAAGTCTCTAAGAAGAATACGTAAAAACCATAAAAAGCGTCCCACGCGTTTGATGGTAAAATTATTTTCTTTTTGTTGATAACTCTAGATGTTTTGGAGATGATATTTTGTTGGCCATTTTAATTTTATCCCAAGCGTGTTGTAAATTAAAATTATTGTAACACAGAGATATAGTTTTGGTAATAAAGTAAAATGCATTGGCTTATATCTTATTAGATTTTATATCACCTAAAAAATAAAATAAAATGGAGTAGCTATAAAATAAATCAGATTTTCACATCAGTTCATGGCCGTATTGTCATTTTAAAATCCTCTATTTTTTATAACACGGACAGATGAAGCACAATAGATGGGAGGCTGCGGCAAATAAATATCTATCAATCAAAGAAATGGACGATTTAATGATTGATGGTTCTCTAAGTTTGACAGCCCTTCATTATTCCAATATAGCTAAAGTTCAAACACACACACGTTCTGTTGTCTCATTGTAACGAAGACCTGGAATTAAACACGCTGGAATAATAATAACAACTAAGGGACGGATTCCTATGACATGTCATATTTTTACCAAAGCTTATATTCTAAGCTTCGAGTAAGTAAAAACATTTATATGCGCCTCATTATTAAGATTAAGTGGTTTTTATTGGGTCTTAAATGTCATATTTCTCACTTTTTCAGACCTTTGGTCATACTTCTGCTTATTTCTATGACTATTTAACTCATGCCCCAAATGGGAGTCAATGCCTATATTGCTGATACAATTGAACATAGAGTCATGAATATGTTTCGACATATTAATAATAATAATAATAATAATAATAATAATAATAATAATAGCTTTATTTTACCTGGCAGAGTTAAGGCCTTAAGGCCTTGTCTACCACTCAACCAGGTTTAAAAAAATACAAAAGAAAAAGTCTTAAATCTAAATTACAATATATATATATATATATATATATATATATAAACGATTACAAGTTATGAATACAATACAATTAATATTTATAATGTATTTTGATTTACTCTAAATTTAACGAATTAAATATATAATATGTACAAGATATATAAAAAACGACGAAAAGGTTAATGACATATTGTAAATCATGAAAATCCAATTGTTCGCAATATAGGGCGTATGCTACAGCGACGTGCTGTACACCGAAACATATTTATCAAAGACTCCGATGATGGTCCATTCCCATGATATGTGTGCTGGATTCCAGCTAGAGTAGTGTGGCTCACTCCACGCCGCCGGCTTTCGGACTCTCTGCTTGTCCGGCGACGTGGTTTATGATGACCCTGCTCTGGTGAGGGACCATCCTCATATCATCCATACCTGCTACGGTTACTCCGGCTGAACACATAAGCCGCGAGACACGCAAGGGCTAAGAAACTAAACCCTTATTGAAGAGACACAATGGTGTTTGGCCGCCAAGGGACCTCAACTGGTTCCCAAGAAGCGGCGCACTGGGCAATGCTGGTCATTGCCACAAATCAGTCAGTCAGTCCTATTGTACCTTATCCGCTCTTAGCGTGATCCTAACATACACAAACGCCAAATTGTATCCTTCCGCCATTCGCGCCACAATTACTGTCACATTGACAGAGAGCACGTGTGAATATATCATTGAATGGTGTAGATTACAAGTAAGGTGGTGGGATTTTTTACGGAACTTGTGAAATAATTTAAAATAACTCTTTTTTTTCTCACTAGTCAGAGATTTGCCACACTTGTGTTTTAAAAATTTTGGTTGTGACACAGCAACATAAGACTGAGCCATTTTGTTGCATTAGAATCGACTGAAGCACGACTCAAACTATTTTAAGTTGTATTATTGATTAGCTGTATTTTAGAATATTTTCTATGTTTAGAAAATTATTTTCATTCACGAAGAATAAAAAGTATATTTAGAGACATATTTTTAATTAAAGAAGGGAACTACTTTCTCGCGTACTTACTGCTTCTACTCCTCCACTAAGTAATCTGCGCAGGCGGAAAATATGTTAACTAACATGCTGTCTTTCTCTTTTTTCTTACTTAATATGTTGCCACTTCCTCTCCACTGTTTATCTTCTTAGTCTGGCAGGTAGAGAGCTGACACATGCTATGGGTTTTAAAGGTCCGTCCTTCTACGCGTTCATTGGCAAAATGACTAATTTGACAACCCTGTTACTATTGGGGTTACATGTAGGAATGGGCTGCCACAAATCAGTCAGTCAGTCAGTCAGTCAGTCAGTCAGTCAGGGAGTCAATGACCAATCACGTTACAATGATTTTTTATTTACAACCAATCACAATCGTGTTTCGCCTAGAATTTACCAACTAAAGTTTATCATAATAAAGAAAGCACCTCCTTTTTAACATTATTTTGCAGTGACTAACTCACTAAGAAATACGGCTACCAGATTGTATATATAGTGCATGAATGTCAACATATACCGCATGCGAGAGTTGATATAAAAACATTTGTAGCAATTTATTGTTCCACCAAAAAAAGAAACCACTGTTTGCACTTTCGTAAATGTATTTTCTCCCAGAAAAATATAATTGTCATATCTACATCATAGGACATCAGAAATTAATTAATATACATTTTGATGTGTTTCATTTTTTCTCCACTAGGGTGCCTTCTTACAATATTGCGTTCCTTTGGCAATAAATAATATGATCTGATTGCAGTGACGAACAAAAGAAGCATATGAAGCGTACCAATCGTTTCTCATTTGTTTTCAAACATCGCCGTTTATATTAAATATATAAATATTTTAAAATAACTATATTTAAATAATGATTTGTGAGTAAACAGCTTAATTTTATTCGTTAAATAGTCGTAACAAATGCCACTCTTGATTTCCAAATTCTCTAGACAAATTCACTCCTCACTTCGTGAGTCGTGAATTTATCGATAATTTGGAAATCACTCGTGGCATTACTTATGATAAAGTCATATTTTGGGTCTATTTTAATAGCCTAGTCATCAGGCGATTGTAAATAACCAACATCGTATCTGTATAAAAATCGTCAGTTTCACAGTTCACTTGTTTGGAAGGTTTCTGTTAACAGGTAGCAAACGTTTGCACTGGACAATAGAAGAAGATTTCCTTTTTCTTGTGAAACAATTGGAAATGTGTATGAATGAATATAGTATGGGTAAAAAAATTATTCAATTATATGGTCATATTTTTATCTTTTTAGGTCATATTTAAACCTTTTCTTAGGTCATAAATGCATGCACATTTTCCATTTTTTAGGTCATAGAAATCCGCCCCTTAATAATTAGTATTTATAAGAGAACATCGGAAGATGCTGTGGGACCCTAAAAATTGTAAACAATAAATTAATAACTGTTTTTTGCCCGATAGTGCATTTTGTCTTACTTACAGCAATGGTGACCATGATTCAAAGTTCAACTTCCTACATTTCGGGGTTACCAACCTAAATAACTATATTGTAATAAAATAACTATACTGTAATATTACATATTACAAAACCACGTGTGGGAAGTAAAACCACTGCCCTCTATTAATACTACGTGCAATGTATATACAAAAAAATATCCACAAGGTAGTGTTAAAACACATTATACGAAACAAATCACAGCATTTTAAATGAACTGAACTTTATTTGAAACAATATAAAACAATAAATACGTACTTGCCGCCATTTTAACACTGATTGGTGTCACGGCCTCCCGTAATTTCAACTAATAAACTGTTAACATTAGTCGATTGTTTATAATGAATGCAAGTATGTCCAACAAATATGTTATTATTTAACTATTATTTGTTATTTTTAAATACCATCGCGCAAAAAAATGTACAACGCACATTTGTAAAATGTTTTGCAGGATTTCGGAAATTACCTCGCCATCGCTCGGTTTTTAAACATTTTTCTCGCTTCTGCAAAAACCACCTCCCAACCTCGCATCTTAATGTACAAATTTCTACGGAAAAAGTCCAACATTACATAGTTTCCTTAAATTTACATAATAAAGGTTGATTATTAACAGAGTTAAGTTTTATATATAATAAAATTGGCTGAATATGTGCCTATATGTGTAGTTTGTTTTATTGATTATTTTTTTATTATTTATTTTATCTGATGGAGCGAAGAGTGTAAGGTTTTCTGTTCCTCTTCAACAAATTAAATAAATCATATAATAAAATGTGCATACAACACAGCTAGTTTTCAAAATTCCATGAATTCAAACATCTGGCTTTGACATACAGATACCAGTACAATAAATTTATTAAGTTCATCTGAGTAATATCTTAGAAACCATGAAATATGGAATATGTTTAAATAAAATGTTCACTTTTGTAAAGATGTTTTCTGATATATGTAAAAATATGTAATATATTCCCTAATATGAACAAATATGGAAAACGATATGTCTTAAATCACTCCTAATACCCTATTTCGTTAACATATAACGAAATTTTAACATTAATTTAAATACAAATGAAACCTTGAGTTTTAAAATCGGCAATATCCATTATGTCACATTTCGAGAACACAACATTTTCTTCTATATATTCATTTAAATAATATTTATTATAAATAGTATAATTGGCCGCGGTGGACTAGTGGTTATGCTCCTCGCCTCTGGTCTCGAGGGTCGCGGGTTCAAACCCGGCCGGGGTCGATGGATTTTTTAGGATGGAAAAATCCAAGGAACAAGTCATCCGGGAGGGACTTTAAGCCGTGGGTCCCGAGTCTGAAGATTTTCAGGCTCGTAAAAGATCCTTAAGCCTGAATGAAAGGCCTCCAAACAAAATTTACCGAATTTTCCCGTCCTAGTACTACCTTGGTTTCCTGGATGTCAGTATGAGGCGGAACGCTGACCACGGACCACTCAAATGACATCTATACGAAAACAAGTGTAATTAAATTAGTATGGATCAAATTCTTCCATGTAGGGGGGAGAGCGCCTAAATCTCTGTAAAGGGAAACATGGGCTTACAAGACAAGATAAATAGTATACATTTACTTACTTACTTACTTACTTACTTACTCACTGGCACTATCGAACCCGTAGGTTCATGGCCGCACGGACATAAGCTCTCCATACATCCCTATCCTGAGCTAATGCTTTCCAATCATTCCCTGTATAATCTACTTCCCTCAAATCATAGTTAATGTTATTCTCCCACCTCATTCTTGGTCTACCAACTGGGCGTTTTCCTTCTGGCTTTCCTACAAGAAGTTTCCATGCACGTCTTTCATTCCCCATACGCGCAACATGTCCTGCCCATCGCAGTCTACGAGACTTAACTGTTCTTATTATATCTGGCTTCCTATAAAGACCATGTAGTTCATTGTTAAGTAGTCTTCTCCATTCACCTGTCTGTTCATCTCTCTTTGGTCCAAAAATTTTCCTAAGAACTTTATTCTCAAATACTCGTAATCTCCTTTCCTCCCTAAAGTAAGAGTCCATGTTTCGCACCCATATAATATAACTGGTAGAATAATAGTTATATATATTTTCAGCTTAACGTTTTTTGAAAGGAGTTGGGACATCAAAAGTCTCTGCAATGCATAATAGCATGCATTTCCAGAATTGAGCCTATGTTTAATTTCTTTGTGCATCTCATTCCTATTTGTGATTATTGTTCCTAGGTATTTGAATTCAGCCAATTCCTCAAAATTTCCCTCATTTGTCATTAGCTGTCCATTTCCATTATATAATGTATTTCTACGTGTGACCATATATTTAGTTTTACTGATATTTACTTCCAGTCCTAATTTCTTAGTGTTACTCAATAGTGTGTGCGAGTTGGCCTTTAGTATCTCCTCGCTATCGACCAGTAGTACTACATCATCAGCATAAACTAACAGCTTATTAATACCATTGAGTTGTAAGCCTTCCTCATTCTCTAAAGATTTAATGGCATGCTCTAGTACAAAATTAAATAGTAGAGGAGATAGTGCATCTCCTTGCTTCAACCCATTCTGGATTTCAAAAGTGTCTGAAAACTGTTTGCCTACACGCACCCTACTCTTTGAGCCATTTAGACACATTCGTATAAGTATAACTAACAGTGAAAATATTTTATTTATTTTGTTAGGGACTTGGTAAAGCTATAAATATACAATTTTAAACATAAATATACTCTTGCACTATCTGTGGATGTGCTGACTTGTAAATGAATCAAGAGTGGATTGGAAAAGCTGATGATGGTATGCATGGCACATGGAAACATTTTCAAATAGAACAAAACAAGTTATGAGGCAAGATGTCTCCTGTTTCCCTTTTTATTGCTATTAAATCTGCATTATTTGAAGATCTCTCGAAACCTCAGGTGTCACTAGAACCCAAGATCTGAATTAAAGCGCTGTTCTGATGTACGATTCCACGGAGGTGCTGTTCATGTATACTGTAGGCATTGCAGAATGGCTGGGGAACAATAATAGGCGAACCCATATATTGTAATTGAATGCGAAATGGGAGGGAGTTGGGAAGCCTCCTGCCCCGCGATTTAGCCTAACTAGGCCGCATAATCGATGTGATTGATGGGTGGAGGTTTGCTATGACAGACAGGTGCTGGGGGGTTGTAAGTCCCCAGAGCTGGTAGCACAAGGGGCTGCAGTGACGTCAGCATTACGCCTGCAATTGACATATCTCCCCAGCCAGGCAATGCGGATTTCTGCGATGCTTTTTATTTTATATATATTTTTTTATTTGGGAGTCTGGGTTTTGACAGGTGTAGGAAATGTACATTGTTTCTCATAGATGGGAGGTGGGCAGAATCGATGTTGCTGGCCTTCAATATCGTGGAAAGAGGATGTCTTCTTTTGTTTGCCTTCTCACTCCTGTTCTATTGGATGTTTCTTAGTTGCGGGCAAATATGCTTAGAAGTGAATCCCTACGTGCTTAATTGGCTTGTACCATTATATGGAAGGGCACTTGGCATAATGATGTAAGTCTATTTTTTACAAAAACGAGTGAAGTACACAGTTGTAAAGGAGAAACTGCATTCTGTTTTTAAAATACATCAACCATCAATATCATCACTTACGATAATAACTATCTCCATGATTATCAATGATTAACACTGGTCAACATGATTTTTGTCTCATTAGTACCAATAGTTGTACTTAATGCAGTTTTTTTTGTCGTGTTTTCAAATATGTATTCGGAATTTCTCCATCACCCACAGCTTTTTATTTCAATTTCTTCAATTAATGGATTTAAATAATTATTTTTTTAATAAACTTTTTTTGTCCATTTGTCCATTGTAAAATAAAACGGGGAACACTTTCATCAGGAGATTTCAGCTATGGAAAAGAGATATCAAGGCAAATGGAATCCTAATATGCTGGCCGATTATTGTTGGACCATCAAGAGGGATGCTCCACAGGCGAAACATAGCAGAAAATCGTCATTTCTTACTTTCTAGGTGAGTCTGAATGTTCGAATATTGTGTAGTTACGAATGTAGAAAATATTAAAGTGTTTGAAATTATAAATGTCTGTCTCTCGGAAACCTTGCGTGATGGAGAAAAACCGATATCATATTTGAATTCAGGAGAAGAAATACTATCTGAATCACTTATTTTTTCTTTCTGAGACAAAAAAGTTTATTTTTTGTTGCTCAGTGTTATAGGTTAATAGAGAATAATTAAATATAGAATCGGTTACATCCATAGTTAAAAAATACGTAACAAACTGGAGAGATCACATTCAATGAAAACCAGACTCAAGGATACCAAAGGTGCTCCACAAAATTAATAGTATATTACGATGAGAGGTTGGGAAGTGGTTTTTACAGAAGTGAGGAAAATGTTTAAAAACCGAGCGACAGCGAGGTTTTTAATTTTTCGAGATTCTGTAAAACACTTCACAGTCGTGCGTTGTACATTATTTTTTGCGTGATCATGTTTTCAAAATAATAAGTAATAGTAAAATAATATCCTTGTTGGAAGTTTTGCGTTCATTATAAACAATTGACTAACGTCCACAGTGTCGGTAATGTTTATTAGTTGAAACAACAGAAGGCCGTGAGACCAATTTGTGATAAAATGGCGGCAAGTACATACTTATTGCTTTATATTGTTTCAAATAAAGTTTAGTTAATTTAAAATGCATTGATTTGTTTCGTATAATGCATATTAACAATACCGTTTGGATATTTTCTGTATATATATATATATATTGTACGTAGTATACATAGAGGGAAGTGGTGTTACATCCTACACGCGGTTTGTAATATGTAATATTATAGTATAGTTATTTTATTACAGTATAGTTATTTTGGTTAACAATCCCGAAATGTACAAATATGAACTTTCTATCGTGGTCGCCATTGCTGTAAGTACGACAAAACGAATTATCGCGCACATAAATAATTTAGGCCAACTATTGAAGAAATCGTGTAAACAACTATAATAATGATAATAATAATAATAATAATAATAATAATAATAATAATGTTTTATTTATTGTCGCAGAGTTAAGGCATATTTACAGAATATAATCTATACTGTAAAAATGTATTTATATATTTTGTGCTGGTTGAGAGGAGGAGAAGGAACAACCTTAACTCTGACAGAATATATAAATTATTATTATTATTATTATTATTATTATTATTATTATTATTATTATTATTATTATTACTGGCGGCTCCGTGGCGCAAGCGTTTAGACGCTCGCCTATCACTGCTGGGGACCCGGGATCGAGTCTCGGTCACTCCATGTGGGTTTCGTGGTGGACGAAACGGAGCTTGGGCAGGTTTGTCTCGGGGTGTCCTCCCGTTTTCCCACGCCACAATTTCGTTTCACCATTTCTCCATACTCATCTCATACATTTCGTTCATTTGCTCCATGATGGTGCGTCAGGCGTAGTCGGCCGGCACCCTTGTCATTCACAAACCTCTATACAGGGGTTTCATCTCATCCCTCGACCCGACCCTGAGTTGGACACGAGTTGAGGATAATTAATATATATACTCGTATATTACTGAGATAGCGCTGCAGATCTTCCATTTGAGATATTCAGGGCAGTCTGTCCTTCCAGTCTGAATACCGAAAGAAGAAGAAATCAATTTATTTACTTACGGTGCTATTTGAATTTTAATGTAATCATATAAACAGGTAGTTGCTCAAAAAAAAATGTCGAAGCCAGTGAAATTGGTAACATTGAGTGGGAAATACTAACTTCTTAGAACTTGCTAATTGAATTGTTGCCCCGAAAAGAGATCTAACGTCCAAGCTACAAATTGTTGGGAAAACGAATGAAAACGTATAATGTAAATTAAATAATATACATTTTAATCCCTCATCCTATTGGAATCATATACAGCCATTTTGAAAGCAAAATAACATGCTAATAACTAAATATTTAAAATGTAATACAGAATTTCAAGATCATTAATCTTCTCTCTCAAATATTCCCTCTTTTTACTCTTTAGTAACTTGGTGGTTTCCCGTCTAACACTACCCAATTGCTCTAAATTTACCTCATTTGGCTCGTGTAACCATTTCATTTTTGCTAGCTTTCTTTTCTTTACAATGTCGGCACATTCCTCATCAAACCATTTCTTGTTTTGCCTCTTTTTTAAACAACCAATGCTTTCTGATGCTGACAATTTAATAGTATCTCTTATAGCCTCCCATTCTTTATTTATATCAGTTTCTTCTTCGTTTGCCACATTGTCATCTGAAGATTCCAGTACTTCAAATCTATTAGCAATTTTGATTTGGTATTCTTGCCGCATTCCATCATTTTTCAAGTTTTTTAATTCATATTTTACAAAATCATCTGTAGCGTTTGTTCCTCTCATAAGCGATAGCCGTTGTCTGATTTTCACCCTGACCAGATGATGACCTGAATTGCAGTCTGTCCCTCTAACTGATCTAACATCAATGATGCTACTGTGCCAGCGTTTATCCACTAATACATGATCTATCTGGTTCCGAGTTTCTCCATCTGGGGACGTCCAGGTGTATTTATGAATATCCTTATGCTGAAATGTTGTGCTCTTAACAATGAGATTCTTTGATGTGGCAAATGTGACTAATCTAACCCCGTTGTCGTTACTATCTTCATGAAGACTGAATTTGCCTATTGTTGGTTTGAATATATCTTCCCGCCCCACTTTTGCATTAAAATCTCCTAAGACAATTTTCATATGATATCGTGAAAGGCTATCAAATAAGCATTCTAATTCTTCATAGAACTCATCCTTGATCTTGTCATCTTTATCTTCTGTGGGGGCATGTACATTTACAATTATAAAATCATGTCGTTTACCCTTTAGAATTATGTATGATATCCTATCACTAACAAACTTAATATCTCGGATAGCGGATAGTATCCTCCTTCTGACTAAAAAACCAGTTCCAAATGCAGGTCTTTCTGCACCCCCATAGTATAATGCAAAGCTTCCCGATTCCTGACTACCTGCTCCTGGCCACCTAACTTCCTGTAAAGCGACTATATCCAAGGGTGATTTATCTAGTTCCCGCGTTAATATCTCTAGTGCCCCGCTATTGTATAAAGTCCTAACATTCCATGTTCCTAGGAACATGTCCCTGTGTTTGAGCCTTTGGCATGGGTTCCCTGAAGTAGTCCCCGCCCGGAGAACCGAATGGGGGACTATTTGACCTCCGGAAAATTTTACCCCAGTTGAACCCATGTCCGCATTTCTTGACGGTTGTATTTTTACGGTGAAAGATCGTCACTCTTTCGCCCAAGGTACTTTTTTTGTCTGGCTTATCACCTTCGACCAGTCCGGCATGGGTAACCCTATCGGCAGCAATGCTACCGCCGGCATAGCTCTCAGGATCATTTAAGCACGCAAGCCACTCCACCACGACAAGGTAAAGATACCACGGAGGGAATCTACCTCTATACAGTGGAAAAATAATCTGACACATATTTAACTAGAAATGCTACAGTAAGAAAGAGAAAATACATATTGAACACTGATTCAGTTAGAAAAAATTCTAACCTAATCACTTTTCAGTATTTATTTTACGTTTAATGTTATTTCATCACATTCTTTGTGTCTTTCTTATTTTCACTCAATTTCTCTAAGATTCTGTTTAGAATTCACGGAACTGTGGTGGAATGAATTTGCACATGCGCAGTGATTGTTTTTCTGCACTGCTACTCATGACCTGATTAACTTTTTCCGCCATTTTGTTACATATAGATCGCTATTCGCTTGAAAGCCAACTTTTAAAAATAAATAAAACAGATCTGGAAGAGAGTAAGGATAATTTTACATGCACCATACCATGATACTCTCCGGATGGATCAGTAATCCACTGAAAACTCGACTTTCGAATTTTTTAGATTAGATCTCTTTTCGGAGCGACTAATCAATTACAGAACCACGGTTTTTTTCCCTTTGTACGTGTGCTGCCATCTCTAAATTCTTCTTCTTCTACTTCTACTTCGGCTTTTCCCCGATTATAGGTTTTCCGTCTTCAGTTTCCATTTATCTCTATCATTCCAATCTCCTTCTTCCGAATTCCTATCATCCATTATAGTTCTGACGTAGGTTTTCCATTTCCATCTTGGTCTGCCACGTTTATTTCTTCCAAGGTGTGACCACTGGTATATATTTTTTGGCTATCTTTCATTTTCCATTCTTTGTACATGGCCATACCGTTTAAGCGTTTGATTTTCAATCCTCTTAACAACAGATGTGGTGACATTCATTTCTCTCCAAAGGAATTCATTTCTTATTTTATCCTGTCTTGTTTTTTGGAGGCTTTTTCTAAAATAATCAAATTCAACTGTTCTAGTTTTATTCTTTTGTAATTCCGTCAAAGACCAAGTTTCATTTCCACATGACAAAATATTCTGTATTATGTTCTTATAAATTTTCCTTTGCAATATCTTTGTTCCAAATTATTCCATGTAATGTCTTAGTTGCATTTTTTGCCATTGCAATTTTAGTCTGCACGTCTCTCTCACAGGTACCTGAACTTGTAATTATTGACCCAAGGTATTTAAAAAAATTCACTTTTTTTTTTACCCTGTTTCGAGTATGTGGTCATCCATATCCTTTCCCAAACACATATATTATGTTTTCTGTAGATTTATATTCAGTCCTCATTTTTTATATTCTTCCATTAGTTTATTTATAATATATTTCATATCATCTTCATCCCCTGCAAAAATTATTTGATCATCTGCAAACAAATTCTAAAAACCTTTATCAGAACACTCTGTATAAGATGGAACAGTAACGAGCGATGGCGTACAGAACCGAATAGAACCGAGTCGGAGGCTCTGGGATGAATGCAATCGAGGTGATATTGAAATTAATGTTTATGGCAGTTCCGTTGATTGCTTTGATACAATCTAGAAATTTTGAGTCATCAGTTAGCTATAGAGGACATAGATTAGTAACATAGGGAATTGCCTGTTTATGCAGTAGGTGTTAGTTACCATATCCGCTAGGGGTGACATATTTAATGTTACCATTGTGTGGTTAGTTGTATACGGGATACTATTAGCATGTATTACAGGAGGGTGCACAGTTAATACACCCCATTGTTTAGGTAAAGACAGGGATGATAGCTTTTAGGTGGACACTCATTTTTTTTATGTTTTATTCATATTCCCTTCCGAAAGTAGTTAGATCATTATTTCCAAATTAAATTTGTTGGGTTGTTTCAATTATTACTTGGTATCCATCCATAGTAATTCTGCCAGAAGGCAGGTCCTTCACTACAATCGTAACATTTTCATGCTATGCTTGCAGCTTTACTAGGGAATTGTAGGTGTGGTAGCTTCCCGTTGCTTTCCACACCGGTGAAGGATGATAATGATAAGGATGATGATGATGATGGCCATATGATTCCGGGGACCGTTTGGTCCTTAAAGTTTTCCTGACATTTGTCTTACTGGTGAGGAAAAACCCCGATAAAAACCTCACCCAGAAAAACTGCCCTGACCGGGGATCGAAACCGGGCCCGCTGCGTGACAAGGCAGCACGCTACGACCACAGCGGTGAACTTACTTGATATATGTTGAGACTAGTTTCATGTTTTTTTATTGTATACATGATTTTTTTCACTTTTTATATACTTCCATACCTTGCTCCTTGTCTCTTACAGCCCATTATGAGCCCTGGCCTCCCTCTTTTTAGGGATTATTAACCACTCTGATTTATTTACGCTTATTTCCCTATAGATCCAGAATATTAAAATTATGCAATTATTTTGCCAGTTAGGAGTTTGGAGTGGGTTCCAAATGGGAGGAAAATAATGGGGAGACCTAAGAAGACATAGATAGAGAGAATTATGTATTTTGTAAGTCCCCATTTCTGAAGATTTATAACCACTTTGATTTATTTTCACTTATTTCCCTATAGATCCAGAATATTAGAATGATATTATAAATTTATTTTGCCAGTTTGGAGTTGGAATGGGTTTCAAATTGGAGGAAAAGAATGGGGAGACCTAAGAAGACATGGAAAATGGGAATTATACATTTTATAAAGGACAGGAGACTGCAAGATGGTGACGATTGCGGACTTAGTAAAAAATGTCTCCAATTTCTAAATCATTTGATAGCTCGAGTCCTCATAATTTTGGGATATCTGAGGCCCGTAACAGAAAAGTTGTATCCTTACAGTGTAAAGTGCATTTAAGTTGGCAGCGAAGAGAAATAAAGTAATTTAAGTAATTAACTATTATGAAGAAGAAAAGGATGTAAATGCAAAAATATGTACATTTTAAAGAATCTTGGGTTTAATCAATTCTATCTTCAAGCCACAGTTAGTGCAAAAACATTCAAGACTAAAAGTGTATAAAACACTGGCTCTTCCAACTCTTTTGTATGGTAGCGAAGTATGGACGTTGAAACAGAAGGATATACAGAGACTTAGATCTGCTGAAATGAGGTACCTTCGGAGGACTGCAGGATACACACTACTAGATCACAAAAAAAAAAAAAAAAAAGACATCTTAGAAGAATTACACATGGAACCTTTAGAAAACAAAATTTCTGATAATTAGTCAAGATGGATGAAACATGTTCATCGAATGGAAGATCACAGGATATCCAAACAAATGTTAAGATATCAACCTGCAGGAAGAAGAAGACCAGGACGTTCACTCAAAAGACTTCTGGATGGTGTTTATTTTGAGGCAACAAATGGCCTAAATTCGTGAATGTACTACTATGATGATGATGAACTATTGTTTGTTCTCACGCAACTCTCCTTTGGACCCCTATATAGATGGGAACCTCAGCGCTTACCTGAAACTACTTGATAGCCACAAAGGAATTTGCTGCCAAGTTTATCCCATTGGGAAACAGTGTGCAGCACATTGGACGGTGCAAGTCACCCTCAACAATCAGCCATCAGTCAGCTCACCTGAAACAAATAGGAACTGACTAGCTACCGAGGCATGGCAATCAACAATTTACAATTAAAATAGTGACCTCAGTTACTAATTAACAGCTACTTCAAAAATCCTGCCCGAAACTTCGCTCGGAATTTGGGCCTAATACATAATAAAAGTGTTTTTTGTTTTCACAGATGGCAGTGTATCACAATGCCAGTATTATTTGGAGAATATTTGCCATTAGGTAATGCACTATTTGACTTGGTAAACTGTCATTCGAATTCTCTACAAAAATCAGCATGTGCAGGTTTTGAATTATAAATGTCCTACATTTCAAATCTGGGTCATATCATGTTAGCCATCATATACTGCAGTTATTTTAAATGAGATTATAGGAACATGCATTTCAGTCATAAAGCTTTTATATTCTCAGATTTCCTATTGTTCCCATATTATTTATTAATTCGGAATGTTTCTATTTCTTGAACGATAGGTGGCGTGCGGAGCGATGGCATGTGTGCACAAATGTCCGTATTGATTTTATTGAGGCCAGCTTTAGAGAATGATATGTTCCTTCATCGCTTTTTTATGCATTCTAACAATACAGTGTGTTCTTAGCAAAGCTGGCTAAATTTTACGTAAAATATTAGTTGAATAAGGATGTGCTGTTAACAAGAATTAATTATTTTGAATCCTCCAGCAACTAACAAGAGATTTACTCATAGAAATTCGATATGATTATAAAATTCTCTAAATTCTACTTTATTGTATACAGGGTGCCTTAACATTTCGGGCCAAAACGCCATATATGATCTATTTACAATGGCGTAACAACCGATATTGAGTCATAGCGTCTCCTTTGTTAGAAGTTATTAAACAAAATCAATTTAGATACACGTATTTACATATAGATGTCAGGCATGTTATACGGTCAAAATACCGACCCTATGAGACATCTAGCAGGCAACTAAGGTATTATTAGCATGAAGAAGATCGGTAAATTTTGCTTAGAGGCATCTTTATTCAGACTTAAGGATCTTTTACGAGCTTGCAAATCTTCAGATTCGAGACCCACAGATTAAAATTCCCGGAGGGCTTGCTCCTTGGATTTCAGAATCCTAATAAACCGATTGATCCCGGCCGGGTTTGAACCCGCGACCCTCGGGACCAGAGGCAAGGATCGTAACCATTAGTCCACCGCGGCAGACTATTGCATTATATGATAGAAGACACTAACTAACTCACTGGCGATATCGAACCCGTAGGTTCATGGCCGCGCGGATATAAACTCTCCATACATCCCTATCCTGAACTAATGTTTTCCAATCATCCCCTGTAAAATCTACTTCTCTCAAATCATAGTTAATGTTATTCTCTCACCTCATTCTTCGTCTACCAATTGGGCGTTTTTCCTCTGGTTTTCCTACAAGAAGCTTGCATGCACGTCTTTCATTCCCCATTCGTGCCACATGTCCCGCCCATAGCAGTCTACTAGACTTACCTTTTCTCATTTAGCTGGCTTCCTATAAACACCATGTAATTCACTGTTATGCAGTCTTCTCCATTCACCTGTCTTCATCTCTTTTTGGTCCAAAAATTTTCCTAAGAACTTTATTCCTAATTATTATTATTATTATTATTATTATTATTATTATTATTATTATTATTATTATTATTATTATTATTAAAGGCCGCGGTGGACTAGTGGTTATGCTCCTTGCCTCTGGTCCCGAGGGTCGCGGGTTCAAACACGGCCGGGGTCGATGGATTTTTTTAGGATGGAAAAATCCAAGGAGCAAGTCCTCCGGGAGGGACTTTAAGCCGTGGGTCCCGAGTCTGAAAATTTTCAGGCTTGTAAAAGATCCTTAAGCCTGAATGAAAAGACCTCTAAGCAAAATTTACCGAATTTTCCCGTCCTGGTACTACCTTGGTTTCCTAGATGTCAGTATGAGGCGGAACGCTGACCATGGACCAATTAAATGACATCTATACGAAAACAAGTGTAACTAAATTAGTATGGTTCAATATCTTCCCTGTAGGGGGAGAGCGCCTAAATCTCTGTTAAGGGAAACATGGGCTTACAAGATACAAGAAGATTATTATTATTATTATTATTATTATTATTATTATTATTATTCCGGATTTCAACGCACGAACGTGTATCCAGAGGTGAGCATGATAACCCCTAGACCGCTGTGACAGTAATGATGATGATGATAGTTGTGTTGAGTGTATTGATGAGGATTTCTTTACCTAATAAATGTTAGTTATGCATAGAGAGTTGAGGGCAAATCCCTGTTACTTTGTTTAACACATTCTAAAATACCCTTATTATAAAATGAATTATTAATCTGTTAGTGACGTCACTTTAAATAGCAGACAAGTTAACTGTTAATATTAGTAAACATTTTTTGATACAGTTGGGTAGGTGATAACAGTTCACCCATGAGAATTGGCAGTTGAACAATCAAGTACGCAGTTCACTGGCTGTAAACAATCCGTTCAACGAAACGGTACAGCGCCACAACACCAGAAAAGTTACTTCAACGTCAGTTATTAAACAATACACTACAAATTGTTTTCACTTACAATTCAAAAGACAATTTTCAAATTCTTTAATGAAATTTTTCAGATTCAATACCGCGCAGACTTAAGATCTCCATTCACCCCTATCCTGAGATAATGTTTTCCAATCATGTATAATCTTCTTTCTCAAATAATGGTTATTGTAATTCTCCCACCTCATCCTTGGCTTGCCTACTGGGCGTAACTTCTTTCGAAACGTGAATAAATTCTGTTCATTCAGATTCAAGCTTCCGCTGACAATGTGCACCAATCTGCTTGGATGCTCAGCTGTGCGACCTGAAAGTCTATAAATCGTCGCTGTGAAGTTTGTCGCGATCATGGCGGTGGACATTTCGAACAGTTACTTTAAATAGTGTAACAGTGTAATTTGGAAACAAACATAGCCCTTGTTCCGAGCAAACAGATACTGAAGTGGTTAAGTTATTTAAAACAAAAACTATAAAATTACGCGGTAATGAGCCACCTGAAACCATGGGTTACTCATATTAAAACACTCAGAAATTCCCTGAACAACGAGTGTAAGTTTGTTGGTAGGTTTTGGATTTACCATATATTTACGTATAGTGTTACAGGACCTTAGCAACAAACTTTTAGGTACGATAGGTCATACCGGAGAAGATTTTTTTCAAATTCCTAGATAGTTGATATGCTGTCTCGTATTCTCTGTCTTACTAATACTTCAGTTTACTGTTCTGAGAGTATCATAAGTAATGCCGAATAATTTGCAAATTTATCTATAGAATTTGGAAATCAAGAGTGGCTTTTGTTATGACTATTTAACGAATAAAATTAAGCTATTTACTTACAAATCATTATTTAAATATGGATATTTTAAAATATTTATATATTTAATGTAAACAGCGATGTTTGAAAACAAATGCGAATCGTTTGTTATGTTTCATTTGTTCATCACTGCAACCAGATAAAATTATTTATTGCCAAATAGCATCGCAATATTGTAAGAATGCATCCTAGTTGTTTGATGTTTATATCAAACTATTTATAACCAACATTATAAGTTACTAATTAATTTCTGATGCCCTAATGTGTAAATATGTGAATTGTATTTTTCTGGAACGTAAATACCTGGAAATAATACGTTTAAGAACGTGCAAACAGTGGTTTCTTTTTATTGTGGTATAATCAATTGCTACAATTTTTTTTATTATATCTCGCAAGCGGTATCTGGTTAAGTTCGTGCACTATATATACAATCTGGGACATGATTCTTACATCTTAATATATCAATTGTTATATTCAACGTATTTCTTACAGAGTCAGTCATTGCAAAGTAATGCTATGACTTGTTCAGAATATTAAAAAGGAAGAGCTTTCATTAATATGATAAACTTAATTGATAAATATCGGGGTGAAACACGACTGTGATTGGTTGTAAAACAAAATTCATTGAAACCTGATTGGTCATTGACTCCAATTTGGGGCATGAGTTAAATAGTCATAAGTAATGCCACGAGTGATTTCCAAATTATCGACAAATTCACGACTCAAGAAGTGAGGAGTAAATTTATCTAGAGAATTTGGAAATCAAGAGTGGCATTTGTTACGACTATTAACGAATAAAATTAAGCTCTTTACTAAAAAATAATTATTTGAATATAGTTACCGATGTTTCAAAATATTTATATAGTTAATGTAAACGGCGATTTTTGAAAACAAATTAGAAATGCGAAGTTATGTATATTCACTGCAACTCGATCATATTATTTATTGCCAAATAGGATCACAATATTTTAAGAATGCACTCTAGTGGAGAAATAATGAAACACATCAAACTATTATAATTAATCAACATTATAGGCTAATCATTTATAGTTTGAATAAAATACTCAGTAAAATCACTGAATGTATTCATTATTTGCTATATTCAATGTGTTTGTTGGAGAAAAATAATGGTCTAACTTGTTCAAAATATTAAAAAAAGGAGGAGCTTTCTTTATCACAAAAGCAGGAGCTGATAAAGGGAAATCGATAAAGAGCGAGGTGAAACACGACTGTCATTGGTGTAAAACAAAATTCATTGAAACGTGTTTGGTCATTGACTACCATTTGCGACATGAGTTAAATAGTCTATATAATTCACATGGAGATCAACATTTAGATCAGGGATACAACAAAAAATGCATTTCGCCCAAAAATGGAGAATGCGAATTTTGCAGTTAGACCCTTCATATAACACAAACACTCATGCTTAACTCCGTGTAACCGCGCAGTCGTTCGCATGTCAAAGCAACTCTGTAAGACGACTGGCTTATCATGTGGCTGTCACGTGAGGTGTTATAAGGAGTTGGAAGTTTCCAGCGGAGAATTTGGACCACTCATATTTTCTTGAAACCTCTTGGGGAAATGACGTTACTATTGGGGAATTGGACGAAAGGATAATCGCTTCTACGAGCAATGGTATCCTAACAGGAGACATGCACACCACAATTAGAATTAGAATTAGCCCATAATCATCCCATTTGGTATTTTTCTTTGGTTAAGTCCATCCGAGTTTCCATTGCGAATAATACGAGTAATATGTTTTCCTCTGATCGCGGTACCAACGCTATGCAGAGTAGACCATTGGTGGAGCTGCCACCTCGAAGCTTTAGATCCAGCTGCTGGGTGTACTAACCCCATCTGAGGGTTGCCAGATCCGCCGTGATGAAGGACTCCTTCTGCGCCGAATCTGCCGTTGAGGTCTTCACCGTAATCCTGGCTAGGGGCCCTTACAGAGTACTATCAGTCGGACCCAACTGAACCCTGGTTTTTTTAACGAGGTTGTTACTCCTCCCCCTCCTCCTTTCTCATCCGGGCTTGGGACCGGCCATGGCCAGGCAACTCTTGCCTCAACCAGGAAGTGAAGAAGAAGATGTATTTTTCTAATAATGTAAACTTTAGAGTCCACAATTTTTTCCATGCTTGTGTGATTCTCCTTTCAATTTCGTTTGGAGTTTGGTTGCCGAATAATACGGCTTGGCCCAAGTAAACATATTAATTTATGTAGTCGATTTGTGATTTACGATCTGGATTATCTTTACCACAATAGCTTTGATCAATTCATCAACGCCTTCAACAAATGGAAAATCTTCGCTGTCGGCATGTTGATGGTGGAAGGCTTGATGTGAGAACATCGGAGTTTGACAATGGTTTGGTTGAGCGATTTAATCAGGAGTTGGCTTCCAGTGTGTGATTATACTGCAGAGAAACTTACCGATATCTCCGAGATCAAAACTGTATTGGCGAGGGTCACGTTGCAAGTATCACCTACAGATTCAGAAATATGGCTATACGTTTGATCGCATTTTGTGACGAAAATACTATTACTAAAGGAAATATGATGCTATCATTGGAAAGGGAATCCTTCAAATTATAACAATAGAACAAAACAAAACATATCACTGCTCACGTGCAACTTGGCGGGTTGATTTTGTGGGCTAGTGCCGAACGCCTCCGCAATTCTCTTCGTTGTTTCTGCATCCGTCTAATGCGAGCCTTCCAGGAGTTTGATTTTCTGCGTCCTTCCCGTTTCCAGCAGTCGTTTTCTCCACTTCCCCACAGCCGACGGCTGCAATGCTACGTTAAACTCACGTCTTGCGGCATCACGAAGATCAGCATACGTTATTGCCCACGTAGCAATTGTAATTTGCTGTTGCATATTCAACACCATTTTGACTAATAACGTAAGTTCTACACTGTTTTGTTTTATTCCATTGTTGTAATTTTAATAATTGCCTGTCCAACGGTAATTTCATATTTCCTGTAATGGTAATATTTTCATCACACAACGCGATCAAACGTATAGCCATATTTATGATTCACCCCGTATACTCAAAGCCGTTGTTTTAGTACCAAGCAATAAGTGCACTTGAGTTTAGGGACTGGACTTATGGCAGGTCAGCTAGTGGATTGTTTGTTTGGGAAGTGGACCATCTCGGTGTTTACAAGTGTCAACATGACGACCAGAAGTCTCTCTATTGTTTTTGTAGTCTTGTTAATTTGTCCGTTGCCTTCATAACTTGTCAGACATAGCAAAAAAAAAAAAAAAACAATCTGGCAGCATTCCTACAGATTCTGTCTTGGCTTCTGATCAGGAATCCAAATATATAAACATTGTAGCAGCAACCTTACGTTGTTGTCTGGAGACAGTTTCAACTTATCAAAGATTCGATTCCTAATCTTATTATTCTTAATTTGCCATAAGACAACTCGACATTAAGCGTTTTATATCTCCCTTTCCTTCCTGATCTTACTTGCATTTGATCTCCCTCTCGCGCTCCTTTTATTTTTTTCTTATTTTTTCTTCATCACGTCCTAATTTTACTTATATCTTACGTTATTTATTAACTAACTCATCGACACTATCGAACACGCAGGTTCATGACCGCGCGGACATAACCTCTCCATACATCCATATCCTAGAGTAAATCAAAATATATTGTAAATAATAATTGTATTGTAGATATACCAATCATTTATGTTTATTGTAATTTAGATGTAAAAGTAATTTTCATTTTTTTTTTATAATCTGGTTGAGTGGTAGATCAGGTCTTAAGGTCTTAACTCTACCAGGTAACATAAAGCTATTATTATTATTATTATTATTATTATTATTATTATTAAATTATTATTAGTATTATTACCCGGAGGTACTGTCTTATAATCACTCCCTATATCATTTACTTTCCTTGAAATCATGGTGAATTTTATTCTTGCCTATCTACTGGGAGTTATCTCTTTGGTTTCCTGCGAGTTTGCATGCCCCTCTTTCATTCCCCATTCGTGCCACATGCCCTGCTCATCACAGTTTACGAAACTTAACTGTTCTTGTTGTATTTGGTTTCCCATAAAGATTATGTAGCTCACTGTTATGCAATGTTCTCCTTTCACCTGTCTGTTCATCTGTCTTGGGTCCAAAAACTTATCCTAAGAATTTTATCTCAAATACTCGTAATCTTTTCTCCTATCTTAAATTGAGAGAACATGTTTCCCATCCTTATAATATGACTGGGAGAATAACAGTTTTATATATTTTTCAGTTTGACTTTTTTTGAGAGAAGTTGGGACGATAAGAGTCCCTGTAAGGCATAATAGCATGCATTTACAGAACTGATCCTATGTTTAATATCTGTCTGCACCTGATTCCTGTTTTTAATTATTGTTCCTAGGTATTTTATTTCAGTAATTTATTCAAAATTTCGCTCATTTTTCGTTAACATTTTCCTTTATATAATGAATTTCTATATCTTAATATATAAAAATTACGTGTCACGTTGTTTGTCCGCGATGGAATCCTAAACTACTGAACCGATTTTAATAAAATTTTGCACACTGTGTGCTGTTTGATCCAACTTGAGACCTACGGTTGTTTATAACTAAATTCATAGTCGCATTATTTTTTATTGCAAATTATTTGTTTATTATTTAACAAAGATTTATAATTATCTGTGAGTTCCATACGATTCTAACAGATCACGGTGTAAGGTAATTGGTTTATTATTTAACCAGGTGGCTGTGCTTTTTGTTGCAACCGCGAATTTCAATTAAATTACAAATATTGATTATTTCATATTTTAAGTGTGATCAGTGTTTATTTTATTTTCAATATATTGATAATAATATTAATTTCGTGTGTAAGTATTAGTTTTAAGTAATCTGGCTGAAAGACAGCAACTTAATTTAAATTTAACTGGACCGAGAAGAGACATTGAACAATATGGCGAATCAGTTCTAGAGACCATGAATGATAAGATATCAAGTGAATTTCCGCAAATTGGTATAGGCCTATGTGACATAAATCTTACATTTAATTACATTTCACGTATTGAACTAATCATAAGAAGTACATTAATTTTTTTCTTTCAGCTCATTTATGCCAAGAAAAACGGGATGGGCAGATTCCCGGACAACGCCGGGTAAACAGCACGGGGTATCTAAAAATAATTACGATATAAATTTTCCTTCTACTTATTTAACTAAACATAAAACATTAATTTTCGTATTTCTGCTCATTTATGTCAAGAAGATCGGAATAAGTAGATTCCCAGGCAACGCCGGATAATCAGCACGGGGTATCTAAAAAATGTAAATTTAATAATTATTTTTCCTTTTACTTATTCAATTAAACATAAGAGCACATTTATTTTAATTTATTTAGGCGTAGCAGCGGATATTAGCTAGTAAGTTATATTTTTAACATGTAGGCCTAAATCTTAATGAATAAACTTAGCTGTAATTGAAAGAAAAGTGTAGGAATTAAATGAATGTTAAAAGAATATGTACTTTAGAAGAGTTAGTTAGTTTTAGAAAGTCCTGTAGAAAGTGTGTTAAGCTGTAAGGGAAATATTGATCTTGCAGTAAACCACAGCGTTAGAAAAGCGATTAGGTGCGAATGTCCCCACAAATGAAATTAGAATGACTAACGCCGGTCATCACTGAAATTGAAACCATTAAAATTGGAGGCTTTCTCTTCCACAACGTTCGAACAAAACCCAGCTGCTCGCACAGTAATGCCAACTGTGCGACATCCTCGGTTACTCTCTTCGAGACTAGCACATTCAAATTACCGTCAATTCTGCGAAACAAACATTCTAAATTTATCGAATTTCAAATTCTGTTCTCTAAAAACGATTTTAATTAGCAGGACACAAATTTTCTTAAATATTGTACACATTTTAGACCTCCTCTCTTTAAATTTATCATAAGTAATGCCACTGTATATCTCACCATATGGAGGGTCTAACTGGAAAACTCACATTATCCACTTTTTAAAATGTCAAGTAAACAGCAAAAAAAAATAAATAAAAATAAAACTCATACCAATGAAATGAAAAATTCATTTGAACTTATTCTGTAATTTTCATGAATTTACCATAAGTAATGCCACGAGTGATTTCCAAATTATCGATAAATTCACGACTCACGAAGTGAGGAGTAAATTTATCTAGATGATTTGGAAATCAAGAGTGGCATTTGTTAGGACTATTTAACGAATAAAATTAAGCTCTTTACTAAAAAATAATTATTTGAATATAGTTACGGGTGTTTTAAAATATTTATATAGTTAATGTAAACGGCGATTTTTGAAAACAAATTAGAAATGTGAGGTTATGTATATTCACTGCAACTCGATCATATTATTTATTGCCAAATAGGATCGCAATGTTGTAAGAATGCACTCTAGTGGAGAAATAATGAAACACATCAAACTATTATAATCAACATTATAGTTTAATCATTTATATTTTGAATAAACAACTCAGTAAAATCACTGAATCTATTCATTATTTGCTATATTCAATGTATTTGTTGGAGAAAAATAATGGTCTGACCTGTTCAGAATATTAAAAAAGGAGGAGCTTTCTTTATCACAAAAGCAGGAGCTGATAAAGAGAAATCGATAAAGAGCGAAGTGAAACACGACTGTCATTGGTGTAAAACAGAATTCATTGAAACGTGATTGGTCATTGACTACCATTTGCGACATGAGTTAAATAGAATAAATACAAGAATTTATTTAACTAAATAAATCTAGAGGATGGAACACAACTCAGCCGAATTCAGTCTCAAACAAGAATGAATACTAATGTCTGCTTCAAACGTCTACGCAGCAAGAGTACACACGGTTGTCTAGCCTTGAGGCTGGCGTTCGACTCTCATTGGCTGTTTGGTGAGATAATGAGGGAAACGGCCAATGAGAGTCCAACACCAGCTTCAAGGCTAGACAACTGTGTGTAGGCCTACTCTTGCTGCACAGACGTTTGAAATATAGTATGGACGATTATTTTGGGAATAAAGACGGCCGTCGCCTCCAAAAAACAAGACAGGATAAAATAAGAAATGAATTCCTTTGGAAAGAAATGAATGTCACCACATCTGTTGTTAAGAGGATTGAAAATCAAAGACTTAAATGGTATGGCCATGTATAAAGAATGGAAAATGAAAGATGGCCAAAAAATATATACCAATGGTCACCCCCTGGAAGAAATAAACGTGGCAGACCAAGATGGAAATGGAAAACCTACGTCAGAACTATAATGGATGATCGGAATTTGGAAGAGGGAGATTGTAATGATAGAGATAAATGGAAACTGAAGACGGCAAACCTATAAGTGGGGGAAAGCCGAAGAAGAAGAAGAAGAAGAAGACGGCCGTCACGTAGGGTTAACAACTCAGCTGATATCCAGTTCCGATTGTCTAGAAAAGTGGGACCAGACTTAATCTCATGGTATCCGATGACTCATGGATGTTAGCCATCGGCTGAACTATCAAATACTAATACCCGGCATAAGTAAATACGCCTAAATAAATTAAATATGTTTTTTATTTTCAGTTAATTAAATTGTATGAAATATATATTGCTTTAAAGCAAAGATGGCGGTTGCTAAAACATTTTTTTCAAATTTCGGATTGCAGATAAATTTCCACTTTTAATAGTCTGATTTCGCTGATTTTTTACACGCTTTATATTAGCTTGACCTGTATCTATCTATCTCCTCTATCCATCTATCTATCTATCTATCTGTCTATGTAACGGAATCTTTCAACACGATTTTCACCCACTTAAAAGCATTGGATCGACTTAAAACCTTGTACACTTGTAAAGGACCCGTGACAATACAATAATTTCATATTTATGTTCTAAAATTCTGGCCAGAATCATCAGAAAATAAAAAAAAAGTGTCTTTGTGTCTGTGTAACGGAATCTTTGAACACGATTTTCACCCACTTAGAAACATTGGATCGACCTGAAACTTTGTATACGTGTAAAGGACCCGTGACAATACAATAATTTCGTATTTTGTTTCTAAAATCCTGGCCAGAATCATCAGAAAATCAAAAAAAAATGAAAACTGGTAAAATAGGTTGCGGATTTGTCGACTGTTTAGTCACTCATTGTAAGAGCTCAGATGGTAGAGCAGTGAACTCTTAGTGGTATATAATTTTAGTAATCCATAGGTCGCTGGTTCAAATCCGGCTGGGAGGATATTTTTAGAAGAATATTACTTTTAGCTCATGCTACAATAATATCGATTTTAAAGATATTTACATTTTTATCTTATTCTGTAAAATATTAAAAATAAAAAATAAACAATAGTTTTAAAAAAACTAAAAGTACACGCTTTATTAGAAAACTGAACTAAAAAAATGAAAAATAATTTTAATTTGCAACACGCTTGGGATAAAATGAAAGTGGTCAACAAAAAAAATAATCTCCAACACATATAGAATAAAACTAGAGTTACCAACAAAAAGAAAATAATTTTACCCTCAAAAGCGTGGGGTGCTGTTTATGACTTTTACATTTTCTTCTTCGAGACTTTACTTTTACCAATATCTGTTTATTATCAAACATATTAATTTATATATAGCACCCCACGCTTTTGAGGGTGTTAATATTTTATATACATCATTTTAACAAAGTTGAGGACGACGGCACCTGCCAACAGGTATATTTTAATTTTTAACTTTTATCTTATATAAATATACTCCTGAAACCTGTATTTATGTTGGATTTTCATGCATCTACGTTATTTGGTGTGTTAATTTGACTGAAAATTCTCATTACGCATTGGATAACTCTCAGTTTATAAATTATATTTTCTATAAATATGTGATGACTAATTTTGAAACTAATAGAACATTTTACGGATGAGATATTATAAAAACTTGTTTTCACTGAATATATACAAATTCATTAACAACCAGAGCAGACATAATGGAGAGAGTTGAAGCACATTAAGGCCTGAGGAAATTTATTCCCAATTAATAATTATTCGGTTTACCATTGGAAATTTTCCGCATGTTATATTTTAATATGTGATCTATGTTCTTGTAATATAATGAGATTTATTATTTTAATGATATATCATGCCCGCACGTGTGTAGATCTATATTTTATATAAAAATATGTAATCTATATATTTTTTTCTCTTTTTATACTTAACTAGCTAATACCGGGCGTGCGCTGCTATGCAAAAATAAATTAAATTTGTTTTTTACCTTTAGTCATCATCATCATCATCATCATCATCAACAATCACGGATTAAGCCCATGTGGCTTGTTCCGGTCTCATAGATTCTCATTCAAAAAGTTGAATCCATCTGTTTTTCGGTCTACTAATATTCCTGTCTCATCTTGGTTTGTAATTAAGTATAATTTTTGGAATCCGGTCATCTTTCATTCTTTGAACATGTTCTTTCCAGTTTTTCTAGATTATTTTATTTTATCTAAAGTTTAAAAATATTTAGCTCATTTCTAACATATTCACTTCTTTTATGTAGAAGTTTGCAGCCAGCTACACTTCTCAGAAGTCTCATTTCAGCTGCTTCTATGATCTTCTCTTTTCTTTTAGTTAAAACCCAAAATCTACTGCCATACAATAGTAAGGGGACTGCCACTGCTTTAGTTGAATATGTAAAAAGAAAAAACAATTATAAATTTGTTTCGCAATTCTTTTTAGATACCATGTACGTCTGAAAATTATACAGACCAAACATGGCTGTCGCTAGAATCAATTTTCAATTTTGGATTTTTGGTCGTAATTCTATCATTTTGGATATTTCGGTTTATACCAGAAGTGCATATTGAATTTCAATGACTATTTTTAACTCATGTCCCAAATGGGAGTCAATGACCAATCACGTTTCAATGAATTTTGTTTTACAACCAATCACAGTCATGTTTCACCTCGATATTTATCAACTTCTGTTTATCATATTAAAGAACGCTGCTCCTTTTTAATATTCTGAACAGGTCAGAGCATTATTTTGCAGCGACTGACACATTAACAAATACGTTGAATATATATTATATTCACATAGGATCCATGTAAGAATACTAGAATGCATGTAGCTCCCATATTGTATATATTGTGCCCGAACATAACCAGGTAACGCTTGCGGTATATAATAGAAAAAAATTGTAGCGATTGATTATACCACATTAAAAAAGAAACCACTGTTTGAAATTTCTTAAACGTACTATTTCTCAGGAATTTACGTTCCAGAAAAATATGTAATTGACATATTTACAACATAGGACGTCAGAAATTAATTAACAACCTATAATGTTCCAGGGAAATGAAAAGAATTTTAAGTACAGAAATGGATGTTTTAAGAAGATCAGCTGGAAAATGTAGAATGGATAGAATACGAAATAAAGAAATAAGGGAAATTATGGGTGTACAAGAGGAGCCGGACATCATAGACATCATAGAAAAGAAAAGATTGCAATGGTATGGTCATGTCAAACGAATGCCAGAGCAAAGATTGCCAAAAATTGTTATGGAATGGATCCCAGTGGAAAGGAGGAAGAGAGGAAGACCGAAGAAAACTTGGATAGAAGGGGTACAAGCAGCTATGAATATCAGAGGAATGGAGGAAGATCAATGGATGGACAGAGAGGAATGGCGTTTGGTTTCCGGAAGACGGCGGCAGCTGCCATGATACCGGATGATGATGATGAATTTTTTTCTAGGAAATGTGCACTCAGGTGAGCATTAGGGACAGCACACACACCCAGACCCAATGTGGAGATTATAATGTTAATTATAACATACAATCTAACGTGTTTCATTTTTTCTCAACTAGGGTGCATTCTTGCAATATTGCAATCCTTTGGCAATAAATAATATGATCTGGTTGCAGTGGATGAACAAATGAAACATAACAAACATTTCTCAATTGTTTTCAAACATCGTTGTTTACATTAAATGTATAAATATTTTAAAATAACTATATTTAAATAATGATTTGTGAGTAAACAGCTTAATTTTTTTCGTTAAATAGTACTATCAAATGCCACTCTTGATTTCTCGTCACTTCGTGACGATTGTATCGATAATTTGGAAATCACTCGACGCATTACTTACGACAAACATCGAAAATTGCGATCGCTAAAGAGATATTTATATTTAAGTTTCAGATGAACTCCTAATCCTATTTAGCTTAGAGAATAATATATAACGGCTAAACACTCATCTTATCTGAAAACCTGTAAGTACAAATTTTCAAGTCAATCGATCGACTGTATTTCAAGTTTTGCGAGCACAAACATAAACATGCTGAATTTATATATATCTTAAAATTCAGTTTTTCATACATTTGTTATATTAATTTGATTTATTTTTCCCCGTTCGTCTCGCTGGGGACATGGGTACTCCCTAGTTGGAAGTATCTTAAGCAGACTAATTTAGTTACATATTTTCCCTATATATGTCAGCGAGTGGAATGTGGTTAGTATATCGCCTCGAGGGGACATCTAATAGCAAACAAAGTTATAACTTGGATGGAAAAAGCCAGTTAAATTTTTCTCAGAGCACACATTTACGCGTGTTTTTTTTTTTACGAGAACATAAATCTTCATACTCGGGACCCACAGCTTCAAGTTCCTCCAGGAAGATGTGTCCCATAGATTTTTCTATCCTAAAAATCCATCGACATCGGCTGGGTTTGAACCGAGGACCCTTGATACTATACGATATCCTAGCTAAGTTCGAGTTGTACCGTAAAAAACATGAATAAGGTATTACTCCGCTGACTACATCTATTGGAATAACCGTAATACTGCTTTCACCCGCCACATGACTGAATTACACTGGTCAACATGATTTTTGTCTCATGAGTACCAATAGTTGTACTTAATGCAGTTTTTTATCGTGTTTTCAAATATGTATTCGGAATTTCTCCATCACCCACAGTTTTTTTATTTTAATTTCAATTAATGCATTTAGATAAATGGATTTAGATAATTATGTTTTTAATACTCGGCCGCGGTGGACTAGTGGTTATGCTCCTTGCCTCTGGTCCCGAGGGTCGCGGGTTCAAACACGGCCGGGGTCGATGGGTTTTTTAGGACGGAAAAATCCAAGGAGCAAGTCCTCCGGGAGGAACTTTAAGCCGTGGGTCCCGAGCCTGAAGATTTTCAGGCTCGTAAAAAATCCTTAAGCTTGAATGAAAAGGCCTCTAAGCAAAATTTACCGAATTTTCCCGTCCTAGTACTACCTTGGTTTCCTAGATGTCAGTATGAGGCGGAACGCCGACCACGTACCACTCAAAATGACATCTATACGAAAATAAGTGTAACTAAATTAGTATGGTTCAATTTCTTCCCTGTAGGGGGAGAGCGCCTAAATCTCTGTAAAGAGAAAACATAGGTTTACAATACAATGTTTTTAATAAACGTTTTTTCCTCCATTTGTCCATTGTAAAATAAAACCAAGTGAGCTAACTCAGGAGATTTAAGCTATGGAAAAGTGATATCAAGGCAAATGGAATCCTAATATGCTGGCCGATTTTTGTAGGACCATCAAGAGGGATGCTCCACAGGCGAAATATAGCAGAAAATCGTAATTTCTTACTTTCTAGGTGAGTCCGAATGTTCGAATATTGTGTAGTTACGAATGTAGAAAATATTAAAGTGTTTGAAATTATAAATTTCTGTCTCTCGGAAACCTTGCGTGATGGAGAAAAAGCGATTACATATTTGAATTCAGGAGAAAAATTACTATCAGAATCACATATTTTTGTTTCTGAGACAAAAAGTTTTATTTTTTGTTGCTCAGTGTTTATCTATGGAAATGTCGATGATAGAAGCATTTGTCTTAAGCTACATAGTATTTTACAAGAAATAAGACTGAATACAAGGTAGGACGCTACAAATTACTAGAATTTCCTCCATTTCTTATTTATTTATGACAGAAATTATATATGGGGCCAACCTAATGAGACGTTTATGCTTTTTCCAAGATGTCGATAGATATGCTTTATTTAGAATTTCATTACTAGCAGAATTTATCCTCCATGGTAACTCAACTGTACATTTTGCTGTTCTATTCACTACATTCTCATTCCTTAGGAAATTTTCACTAAAATGTTTGAAAAAAATTAAAAATAATTTCATTCTCTCCAGTTTTCAAACGCTTTCCTTTTTTTTTATGCTTGAAAGATTGTATAGGAACAGCTATTAGAAACAATTGAAATTCTAGTGTATTCTGCATTACGGATGCTTAAGAATTAAACAATGAAATATTTATTTAATATATTAATATTTATATAAAAACTTTTAGGGAGATCTAATCATAAGTAATGCCACTAGTGATTTCCAAGTTATCGATAAATTCACGACTCACTTCGTGAATTTATCTAGAGAATTTGGAAATCAAGAGTGGCATTTGTTAGGACTATTTAACGAATAAAATTAAGCTGTTTACTAAAAAATAATTATTTGAATATAGTTACCGGTGTTTTTAAATATTTATATAGTTAATGTAAACGGCGATGTTTGAAAACAAATTAGAAATGTGAGGTTATGTATATTCACTGCAACTCGATCATATTATTTATTGCCAGATAGGATCGCAATATTGTAAGAATGCACTCTAGTGGAGAAATAATGAAACACATCAAACAATTATAATCAACATTATAGGTTAGTCATTTATATTTTGAATAAACTACTCGGTAAAATCACTGAATCTATTCATTATTTTCTATATTCAATGTATTTGTTGGAGAAAAATAATGGTCTAACCTGTTCAGAATATTAAAAAAGGAGGAGCTTTCTTTATCACAAAAGCAGGAGCTGATAAAGAGAAATCGATAAAGAGCGAGGTGAAACACGACTGTCATTGGTGTAAAACAGAATTCATTGAAACGTGATTGGTCATTGACTACCATTTGCGACATGAGTTAAATAATCAATTTAAATATCTTGGATATTATCTCTCTATCTGGGATGAAAAGGATAATCCTGAAAAAATTACTAGTTATAATAAAAGTTTGGGAATTGTCAAGTTATGAAACCATCCCTTGCACAAAGAAACACCAGATTACGTTTATATAACACTTTGGCTAGACCAGTGTTGACCTATGGTAGTGAAGCACGGACACTAAAAAGACAACATGAAAGCAGAATAACGGCTTGTGAAATGAGATTCATGCGCAGAACAGCGGGTTACACCAGATGGGATCAGAAAAGGAACACCGATATCTTAAAAGAATTGAAGACTACGCCAATTTTGGAATATATTCAACAGTACCAACTAAATTGGAAACACCATCTTGAAAGAAAGAGTTCAAATCGGATCCCCAAAGGTGTTTATGATTATATACCAAGAGGACGAAGATCTCTGGGCCGTCGTATGAAACGCTGGAGGGAAAATGTTCTATAGGATCGTAATAGTCCTTGGCCTAATACTTGGAAGGAAGAAGAAGAAGATTGATTTTGTAATTATACATTTTAAGATTTTCCCAAATAACATGTATCGAAATGTGCTAGATAATACATACATTTACTACTTTCATTCTATATATTTCCATTGTTAGAGAGCGAAGTAAATATTTTACACGCTTAAAGATAAAACTGTTACTCGACCAATGAAAATGCAGTCATACATCTGGTTTGTTTACATTACAAATGGAACATAGCTCAGACGAGGTATAGAGGCAAGGTACATAACCACTAGACCACCGCGCGCGACCATTAATAACACTGAGTAACAAAAAATAAACTTTTTTTGTCTCAGAAAGAAAAATATGTGATTCCGATAGTATTTTTCTCCTGAATTCAAATATGATATCGGTTTTTCTCCATCACGCAAGGTTTCCGAGAGACAGACATTTATAATTTCAAACACTTTAATATTCTCTACATTCGTAACTCCTCAACATTCGGACTCACCTAGAAAGTAACAAATGACGATTTTCTACTATATTTCGCCTGTGGAGCATCCCTCTTCATGGTCCAACAATAATCGGCCAGCATATTAGGATTCCATTTGCCTTGATATCTCTTTTCCATAGCTGAAACCATTTGAGTTAGCTCATTTGGTTTTATTTTGCAATGGACAAATGGACGAAAAAAGTTTATTAAAAAATAATTATTTAAATCCATTAATTGAAATTGAAACAAAACAAATTGTGGGTGATGGAGAAATTCCGAATACATATTTGAAAACATGATAAAAACTGCATTAAGTACAACTGTTGGTACTCATGAGACAAAAATCATGTTGACCAGTGTTATTTTAAAACTAGTTTACGCCTATGTACTTTTTGTTTGCGCTATAGTGCCTTTTGTCGTACTTACAGCAATGGCGACCGTGATTGAAAGTTCAATTTCCTGCATTTCGGGGTTGCCAATCTAAATAACTATACTGTAATATTACATATTACAAATCGCTTGTGGGAAATTAAACCACTGCCCTTTATGTATGCTATGTACAATGTACATACAAAAATATATACAAAAGGTAGTACGTATTAATATACGTTATACGAAACAGAATCACTGCATTTTAAATGAACTGAACTTTATCTGAAACAATATAAAACTATAAATACTTACTTGCCGCCATTTCATCACTGATTAGCGTCACGGCCTGCTGTAGTCTCAACAATAAACATTGCCCACATTGTTAATGTTAGTTTGTTTATAATGAATGCAGATATTTCCAACAAAGATGTTATTATTTTACTATTATTTTTTATTTTGAAAACACCATCGCTCAAAAAAAATAATGTACAACGCACGTTTGTGAAGTGTTTTACAGAATCTCGGAAATGAAAAACCTCGCTATCGCTCAGTTTTTAAACATTTCTTTGCTTCTGTAAGATCAACTTTCCAACCTCTCTTCAAAATATACGATTACCTCTTTATTTTACAACAAAAATGCATGTAAACCCGTTTTTAAAGACGAGTAAATTATTCCTAAACACTTTTCAGTTGAAAAATACTTTTGTACAGTGATTCTGTTACTTGATATTTTCGTGTAACGCTGCTGAGTGTAACATGAAACTGGTGAAGAAATCTGCAACAGGCTGTGTTAGCAAAACGTCAACCGTAATGAAGAGAACACAGAGGTTTGATATTAGCCTTGTCTTGGTGATAGCATGGCATGATGGGATGATTGCTTGCTCGTCTGCAGTTTTACCTCCCCCCCAACCTCCCATGATGACAGGCATGAAGGCGCTCTTCAATTAGAGATGAAAGTGAGCCATGATGCTACTTTAAATGCAAATTCAATCATTTTGTGGGCCCAGAAACCCGAGGGGATTGTTCCACCTGAAGCAGGAATACCGTACCTGCCAGTCTTGTGTGTGTGGTATTGTTATATGCAAATCATTTGGTGAACGTGTTTTATGTCCACAAGCTACTGGAAAGGATTTCATCAGCAAACCATCTTCCGCACTAATGAACTTGAAGCTTGTTAAGATTTTCGTTCGCTGGTGGTGCAGTGCACAGTATAAGCAAAGGAAAAGTTTTTCTTTAGTTTAACAGCTAACAAAATGCAGTACTATAGTCCCTCTGGTTTAACTTTACGAGAAATTTGTAGAATGAGACAACTATGCTCACCTCTCTCTCACATCAGTGTTGTCGATGTTTCTTCACCAGATGTTAATATCTGGTTTAACTTTACGAGAAATTTGTAGAATGAGACAACTATGCTCACCTCTCTTTCGCATCAGTGTTCTCGGTGTTTCTTCACCAGATGTTAATAGAGTCAAGGGGGAAGAGGAAAACTGACAACAGGGTGGGTTCTTTCTTTTGTATCTAGACTAAAGTGGGTCAACGATCTACCCTTGTATATCCATCTCTCTCTCTCTCTCTCTCTCTCTCTCTCTCTCTCTCTCTCTCTCTCTCTCTCTCTCTCTCTCTCTCTCTCTCTCTCTCTCTCTCTCTCTCTCAAGTTAAGCCAGCTATACAATAATACGTTCTTTGCTTGATTGTACATCTCTCACCACTCATCTTGATGTTCTCCTCTACACCTCTTTATCAAACAATCAGCGTAAAATAGAAACAGTTAAGTCTCGTAGAGTAAAATGGGCAGGACAATTCGAACGAATGGGGAATGAAAGAGGTTCATGGGAACTCTATATGAACACCTTAGGGAAAGAGCCCAGTAGGTAGGCCAAGGACTCCTCTACCCCTCTTTTTTCAACGAATCAGCGTAATATAAAACCAGTTAAGTCTCGGTAGACTGCAATAGGAAGACATGTCGCACGAACGTGGTATGAAAGAGGGCCATGGGAAATCCTTGTAGGAAAAACCATAGATAAAGAGTCCTATAGGTAAGCCAAGAATGAGATGGTAGAAAAAAATATTAACCATAATTTGAGGAAAGTAAATGATACAGGTTATAATTGTAAAATATTAGCTCTGGATAGGAATGTGAAGAGAGATTAAGTCCGCGCGGCCATGTAGCTTCGATAGTTCCAGTGAGAGTGAGAGAGATAGAGAGAGAGAGAATGATTGGAAATAATTAATTCAGGATAGGGATTTGTTGAGATCTTATATCACCGTGGCAATAAACCTAAGGGTTGGATAGTGGCATTGAGTTCTAACTATTTAGTTAATACTGGTAATAAACACATTATTTTGGTTCAGTATATTATTTCCGGGATATAAGAATCTCATGTTAAAATCTACATGTATAGGCCTATTGGTGCCCAAGAGAGATTATACAGACAATAATAGAAAGTATACTTACATATGGATCAGAAAGCTGGACAATAAATGAAAGGATGCAGAAAAGAATCTTGGCGACAGAGATTGATGGATGAACGGAGAAGTATGAGAATATCCAGGCTAACAACATATACGAAATACATATAGTAGACAAGAAATGGATGCACAAGAAACTGTTATCGATAGGATAACAAAGAGAGCTCTACAGTTGTATGGACATGCACAACGGATGTCGGATGAACAATGCCTAAACAAGTGTTACATTGGGATGGTACCGAGCAGAAGGAAGAGGGGGAGAAGTAGAAGGAATATGGTAACGAGGGAGTATATTATGAATTTCATGATTTATCTTTTGACGGGCGAGATTAGAAGCTACGGGAGTATATCACATATTCACAGACATCCTGAATCAACTAACATGCAGATCTCCATCGTTTCCTTAATCGTCTGTTCTCTTAAGCGATTGTAACGCAGCCGTATTCTGCAATAGCAAATTACCTAGCATCTCCCCTGCTAACAAAGCAATATTGCAGAGTAGACGGATCATCAGGAATCTTAATATATATGGCAGGTTAAAAATGTTTTCTCTACCAGGTGGAGACCATCCCATTGTGACATTACAGGGAACGAAACGGCATCTTTGCTGGCCAAGAAAGGAACCCACAGCCTTCAGACCTCACCCGGACATTATATCTTACTCTCGAAGGAGCTATGAACATCCACTTCAGAGTGAGAGAAGCTTTCTGAACCTCCCTAGAGCTCCAAATGACTGACAAACCTTGGAGAGCATCCACCCAAACTACACTGCCAGATTGGCCCAGAAAAGTAGCCGTTGCATCATTCCGTACTGCAACAGGACACGACTGCCTTCATCGCCTCGGTCTTCTACCAACTCAACAATGTATCCCCTGCAACACTATGGAAGATATGGATGCTGATCACATCCGAACTTGCCCAACCCTAACAACCAGCAGTTTCGTCGAAGCCAGGGAAAATATGATGAACCTTTTATAATCTTTATTGATGTTGAGTGATTCCGGGTTCTGTGGCCGTGGTCCATAGTTGGTGTTGATACCAGACGTTTCGCCCTCAACTGCGGAGGGCATCTTCAGTGGCGAGTGCTTCTAGGCGTGTTTCCTGGTCGGAAGCTCTACTTAGAGTGAACGCTGCGGGTGTTGTATTGATACTAGTGGTGGGAGCAGGGTGAGCGGGCGTGGCTCTTGCTGATTGGCTAATGGTCGTCTCCTTGTTGTCCCTAGTGTTGATGCATTTATTTTCTAGTGTACGGTACCAGGCCTTAGACAGTTTAATACCTTCCTCTTTTCTGTTAATATTTTCCTTATGCTTGTGTATTTCTATAGCCTCTCGATATAATCTAGGGAAATAATAGGAAGTTGTGGCTAAAACTTGTGTATCATCGAATAGAATCTGGTGTCCATTCATAATGGCATGTTCTGCTACAGCCGATTTATCCATTTCTCCTTGTCTGCAGTTTCTTTTGTGTTCTGATAAACGGGTGGCTATACTTCTTTTTGTGGTCCCTATGTATGGTTTACCACACGAACAAGGAAGTCGATATACGCCGCAAGTGGAGAGAGGTGGCCGAGGATCCTTAGCTGAGCGAAGGCAGTCTTCTATTTTTCTTGTAGGTCTGTAAACTGTTTTTATGTTGTATTTTCGTAGGAGTTTTCCGATACGATCTGTGACTCTTTGTACATATGGTAAGTAGGCTATGCTGGTTGAGGGTGTGTTATCCATTCTGACGTGCTGTCTTCGTGGATGTATGGTTTGTCTTATTTCCTTGGATGTGTAGCCATTTTTCTGGAAACAATTGAACAGATGGTGTTGTTCTTGTTTAAGGTGTTGTGGTTGGCATAACTTAGTCGCTCTGTCGAACAGTGTCTTAATGACACCTCGCTTTTGTCTTGGATGGTGGTTAGAGTCTTTGTGCAGATATCGGTCTGTGTGTGTAGGTTTTCTGCACAAAGACTCTAACCACCATCCAAGACAAAAGCGAGGTGTCATTAAGACACTGTTCGACAGAGCGACTAAGTTATGCCAACCACAACACCTTAAACAAGAACAACACCATCTGTTCAATTGTTTCCAGAAAAATGGCTACACATCCAAGGAAATAAGACAAACCATACATCCACGAAGACAGCACGTCAGAATGGATAACACACCCTCAACCAGCATAGCCTACTTACCATATGTACAAAGAGTCACAGATCGTATCGGAAAACTCCTACGAAAATACAACATAAAAACAGTTTACAGACCTACAAGAAAAATAGAAGACTGCCTTCGCTCAGCTAAGGATCCTCGGCCACCTCTCTCCACTTGCGGCGTATATCGACTTCCTTGTTCGTGTGGTAAACCATACATAGGGACCACAAAAAGAAGTATAGCCACCCGTTTATCAGAACACAAAAGAAACTGCAGACAAGGAGAAATGGATAAATCGGCTGTAGCAGAACATGCCATTATGAATGGACACCAGATTCTATTCGATGATACACAAGTTTTAGCCACAACTTCCTATTATTTCCCTAGATTATATCGAGAGGCTATAGAAATACACAAGCATAAGGAAAATATTAACAGAAAAGAGGAAGGTATTAAACTGTCTAAGGCCTGGTACCGTACACTAGAAAATAAATGCATCAACACTAGGGACAACAAGGAGACGACCATTAGCCAATCAGCAAGAGCCACGCCCGCTCACCCTGCTCCCACCACTAGTATCAATACAACACCCGCAGCGTTCACTCTAAGTAGAGCTTCCGACCAGGAAACACGCCTAGAAGCACTCGCCACTGAAGATGCCCTCCGCAGTTGAGGGCGAAACGTCTGGTATCAACACCAACTATGGACCACGGCCACAGAACCCGGAATCACTCAACATCATGATTACCGGCCGTGAAAGCCTGCATTCAACTATAATCTTTATTGTTATTGTTTGTTATTGTCATTGTTTGTTTTCCTCAGTCATTATTGGCTAATGAAACATATCAATAGCCACTATATTTAAATAAATAAATAAATAAATAATGAAGAGAGGTATGGAAGAAGGACAATGGGAAGATTGGAATCTCTGGAAAGCAGGAATTAAGGGCGAACTGCTGTAAAGTGGAAAAACCTGTATTAGGTAATAACTAAGTAGTATGAATTTTATTTGCATGTTTCTTCTAAATGTTGGGTTGTATAGGAGCTAGTCCTGATATTGAGCTGATCGCACATTCGGAGAGGTCATCCATATCCTAGTGTGGTTAAAAAGGTTTGTGGTTGATCCACAGTTTAAAATCTGTCTCCCGACAGGTCATGCCACTGTAAGGACAGGATGGTCTGTGGCATGTAAAAAGTATCTGTAAGGTGAGAGGATAAATCGAGATAAAAATAATAACTAATCAATTGAGTTGGTGTTTACTTGATGAAAATCCATATTTATTATTTAAATAAAAATAAAACTTAGTTTTATTTGATTTTCATATTTATTAAGATATAATTCACTGACAGCTGTTTCGGTACACTGTACCTTCTTCAGACATGTTAACAAATATGAACTGTTTTATTATTATAGTACATATCAACTGTATGAAAATCAAATAAAACACTAAGTTTTATTTTTATTTAATTAAAAATAACAACGTTTAAAATGTATTTAAATCAGGTATGATATATTTAATTAATATATTTTTCCTTTCTATTTACAGGTAAGTGCTATACTTTGCTGAATGAGTGGTTGCTTAGACCTGTTCGTAAATAGTGAGTAAACTAGCTATTACATTGAAGTTACAAATATAGACTGATACACTTGGCGCACTATTAACTGGCGATTGGGAACCTTTACCTATTTGTCGTCTTTTAGCCTACATTCCAACCCCTAGTATAGTCCTCAAAGAAAACGCTGTCTGTTTTTTATATCGGTGTTGAGATAGTTTCTGTCGTGTGCTACACGCGATGATTATACTGTCAGTTATAAGTTTAGCTTATCTTAGAATAATTAACAAGTGCAAATTCACATTTGAAATGCCTCTTCAATAATAACAGATGAATCGGTATTATATGAAGTCAGGTAGTAGTACCAATTCACCTCTTGATTCACCAATACAATAAAGACGTCACCGACCCGACATCTTAGAGTGCGCGACTAATATTAGGTGAACCAGAATTTGATTTATTTGCTCTTATCGCCATATTGTGAGTCTGGTTTGTTTTCAAATAATGTAAATAATAATTTTAAAATATTTTATTTATGATTATTAATTAATTTATTTATTTTAATTATTAATAACTTGTAAGTGTTGTTTGTTATTTAAAAATAATTTGATATACATTTGGACAGACGTTAGAAATTAATTGAAAAGTACTGGAAATATATTGGAAAGTTAATACTCGAAATAGCGGTGGCAACAGCTCTAGCAGGTCTGATGCTAGCCTCTCACTTGAGGTCTGTGGTTGAGACCTAATTTGAACTTAAATTCAAGTCAAAATAAATTATATGTGATTATTAACACAATTTATGTCTAGTCACCGTAAATTTGGACATTATTTAAAACGATTCAAAATAGATACATATAACTGTATTTGCAAGAACTCCAGTCAGACTGTCTCACATTTGTAATTTTAAGATCCTCAAACCATAACTTAAACACAAGATCACAACATAGTCTCTTACTTAATATACCGCAACATAGGACATCACATCACTCCATGTCATATACCATCTTCACTTCTCGCAACTGGAATTCCCTACCACAAGAAATAAGGGGCTGCCGGACATTTTTTTTTTATTTATTTAGCCTGGTGGAGTTAAGGCCATTGGCATCTTTTAAAAGAAATCTAAATTTATATTTGCTCTAAACTCGACTTCATTATTATCCAGTGTAAGATACATATATTAATTGGTGTTTCCCGTATAATATATCATATTTATATTATTATTATTATTATTATTATTATTATTATTATCGTATCATTATTGTTATTACCCTATAAATGTTGTTTGTACATGACATTTATTGTATCTTTAACTGTTTATAATTAGTATAGTGTATATCTATATTTGTCGAATATTTATTTGTATTTGTGCTGGTTGAGTGGAAGAGAGGGCCTTATGGCCTTAACTCTGCCAGAATAAATAAAGTATTATTATTATTATTATTATTATTATTATTATTATTATTATTGAATTCCAAAGACATGATTTTATTACTAAATTAGATTATTGCAAAAATATATTTCAACTGCCTTTGTCAAATGCTTTATATAAGAAATGCTACTCTAAAATGTTGTGTGACTTTCTCTATTACATTTTTAAGAGATTCGAGTTATTTTTTCATTATTAATTAATCAATTAAGTTAACTATATTACTTTATACTATTGTATTGTATACTTTTGTGTAGTATACTATTGTATGCTGCCGAAACCTTGACATTAAGCAGAAAGAAAGCACATAAATTGTTGGTGACATATGGACTTCTGGAGAAGGGATTGTAGAAATTTAAGAACAGACAAAATTAGAAATAGTGAAATCAAAGAAATAATGGATGTTTAAGAAGATGTTATACAAGTTATTGACGAAAGAAGGCTGACATGATTTGGCCCGTAAAGAGAATGTCAGATGACAGGATACCCGATGATATTAAATTTGGAAGAGGAAGGTAACAGAAGAGAGGGCAGACCAAGAGAACAGTGGGATCAAGGAGTGCATAGAAGTATGGTGTCTGGAGGATTAACAGAGAGTGATGCAAAGAATAGCAGAAACTGAAATATAGATTGCATTATTTGGAGATTCAGTAATAATAAGATATGAAATAATGATATTTTATTGACTATTTAACTCATGCCCCAAATGGGAGTCAATGACCAATCACGTTTCAATGATTTCTGTTTTACAAACAATCACAGTCGTGTTTCACGAAATATTTATCAGTGTTATAATTACCATATTAAAGAAAGCTCCTCCTTTTTAATATTCTGAACAGGTCTGACCATTATTTTGCAGTGACTGAGTCAACAGTAAAGCCGCCATATTTGAATGTTCAAAATGGCAGAAACAAGATTTGGCTGTGCTTCAAATTAAGTTATAGACGAAATACAAATTTGACAATTGTGTGTTAAATAATTGTGTTTTTAAATAATGATTTTACATCTACTCTCACACAACCATATCTTTATTGGCAGTAGAGGACGAATTCTCCCTTTCCCCTCGCATAACCTAAACTTCAAAGCCGGAGATATGACGGCTCGGGTATAGTTAAAATTTAAAATGCTTTTTTTCGGTTTTCTTTTCTTTTTTCTTTTTTTTTTCTTTTTTTTGACATTTTCCAAAACTTAAAATGCTCCTTACGCTGCAATTGTTTTGCTAGCTTAGTGAAATTTTGTAGTTAGACTCTCCAATAAATACTAATTCAAATGTTCTATGTAGTTACTAGTCTAAGACACACGTGTTCTTTTAAATTGAGATGGAAAAAATAATAAGTGATAATTTTTTCAAAAAATGAAAAATAAGCAGTATCTTCCCTTTATGAATAATTTTTTAATAGCAAATGTGTTTGGTGGAATCATGAAGACTCTGAATCTCACATTTCAACAGAGAATATTTAAAAATGCATCGTAAGGAGCATTTTTTGGAAATATTTTAAAAAATAGTTTTTAAAAAAATCATAATTCTGAAACTATTCTACTTCTAAACACCAAACTTCACAGAAACGCTTCTATAAGCACATAATGAATGTGATATAAATTTCAAAACAATCAGATGAAAATTAAAAGAAATTTGAAATTCACCATTCGGCCCCCTTAAGAGCATAACAGACTAGATGACGTTATTAAAAAATGAGTTGGAGAAAATGTTTTAACATCTCACCTCACAAAGTTGGGTGTCTTCACGATACCGTTTCAAAAGTATAGTATTACTTCCATCTTCAGTCAAATTCCAACTGAAGATGGAAGTAATGCTATACTTTTGAAGTCGGTATCGTGAAGACACACAACTTTGTGAGGTGAGATGTTAAAACATTTTCTCCAACTCATTTATTATTACAAATACCTCATAGTATTTCCTCCCACTGTAAATTTAATTAAATTACGTTATACTTAAATCGGATGATGATTAAATAAATTTTCTCATATTTCAATGAGTTTTAAAAAATAAGAAAATAAGTCATTTTCTTTGGGAATTTATTTTAATTATATGGACCTAGTTAGGTCGGTCAGTATAAAAAGTGATGTGTTGAATATGTTTGTAGTCGGATGCTGTCGTATGGTTTCATGATTGAACGCTCCTGCCAGTTGCTTGTGATTTGATGTGGCACAAGTGCATGTGTTAGGGAAAGCGTGACATTTGCCGCCCAGAAATTGATCACATTAAAACAGAAAGTGATGTTGGCAACTTGTTAGGTTTGAAATCTTCTCTGTTGGAAGCCATAGCAGTGTTAAGCCTCTTATTCATCTTACCAAGTTAATTTTCGCCAAACCTATATACCTTTTCTATAATTTTTTAAGATTATGAAACTGGAAGAACACTACAAAAGTGGAGTGCTAGGCCAGAAGGGTTTAATTGGTGGGGTTTCTACCAATATCTTTTCAGCTCTTAGATTGATCCTAACATAAACAAATGCCAATTGTATCCTTCCGCTAATACTGTCATAATGACAGAGAACTCGTGCGAAGTATATAAGACATATATTGTTGAATGGGGTACATTACAAAAAAACGTTAGTGAGATTTTTCACCGAACTTGTAAAATACATTTGAAATGACTGTTTTTGACCACTAGTGAAATGTTTGCCAGGCTTGTGTTTTAAAAATTTAGAAGATCACACAGCAGAAAAGGTGACACCTTCAGCCATTTTTTTTGCATCAGAATCGATTGAAGCATGACTCAATTGCATCATCCATATGTAAGAAACTATTTTAGGGTGTATTTTGAATACTATTATTTCCATTCACGAAGAATAACGAGTATATTCTGAGGACACATTTTTAATTTAATGAAGTGAACTATTTTTTGGCGTATTTATTGCTTCTACATCGTACGTCGGTGTCCATAATCAATGAAAAGCGAGCAGGTCACATGGTTTTGTTTTGATGAAGATCACTTTAAGAGTGGACAGCTTTGATGTAGCATTTCCTCTTACATAAGTTTCTATTGCTAATGAAATCAGTTTTTTATGGATTCATCAACTGACTGCGACGCTATACGACATTGTAACCACAGACACGGTGTATAACAACACAACTATTACATCGCGTTGCTACTGGAATACGCCGCTGCACAGATTTGGTCTCCTCTTGTAAACAATTGAACTCGGAAATAATATATACGCCTGACCCTATTATGGTAGGTGTGGAGTGAGTAAGATGTACTTTACATTCGTTCCACTATTTTTTCTCCTTCGCTCAACTAGGCTATTCATGTAACTTATTTTGAAGAAACAGCACTATAACCTACCCAATATATTTTCAAAGTACTATAGAACAACAGTGCGCATGCACCAGAGTTTATAGAGCCTGCGATAACCCAGCATCGAACCACATATCGATTATCACACTTGCCTAGTGGGTTATCGCTGGTCGCCACATAACGATTATTATCGATATCATACTAAAGTTTATACAGTTTATGCTAGATGGCAGCAAGTCGCTGTGAAATTTGATTGGCTATATTTGCACTGTCCACCGCTGTGGTCTCGAGGTAGCGTGCTGCTTTGTCACGCAGCGGGCCCGGGTTCGATCCCCGGTCGGGGCAGTTTTTCTGGGTGAAGTTTTTATCGGGGTTTTTCTTCACCTGTAAGACAAATGTCAGGAAAACTTTAAGGCCCAAACGGTCCCCGAAATCATATGGCCACCATCCTTATCATTATCATCCTTACCATTATCATTATCATCATTATCCTTCACCGGTGTGGAAATCAACGGGAAGCTACCACACCTACACAATTCCCTAGTAAAGCTGCAAGCATAGCATGAAAATGCTATGATTGCAGTGAAGGACCTGCCTTCGGGCAGAATTACTATGGATGGATATATTTTCAAAGTCCTATAGAACAACAGTGCGCATGTGACAGAGTTTTTAGAGCCAGCGATAACCCACCATCGAACCGCATATCGATTATCATCCTTGCCTAGTGGGTTATCGCTGCTCGCCACATTTCGATTATTATCGATATCGTATTAAAGTTTATACAGCTTACGCTAGATGGCAACAAGTCTCTGTGAAATTTGATTGGCTATCTTTGCAATAAATCCCCAATATATTTTAAATAAATGTATTAATCTTCTTCTTCTTCTTCTTCACGGTTTAGGCTTATTTACTAGCCTGTTTTAGCTTCAAATTGCTGCTCTTTCCATCTTTTCTTGGTCTTCCCAAACTTCTTCTTCCTTGTGGTGAATAGCTGTATGCTGCTTTTGGTATTCTATTCTCAGTCATCCTTGCCAAGTGTTCTTTCCAGTTTGTTCTGTATTTCTCTATTGTTGATTCAACAGCTTGTATTCTGGCAAATAATGATATTCAAATTACCAAACGTTTATCAAAAATGGATGTACATTAACTTATCTTTTCCTAAAGTCATTTACACCAGCGATAACACAAACCAGCGATAACCCACCAGTGGGTTGTTAGTAGGTTATCGCCGTGTAACATTGAAAGAAGAGAGAAAATCATAGAGTAAGTAATATACTCTGTGAAAAAAATAATCAGCATCACAATATTGTCTAACAGTGTCACAATGTCAGTGTTTTGCGTATTTAAATAAATACTTAAAAATTGTCAAATAATGTATACAAATTGTTTGAAAAACGTTTAAAATATTAAAAAATGTTGGTAAATATAGAAGAATAGCTATAGTTTACAACAATAAACTGAAAAAATCTAGGGTGAGTTAAACTGCTGTTGAGCCATTATTTTTGTTCTCTGTCTTAATACAGTTAAGAATTATTAATTTTATTTTCAGATTCTCGATAAACTATTCGAATATTTTAAAATTCTTTCAAGTTTTTATATTAAAAAATCTCATAAAGTTGAGTTAATTTTTTTTATGTTTCTGCTTTAATTTTTTCAGTATAGGAAATGCTACGTAATATGTTAATTAAAGCAACATGTTTCGTTCTCAAGTTTGAAAAAAGTAGGATGGTAAAAGATCTCTTATTTTTATGATTTTTTTCCCTCTTAGTTCAATATCTTGGAAATTTTCTTCTTCTATTCTCTTAAACTTAATTTCCTCTCGTTTTTCAACTCTTTTCATGCATTCTTAATGTTTTATTATAAACAACACCACTCCTTCTTCATCTTATACTGCACTTTGTTTTCATATTCTCTTATCTTTGTGTTTTCTTACCGCACTTTTTTTTTCTTCCTGCTTCAAACTTCACTTAACTTTTTTTTATGTATTACGCTGACTTCACAAGTTTTATCCCGAGACTTCTTTGATGTATCCATTTATCTTAACTTATGGGATAAGAGACTCATCATGAAATAAAAATTGCTCATAACAGTAAGGAACCTTCCAACAAAAAAAAATTGATTTCCTTCTCTGTCAAGTTGTAGGAGGAACTTTGTTTCCCAGAGTATTGCTTTCATAAACTTCTGACTATTTTATTCTACATAGGATATTGAAAATAGCAAGCTCACTCACTCACTGACTGTATCGAACCCGTAGGTCCATGGCCGCGCGGACATAAGCTCTCCATACATCCTTATCCTGAGCTAATGTTTTCCAATCCCCTGTATAATCTACTTCCCTCAAATCATGGATATTGTTTTGGTCTATAGACTGGGCGTTTTCTTACAGTAAGCTTCCATGCACCACTTTCATTCTCAAGCAGAGACATATTTAAAATACTTGCTATTTTAATATACAGATTTTATTTAAAATAGAAAATTATGGAATATTCACCTGAAAGGTCCGTCTCCTCAACTTAATTAATTATTTAACTGTAGCGCTTTCGGGACTTGTACCATCATCGGCAGGATTCAAAACTGGTGTTTCACTGAAGATATGGTAGAGGGGGTTACATGTATTGGGTTCGTTTTCGTATATCAGATGGTCGTTGTGGTGAGCTGCTTTCATGATTTCCATTTCATCGAGTACGTTTATAAGCTAACATTATACCAAGCTGTGATCCGCAGCATGTTGCTGTATGGTTGTGAAGCCTGGAGCATCCTCGCTGCTGGTCATAAGAAAAAAGTGCAAATCATTCAAAACAAATGCTTAAAAATCATACTTTCGGCACCATTACGCACGAGGATCTCAGTACTTCACATTCATGCACAGATGCCCTATATTGCTGACACAATTGAACATAGGGTTATGAACATGTTTCAACATATTGAAAATCACGAAAATCTAATTGTTCGCAATATAGGGCGTATGCTCATGGTATCGTTACCTTGTCGTGGTGGAGTGGCTTGTGTGCTTAAATTATCCTGAGAGCTATGCCGGCGGTAGCATTGCTGCCGATAGGGTTACCCATGCCGGACTGGTCGAAGGTGATAAGCCAGACGAAATAAGTACCTTGGTCGAAAGAGTGACGATCTTTCACCGTAAAAATACAACCGTCAAGAAATGCGGACATGGGTTCTACTGGGGTAAAATTTTCCGGTTCAAATAATCCCCCATTCGGTTCTCCGGGCGGGGACTACTTCAGGGAACCCATGCCAAAGGCTCAAACACAGGGACATGTTCCTAGGAACATGGAATGTTAGGAATGAGGTGGGAGAACAACATTAACTATGATTTGAGGGAAGTAGATTATACAGGGAATGATTGGAAAGCATTAGCTCAGGATAGGGATGTGTGGAGAGCTTATGTCCGTACGGCCATGAACCTACGGGTTCGATAGTGCCAGTGAGTAAGTAAGTAAGTATAGGGCATATGCTACAGCGACGTGCTGTACACCGAAACATATTTACCAGAGACCCCGATGATGGTCCGCTTCAATGATATGTGTGCTGGATTCCAGCTAGAGTAGTGTGGCTCATTCCACGCCGCCGGCTTTCGGACTCTCTGCTTGTCCGGCGACGTTGGTTTATGATGACCCTGCTCTGGTGAGGGACCATCCTCATGTCATCCATACCTGCTACGGTTACTCCGGCTGAACACATAAGCCACGAGACACGCAAGGGCTAAGAAACTAAACCCTTACTGAAGAGATACAATGGTGTTTGGCCGCCAAGGGACCTCAACTGGTTCCCAAGAAGCGGCACACTGGGCAATGCTGGTCATTGCCACAAATCAATCAGTCAGTCAGAGTACGTTCATCTTCGCTGGATTATTTTCTCATGAAAGCAGCTCACAACAACGACAATCTGATAAACGAATACAATAATCGGCCAGCATATTAGGATTACATTTGCCTTGATATCTATTTTCCATAGCTGAAATCTTCTGATCAAAGTGTTCCCCGTTTTATTTTACAATGGAAAAATGGACGAAAAAACGTTTATTAAATAAATAATTATGTAAATCCATTAATTGAAATTGAAATAAAAAAACTGTGGATGATGGAGAAATTCCGAATACATATTTGAAAACACGATATTAAACTCCATAAGTACAACTATTGGTACTCATGAGAAAAAAATCATGTTGACCAGTGTAATTAAAAGGTTGGATTTGGTATTCAATTTTTTGTCTGATGAAATATAATGTACATTAAATATAAGCTTATATTCCACTCATATTTCATACTAAAATAAAATTTAGTTTGATCCTTCCGGGAAATTCTAAATTTTAGACATAAATACATTACAAATTTTAGCTGATGATAACGTTCCACAACAATATATTACTAATATCTTCAACATCTATAAAGATAATGAAATCTCTGTTAAACAAGATGGCAAATTATCTTCTTGGGAAAAGATCAGCACTGGAGTAAGACAGGGATGTGGACTTTCACCGGTGCTTTTCATTATATACACGAATAAAATAATAAATGAATGGAGGAAAACACAACGAGGATATATACCCATCAATAGGAACCTCAAACTCGATGCTATTCTTTTTGCAGACGATTTAGCTCTTCTGGCACTTTCCGAAAATGATTTGCAACGATCAATTTATAATTTACAAAAAATAGGTGCCAAATTTAATATGGAAATATCAATTAACAAAACTAAAATTGTGGCATTTCATGGGAAGGACCCCATACAAAGTAAAATCTGTCTCCAGAATAAACTTTTAGAGAGATCTAATCAATTTAAATATCTTGGATATTATCTCTCTATCTGGGATGAAAAGGATATCCCTGAAAAAGTTACTAATTATAATAAAAGTTTAGGAATTATTAATCAAGTTATGAAACCATCCTTTGTACAAAAAACACCAGATTACTTTTATATAACACTTTGGCTAGACCAGTGTTGACCTATGGTAGTGAAGCATGGACACTAAAAAAACAACATGAAAGCAGAATAACGGCTTGTGAAATGAGATTCATGCGCAGAACAGCGGGTTACACCAGATGGGATCGGAAAAGGAACACCGATATCTTAAAAGAATTGAAGACTACGCCAATTTTGGAATATATTAAACAGTACCAACTAAATTGGAAACACCATCTTAAAAGAATGAGTTCAAATCGGATCCCCAAAGCTGTTTATAATTATATACCAAGAGGACGAAGATCACTGGGCCGTCCTATGAAACGCTGGAGGGAAAATTTTCTATAGGATCGTAACAGGCCTTGGCCTAATACTTGGAAGGAAGAAGAAGAAGAAGAAGAAGAAAATAAAATTTTGTTATAATTAATTAACTAAAAAAATCGCCATAAATTGTGTTACTAAAATCATGTACATCCTCTGTTTATCGTTTGATCCTTCCATTACTCAGAAGTTACCCGTGTATTCGAGTGATAAAAGGGACGTTCTGCTGAGCTAAAATAACTTTTATTGGTGTTTTAATGGGGACGAATTCTTTGTAATGTTCATGAAATTCTATAGCACTTCAGAGCGAGAACTAGGTAGGAATTATAACCTACTTCAAAGTCCTTACTGAACGACGCGATAGAAATTAAAGTGCGATAAAGATTTTGATGAAGTCACGTGACATTTGTTCATTACAGCGCAGTTTATGACATCAGATAATGTCTCTGTGTTCTAATTTATTCCATACTAGCTAAGGTACGAGCAATGGCGCATTAAGATCTTTGAATGTATGATTATAAAAAAATAGAATGTCACTAAAATAACATTATTTCCTTGTTTTTTATACAGCTTTCCAGCTTTAGCAAGAAATGTTCTAGAGTATATACTCAGTAAAGGAATATAACTATAAAAATGCATTTAGGAAGTTTTTCTTACTTTATTTTACTTTATTTCTAGTCCATGTGTTTAATAATACTTACAGCACGAACTAATCATTATCTCAGTAAAAAAAATAGTTAAAAAAACTAAGACAACACGCTTTATCTCAAAACCGAACTAAAAAAAGAAAAATAATTTTTATTTTCAACACGCTTGGGATAAAATTAAAGTGGTCGACAAAAAAATCATCTCCAACACATCTAGAATAAAACTAGAGTTATCTACAAAAAGAATAATTTTACCATCAAAAGCGTTGAGTGCTTTTGATGGTTTTTACGTTTTCTTCTTAGAGACTTTACTTTTACCAATATCTGTTTATTATCAAATATATAGATATAGAGCACCACAGGCTTTTGATGGTAAAATTAGATATTTTTGCATTTAAATCCTTTTCTTCTTCATATGAGATATTGCAGCCTAGATAAGTTATGTAAAATTAATTACTATTATTTATTATTATTATTATTATTATTATTATTATTATTATTATTATTATTATTATTATTATTACCGCGGTGGACTACTGATTATGCTATTTGCCTGTATAGCATCAGCAAACTTTAGATGGATGGAAATTTTATAAAGTACAAATTGTTCTTTTTTTATCGTGTAATTCCGTATGTTCGGTTACATCGTGTTGGAGACCTCTGACATTATTGTTGGATGTTATATGCCTCATTCCATTTAGATATACTCTGTCGTATCATTGATATGGAACCGAGACATCTTTTCAATTTCCCAAGTGCCTCTTGTTTTTATGTTTAGAATAATGTCTGGGTATGTAAGGTGGTTCATCTACTTTGCATGTCATCTTGATATTACAACAATCCCCACAAGTTTTCTTCATACCACAACAGTAGGACTTTTTTTACATTTTCGTCATTATCATCAACATTCACGGATTAAGCCCATGTGGCTTGTTCCGGTCTCATAGAATCTCTATCAAAAAGGTGAATCCATCTCTTTTTCGGTCTGCCAACATTCCTGTCTCCTCTTGGTTTGTAATTCAGTAAATATTTTGGTATTCTTTCTTCTTTCATTCTTTGAACATGTTCTTTCCAGTTGTTTTTTCTAGATTGTTTTAGGCTGTCTTTATACAAGTATATTCTCTTGTAATCCCATGTTTTCCCTTAACAGAGATTTAGGCGCTCTCCCCCTGCAGGGAATAATTTGAACCATACTAATTTAGTTACGTTTGTTTTCGTATAGATGTCATTTGAGTGCTCCGTGGTCAGCTTTCCGCCTCATACTGACATCTACGAAACCAAGGTAGTACTAGGACGGGAAAATTCGGCACATTTTGCTTAGAGGCCTTTTCATTTAGGCTTAAGGATCTTTTACGAGCCTGAAAATCTTAAAGTCCCTCCCGGAGGACTTGCTCCTTAGATTTTTCCATCCTAAAAAAATCCATGAACTCCGGCCGGGTTTGAACCCGCGATCCTCGGGACCAGAGGCAAGGAGCATAACCACTAGTCCATCGCTGCCGATTTATATATAATATATAAAAATTAATGTTTGTTTGTTTGTTCGTACTTTCTGCGCGGCCATACCGTTGTTCTGATTGTGATGGGGCGTTTTGCAAAATGTTCAGGAGATTCCCGGGATGAACATAGGCTATAAGAGAGTTGTGAAACTCAACTCCTACACCCTTAAAAATCACCCTTTTTAGTGGAAAGGGCGGGGAAGTAGCTCCTTGGACGCTTATATGGCTTACGCTGCCTAAACCATAACAAATACACAAACGTAATGTACACAGAATTGAATATCTCAAAAAAACTGTACAAAAACGTCCGGGACAGCATATGTTTATCTCTTACGGATAACTCACAATAACCATTTTTGTCTTTCATTGATGCCAGGAATATTGCTTTGGGGAGTTCGAGTTTTTTTATATTTCCTCGCAGCAGGTAACCGGCCTGCTGCCGAGTAAGTCCAATCGTGGGGCTGCCACCTCAAAGCATTTGAACATGCTTCTTCAGCCACAACAGATGGCAGTGAGAAGTTTTCTTGCGAACTTATTTAATAATATCTAAATAATATTTTTATCATCCGGCCATGACAGAGAATTGAACGTTCGGGCAGGACAACGTCTGCCGGGGCCCCTACTTTTAACTAAAAGTTTAAAAATATTTTGATAATTTCTTAAACCTTCACTTCTTCTTTCATCTAGGAGTTTCGCAGGCAGCTACACATCTCAGAAATCTAATTTCAGCTGCTTCTATGATCTTCTCTTCTCTCTTAGTTAAAACCCAAAATTCACTACCATACAATAGTAAGGACTGCTACTGCTTTATAAAATCACAGTCCCAGATACCTTCTTTACATTTCATTCTGTTATTCTAGCAACATTCGTCATTTAATGTGTGACGAATAAAAATAATAATTATCATCTACTCTGGTGTCTGGAGATGTGGATCAGGCGGTAACATGCCTGTTTCCTAATTAGCGGACCCGGGTACGATACCTGGCGGGGTTAATTGTTAAATTAATAATTGATAATTCTATGCTACCATGCCAACTGTGAATATGCAGATTTCATACATATGTCTGTCATCTAAGCGGAAGTTTCTTTAAGCGTTCGGGCATGCGCACGATGTTTCTGTATAACTTAAGAACCCTTGGTTATAATAATAATAATAATAATAATAATAATAATAATGTTTTATTTAATCTGGCATACTGTAGTTAAGGTCATAAGGCCTTTTCTTCCACATAATCAGCACAAATATAAAAATACATGTTTACAGTATAGATTATCCAACGTACAATGTTAATTATAAATGATTAAAATACATTAAAAATGCAGTGTAAATTTCATGTACAAGCAACAATTTATACTATAAATATAATAATAACAATAATAATAATAATAATGTTAAGGTGAACTAAAATTTTCCCAAATATTATATTAGTTTTGTATGTGATAGTTTTAAATTATGCTTACAGCGCATTGCCAATCTATGTTTTTGAAATGTACAATACATCCTAGATTAGCGTGCCTTTCGGCTCCTTCGTAGGTCTTACTTTCTCTGGGAGTACAGTACATACTTCGTAAATTGAAAACTTGTGATGTATCTCTTTTTCTGGCGTACCAGTATTTTTCAAATTTTCACCAATATTTTTTTAAATGCCCCAAGTTGGTTTTTCGACATTCCTGGTTTCTCTCCTGGCATGGCGTACTTGTAACCCACGTCTGAGGTTGGGGCGCCTGGAAGGCGGGGTTACGTCGCCCCGATGATATGATGGGTGGTGATGATAATAATGGTGCGCCAGGAGAGTCTCTAATCCTAAGCTTAACCTAAGATGAATATGAATGATGATGATGATGACCATATGATTTCGGGGACCGTTTGGGCCTTAAAGTTTCCTGACATTTGTCTTACAGGTGAGGAAAAAACCCGATAAAAACCTCACCCAGAAAACCTGTCCCGACCGGGGATCGAACCCGGGCCCGCTGCGTGACAAGTCAGCATGCTACCCCGAGACCACAGCGTGGACTATTTTCACCAATATTTGAATCCACATTTGTTTGCTTTTACAGTCTGAAACGAATATCCCTGTTTTTTTTCTCATGTTTGTTATAAAATACTCAGGTGTCATTTAGGTAATGAAAAATGTCTGTTTATTTAATAGAAAATGTAGATTTCATTTTGCTGCTGTAGTAATTATCTACTGCTGTGGTCTGGGGGAAACATTCTGCAGTCAGAACCTAAAACATCTCGTGATATGACCAATGTAGCGAATATAAATATTTAAAATTAAATAAAAATAAATAGTTGTCAAGTCACATTCTACAACCGCCGCGGCGTGTAATTTGTAACTTTAATTACATTGGTGATGTTCCAGCTCCACATGCTAATAAAAGTAACAGCTTTGAAGCTGTTTCATAAAATGTTAATTTTATATTCAGTCACTTCTTAATATGCTTATTAAACTCTCGTTTCTTTGATCTCTACACAACCCTCGCTTTAGATTAATTGCCTGATTCGTTTGTTTTCTATTTCCCACTACCCAGAGCAGAGTGGAAACTCCTGATTTTTAATTTATCAAAGAATGGTATATACTCAACCTAGGATTTAAAGAGAGATCAGGGCTTGCTTGGTTTAGGCTAGGGGCATGGAAATTTCTAAAAAATAGCGACGATCACGATATGCGAATATGTCCAATGTGCGGTAACTTTGAAGATGAGATGCATATATTAGGAAAATGTAATGATTTAGAATATTGGAGACGTCAGTTATTACAGGAAAGATTTCTAAATTCAAATCGGGAAAGATTGGGATGCTACGAGTTATTGGTAAATCCAGAAAATTGGATAAACCTGGGTAAATTTCTGGACAAAACGCGTAAAATAAGAACAACACTCATTCATGAATAAATATATGTTATCAAAATGAAATACCATTAATTCTTAATAATTATATATAAATTAATTAGTGTATAATGCTATTTTGTTATTATTTAATTGTAATATTATTGTGTTTTCTTTATGTAATTGTAATGTTATTGTTTTTTTAGTGTATAATGCTATTGTGTTATTATTTAATTGTAATATTATTGTGTTTTCTTTATGTAATTGTAATGTTATTGCTTTTTTTTTGTTTATTTTTCTATTGTTAGCAAGAGATTATCAAGCAAGAGGAACACGTGATGTTGGAAGACCTAGAAGACGTTGGACTGATGCATTATGAAGTCGGAACGGGCAATTGCCTAATCCCTGGAGTGATGATGATGATGATAAACCATCAGTTTTAAAAGTATTGATTACTTAAGATGGGTTCGGATTTAAGACCCTAAGAAGGTAAAGGTAAAGGTAAAGAATCCCACTACAGGCCTCAGGAGGCTCTTGGGGTAGTAGGAGGTTAAGTCTCCCACGTTTCTGGACAATTGGCACTTGATGTCAGCCGGATTGTCAGCCTTGCGTGACTGCCGTCTTTACCCCAGAACAAGCATATTTTACTCATTTCCGTTAGAGGCTGAGTCGACCCCAGGGCCTCCAGAAGGTTTGGGTCAGTTTAAAAATCCTGACCCCACTGGGACTCGAACCCTCGACCTTCCGGCTTGTAGCGCAGTGCCTTAACCACTTCGCTACAGGGTGTAGGAGTTGAGTATCATAACTCTTGTATAGTCTATGTTCATCCCGGGAATCACCTGAACATTTTGCAAAAAACCCCATCACAATCGGATCAACTGTATGACCGCGCATAAACTACAAACAAACAAACAATCAAGCAAACATTCATTTTTATATTTTTCATTTTGTTGAGTTGTTTCTTGACTCACCTCATACTTCGTAACTCCCTCGCAGATCCGGATATGTCACAAATACAGTGAAGAAATCCAGATCTGCGAAGAAGTTAAGAAGTATGAGGTGAGTCAAGAAACAACTCAACAAAATTAAAATAAACCTCATAGTGTTATTTTCTACCTACATAACTTAATTCATTTTTATATAGATACATAAGGACTTTATTGAACTAAAAGTAAGATACATACAATGTTATTTACAAATATGGATCGCACGGGCAGTAAGCCGTACATGCTCTTTACAGTCCGTTACAATAAGTTGATGTTTGGTAATAATATACTTAAAAAAAAAAAGAAAACACAATAATATTACAATTAGATATCAATGCAGTTACATTATACATTAACTTAGTTATGTAGAATTATTAAAAATTAATGGTATTGTAATTTGTTAACATATTTATTTATTCCTGAATAAGTGTTGTTCTTATTTTCCGCGATTTGTCCAGAAATCTACCCAAGTTTATCCAATTTTCTGGGTTTACCAATAACTCGTAGCATGCCAATCTTTCACAATTTGAATTTAGAAATCTTTCAGGTAATAACTGAAGCCTCCAATATTCTAAATCTTTACATTTTCCTAATATATGTATCTCGTCTTCAAAGCTCCCGCACATTGGACATATTCGCATATCGTGATTGTCGCTAATTTTTAAAAATGTCCATGCCCCTAACCTGAACTTTATATATTAGATATGGCAATTTTTGGTTACTTTCAGGACAACTTCTCACTTCATTTAAAATCATTTCTTAGATTTTTAGAAAAAATGAACAGATATACTTCTCTCAGGTAATAATTCACATGCTGCAAGTATACTGTGTTTTTCCGTTTTCATTTGAATTTATGTAGGTAGTATGTTGGCATACAATCCCCAAAAATTGTGAAACTGTATTCTAGAAAGAAGAAGTAAGGGAAAAGCGAAAGAGAAAAAAGTAACTTTCTCATTAAAAATGTAATCTTGTTTCCCGCCACTTCTTCAAAGAAAAAAATCTGTTGACGTTGATGAAGTTAAATTCTTCCACCTGCTGAATTGATATTGAAAATTTGAAATGCAAAGAGTATATAGCGAATATGCCGAGTTGAAGTGCTTTATTGAAATACGTGTGTGGATTTACTAAAGTGCCATCTCTCGACAAGAAGTGAAGTTAATGTTCTCACAGTGTCTATCTAGTAGCATCAACTAATTGATATGGGGGCTTTAATGAGCTGGCCAAGCGTGTATCTTCTGCTGCAAGTTAACTCTAGCTGCCTAATTGAATGACAACTCAGAAGCCGTAACATCAAGTTAGAGGAGAAGAGAGAGAAACACACATTAAAAATATGTTTGCATATATATATATAACTTGACACTTCTACTTGTAAAGGAGAGATTGCAAATGTAACACAGGAAATCTGGCAAAAAAATGTTCTCAAACGTTGGTGACACTAATGTTATTATTTTGTTTGTATTATTTATGGATTTTATACGAAGGGCAGTAAGAATTTCAAGAAGAGAAAAAATTAGAAACTTGGTTATAAGGTGAGAAATGAAGATTGAAAACACTATTTTAGATTATATTAAAACTCCGCAATTAAGATGGTGCGGACACGACCAGCGAATGGAAGGGGATCGACTACCAAAATATGTAAAGGGCAGTAAGAATTTCAAGAAGAGAAAAAATTAGAAACTCAGTTATTAGGAGGGGAACCGCTGAAAACTGGAGAGACCCTCAAAAGTAAAGTAAGTTATTAGGAAGAAATTGAAAATTGAAAACACTATTTCAGATTATAATAAAACTCCGCAATTAAGATGGTATGGACACGACCAGCGAATGGAAGGGGATCGAGAACCAAAATCTGTTTTGGAATGGAAACCTGAGGGAAGACGAAGCAGAGGAAGACCTAAAACTCCATGGTGTCTGGGAATATGTTTATACATGAAGCAGAAACATCTTCAACCAGGAGATTGGATGGACAGATAATATTGGCTATTAGGACGATATAAAAAAAAATATATATATAGCCTATATATATATATATATATATATATATATATATATACATAATTTCCTAGCAACTACCCGACGCGGCGTGCGTACGCTGCATCGCCTAAATAAATTGATTACGTTTTTATTTTTGGTTGCATAAGTTGTAGGCCTTCTTCATCCTCTAAAGATTTGACGACATGCTCTAGTGCAAATTGAATAATAATATATATATATATATATATATATATATATATATATATATATACATATATATATATGTAGGACTTTATTAGACAAAAAAGTAAGATATTTACAATATTATTTACAAATATGGGTCGCACGGGCAGTAAGCCGTACGTGCTGTTGACAGTCCGTTACAATAAAGTGAATAATATAGGAGATAGTGCATCTCCTTGCTTAAATTGCGAATTTCAAAAGTATCCGAAAACTGTTTGCCTACACACGCCCTACTCTTTGTGTCATATATACACAGTCGTATAAGTCTAACGTTTTAGGAATTCCGAACTCCAGCATTATTATTATTATTATTATTATTATTATTATTATTATTATTAATATTATTATTATTATTTCCAAATTCCTGGTTTCTCTCCTGGCATGGCGTACTTGTAACCCACTTCTGAGGTTGGGGCGCCTGGAAGGCGGGGTTACGTTGCCCCGATATGATGGGTGATGATGATGATGATAATGGTGCGCCAGGAGAGTCCCTAATTATAAGCTTAACCTAAGATGAATATGAATGATGATGATGAATGCGATGGCCATATGATTTCGGGGACCGTTTGGGCCTTAAAGTTTTCCTGACATTTGTCTTACAGGTGAGGAAAAACCCCGATAAAAACCTCACCCAGAAAAACTGTCCCGACCGGGGATCGAACCCGGGCCCGTTGCGTGACAAGGCAGCACGCTACCCCGAGACCACAGCGGTGGACTTATTATTATTATTATTATTATTATTATTATTATTATTATTATTATTATTATTATTATTATTATATTCACCGCTGTGGTCTTTAGGTAGCGTCGCATCCTCGTACGCAGCGGGTTCGGATTCGATCCCCGGTCGGGACTAGTTTCCTGGGCAATATTTTTTTTTCGGGATTTCTTCCTGACTGTAAGACAAATGTCAGAAAACTTTAAGCCTCGGAACAGTTCCCGAACATAATCTGGCCATCATAATCATCATCGTATTCTCCACGTTATATGAATGTATGTGTGAATTCTTCCTAATGTTCTGTTGTCTCGGAGGAGGCGCTGGCGTTGAGCTGATCACTCATTCGGGGAGGTCCTCCATATCATGTGTTGTCATAAAAGTGTGTATGTGATCCATAGTTAAAATCCCTCTCCCGACAGGTCGTGCCACGGTAAGGCTCGAGTGGTGTGTGGCACGTAAATGTACCTATAAGGAGAGAATTATTATTATTATGCATGCTATTATGCATTGCAGAGACTCTTGATGTCCCAACTCCTTTCAAAAAACTTTAAACTTAAAATATATAAAACTATTATTCTACCAGTTATATTATATGGGTGCGAAACATGGACTCTTACTTTAAGGGAGGAAAGGAGATTACAAGTATTTGAGAATAAAGTTCTTAGGAGGATTTTTGGACCAAAGAGAGATGAACAGGCAGGTGAATGGAGAAGACTACATAACAATGAACTACATGGTCTTTATAGGAAGCCAGATATAATAAGAACAGTCAAGTCTCGTAGACTGCGATGGGCAGGACATGTTGCACGTATGGGGAATGAAAGACGTGCATGGAAGCTTCTTGTAGGAAAGCCAGAGGGAAAACGCCCAGTTGGTAGACCAAGAATGAGGTGGGAGAATAACATTAACTATGATTTGAGGGAAGTAGATTATACAGGGAATGATTGGAAAGGATTCGCTCAGGATAGGGATGTATGGAGAGCTTATGTCCGCGCGGCCATGAACCTACAGGTTCGATAGTGCCAGTGAGTAAGTAAGTAATTATTATTATTATTATTATTATTATTATTATGCCGTAGTAATACATATTATAATTTTCATGCATGGGATGGAGTCGTTTCTATTCTCTGCACAACGAATTTTATCGGAATTCTGATATAATACGTTGCTCAAGAGAGAGAGAGAGAGAGAGAGAGAGAGAGAGAGAGAGAGAGGGAGGGAGGGAGAGATGAAGAATAATTCTATCAAACCCGTTCTCTTAATTTGAAATGTTGTGCAGCAGATTTCTCTCTTTCTCTCTCTCTGTTTCTGTATACATCGCTGCTGTCTTCATAATGTACGCAATAACTGGATAAAGCGACAAACAAGATCATTTTGATGAATACCAGGAATTGTTAACTTGTAAAGACCAAGTTATTTTCACTTCACAGCTTCATGCTTGAGTGCAACTTTACTTTTCAAACTTGACTCATTTAAAAATCACTTTTTTGTGACAAACTAATTTATTAACTTCTTTTCAATCAAGGGAACATAAGTCTTAACAAACAAAGGAAATAAGTTCAGCTCATTTGTAGTTATTTTTAAGTATCTTTACACCGAGTAAGTTGTTTACAAGAGAAGTTTTCTAACTTAAGATTTAATCCTAAGTCCTTATTGAAAAATGTAATATACACCTTGTACCTTCTACATTTTTACACGCTTTATATTAGCTTGACCTGTATGTGTCTATCTATGAAACGCATCTTCCAACACGATTTTCACCCACTTAAAAATTTGGATCGACTTGAAACTTGATACTTGTAAAGGACCAATGACAATACAATAATATCACACCGTTTTTCTAAGATCCTGGCCAGAATCATGAGGACAACAAAAAATAAAGACCGATATAATAGGTTAAGGACTTATCGACCTTTTAGTCCATCGTTGTAAGAAATTGATATTATATCCTCTGGTAGCTCAGTTGGTAGAGTGGTGGACTGTAGTAGTATATCTTCTTCTTCTTCCTTCCAAGTATTAGGCCAAGGCCTGTTACGATCCTATAGAAAATTTTCCCTCCAGCGTTTTGATCCTTCCGGGAAATTCTCGTATAAGACTTGAAAGCATAATAATAGTCCCTTCGATTGGTTGCTGGTCAAAGGAAGGCAAGACCAGTGATGGGGCTGCCATCTTATAGCCTCTGGTCAGGCTTTCCTGGAGAAGAAAAGAAAATAAAGGAAAGAAGAAATGGAAGAAAGGAAAGACTCCCTAGCCCTCGGATGCCCTAATTGCGTCGGAGTCGAAAAAAAAACAAGAGTTAACCAACAGAGGTTAGATAGTAAAGTTAAAAGAGTGCAAAACACAAGTAAGTGGAAGAAATGTTTTGCTCAGCTTGGGCACCTTGTGGTCGCCATCCACATATCCCCTAGATGAGGACCCCTGAGGGATGTAGTAGTATATAATTAGTATATAATTTCAGTAATTCATAGGTCGCTGGTCAAATCCGGCCCGGAGGATTTTTTTTTTAGAATTTTCATTTTTTAGTTCGATTTTCTAATAAAGCGTGTTGTTTTAGTTTTTTTAAAACTATTACTTATTATTATTGTTTTATATTTTGCACTTTTTTTACCAAGCAAATTATTTAAATTGTAGGTATTATTGGCGTCCACCGCTGTGGTCTAGAGGTAGCGTGCTGCCGTGTCACGCAGCGGGCCCGGGTTCGATTCTCGGTAGGTGCAGGCTCCTGGGTGAGGTTTTTTTTCGGGATCTTTCCTCACCTGTAAGACAAATGTCAGGAAGCTTAAGGCCCATCGGTCTCCGAAAATCATCCGGCCATCATCATCATCATCCTTCACCGGTGTGGAAAGCAACGGGAAGCTAACACACCTACAATTCCTTAGTAAAGCTACAAAGCATAGCATGAAAACGCTATGATTGCAGTGAAATACCTGTCTTCGGGCAGAATTACTATGGATGGATATTATTGGCCTTTTTAGCATTGTTTTCTCTCCTATGTACAGGGAGTTGGTCTACTACATCAACCCCCTCAAGCTGGAGGGCCAGGGATATATTTTCTCGTTTCCTTCCTTTGAAGACAAAACTTAGACTGTTCAACACCAACCTAAAATCAGTCCTCTATGATGATCTTGAAGAAGATATATAGGGCTATAGGCCGTGGTCGTGAGACTTGTAGTTCCCCGACGTTTCGTCAGAGACTGCGTCTTGAGGATGCCAGATGCAGTCTCTGGCGAAACGTCGGGAAACTACAAGCCTTACGACCACGGCCTACAGCCTGAAAATCTTCTTCAAGATCATCATAGCAACTCCGGCCGTGAAAGTCTACGTTAATACATCAGTCCTGTATGTTTGCGAAACATGGAAAGTTTCAGAAGCAACAAACAAAACGTTGCAAAGCTTTGTAAACAGATGTCTGAGACGTACTTTATATATAAGATGGTCGGAAATAATATCAAATGAATAACTGTGGAGAAAAACCAACCAATCTCCATTACGTCACCAAATAAAACAAAGAAAGTGGAATTGGATATGCCACAAATTGGGAAAACCAGACGAGCCGTAGAGAAGACTGCACTATTTTGGAATCATCAAGGAGTAAGAATGAGAGGGACGACCTAAAAAATTGGAAGCGATCAGTAGAGGAGGAAGCAAAGGAAAGAGGGAGAAGCTGGAAACAAATGAAATGTCTAGCTGGAAGCAGAATACGCTGGAGGAAATTTACTGCTGCCCTGTGTTCCATTTAGGAATTACTTGAAATGAATAACAATAAAAAGTTACTTCCTTAGCTTCTGTCAAACCAATGACGAACTGATACTGGTCTGTTGACGGTGACTTGCATCGTCCGGTGTGCTGCCTTGGCAGCAAATGCAATGACGCTACTACTACTACTAATAGGTGGCAATGATCGAAGCCCAGTGTACCATGTATTTAACCAGTTGCGGCTACCTTTGTGGTGACCATTTTGGGGTTTAGCTATTAGACCGTCTGTGTTAGCGGCGTTTATCGTTTAGATGCAAGTTGATACGAATATGGTGAAGCGAGGTGACATCTCACTGGAGTAGGGCATCGTAGACTGTGCGACTGAACATGCAGAGAGTCCGAAAACCAGTCGCACGGAATGAGCCACGCTACTTTAGCTGTTGTACAGAACTCGCTTCATTAGTTGGTCCTTCAAGTGTCCGGGATAGGAAATATGTTTCGGTGAACAGCACGTTGTTGTAGCATATTCCTTATATTGCTCACAATTGGATTGGTGTGATTGGTGATTGTATGTAACATTAAGGTTACATTGTGTTCAATTGATGTCGCAATATACGGCATCTGTGCTAGATCGTGAAGCCTGGCCATCCTCGTGTACGTTGGTGCCGAACATATGATTTTCAATACCTTATTTTGCATGATGTGTACTTTTTTCTTATGACATGCAACGAGTATGCTCCATGCTTCACTTCCATATGCAATGACGAAGTACAGTGCCCTAGAAAAGGGATCCTTACAGGGTACTATCAACTGAGCAATGAAAATGCAATTATACATTTGACCTGTTTGTATTACAACTGGCAGTTGTTTCGGAAGAGGTATAGTAGGTCAGTAGCTACTGTATATTTGATTAAAAAAATCGGGGTTTTCACTAATTTTTGCTATTTTTTAACATTGTCTACTTCACACAAGGGTCCCGCGCTGCAGCCTAGCGGTTAAGGGAAGATTCCTTGGCTCAGAACTACGGGACTTGTTCTGGTTCGAGTCCCCACGGGGAATAAATTTACTCATGAAATTTCGGCTAGTTTAGGACCGGTGTCCACCCACCATCGTGAGAGGAATTTGGATACTTTAAGTAATGGCTCCAGGTTGAGAAAACCAGCTACAATGGGTGGGGGACCCGATATCCTGACCACATGTCACCCCTACACTGCCTGGATAATCGCCTACCTTTGTGATTAACACGTGTGGATGTGAGGCCAGCAGCCGGATGATAGGGAAAGGGCCTTCTAGGCCTGTCGCCTCATGGAGTTTTTTTGTTACTCCTTCTTCTTCTTCACGGTTTAGGCTTATTTACTAGCCTATTCCGGCTCCAAATTGCTGCTCTTTCCATCTTTTCCTTGGTCTTCCCAAACTTCTTCTTCTTCCTCGTGGTGAATAGTTGTATTTTGCTTTTGGTATTCTATTCTCAGTCATCCTTGCCAAGTTTGTTTGTTTAGACGGTGACTTGGCGCCGTCCATTGTGCCGCATAGAAACCCACTGGGTTACCTGGCAGCTAATTACTTGGTGACTAACACGTTGGGGTTCTGATATATAGTTTTTAGCTTTTGAGGACAAGTACTTCGCCTGCAGATCCAGGTTTGAATAAATGGTGGACATTTTCACCTTAAAAGATGGCATCAGAAACTGCACCGCCAGCAAGCAGAAAGTCCGAAAGCCGGACGGCGCAGGATGAGCCACACTCTTTCAAGCGAGTAAATCTCGCACGATTTATTTGATGGTTCCATCTAACTGGCTAAACTATCCTAAGCATAGGTTAACCAATTGATGCATGAAGATGAAACGCTCCATAGGGCCTTGCCAAGTGTTCTTTCCAGTTTTTTTTTTTTTACACACAGGGATATAAGAGGGACTTCCTTTTTTCGGGAACAGTATATTTGTGTACATTCTAAACATTTGTAATATTGATATAGCTGAGACATGCTCCTTTTTTGTGTTTGCTTCAAGCTGTTGTTATTGGAGGCAGCGCAGAGGGATCTATTCTAAGCACTTGCAGCATTTGGGATGGTTTCTCTCGCATTAGTATAATGTGATTGCCTAGTCTTGTATAGAAAGTTGTGAACTGCCGTTAGAACTAATCACACGGTTATTGAGAAACTTGGAACAGCTCGATGCAGTTTCTTCCAACTAGAAATTGCCCCTCGCTTTTCTTTACGCAATCATTTCGCAAGATTAAAATCTACCTATGGAAACAAAGGACTCTAATATCTATAGTTGTTGCACCAATATCCAGGTGAGGATGAACATTATCTGCATCGTTTTCCCTTATCGTAAGTAGGAAATTGCAATTGCTTGTTTATGTTTGTAGGTTGGTAATGACAATAAAACTACCTCAGGCACTACAGTTACCTTTTAGCCTCCTGCGTTTAACAATATATATATATATATATATATATATAGTGTCCACCGCTGTGGTCTCGAGGTAGCGTGCTGCCTTGTCACGCAGCGGGCTCGGGTTCGATCCCCGGTCGGGGCAGTTTTTCTGGGTGAGGTTTTTATCGGGGTTTTTCCTCACCTGTAAGACAAATGTCAGGAAAAATTTAAGGCCCAAACGGTCCCCGAAATCATATGGCCATCATCCTTATCATTATCATCCTTACCATTATCATTATCATCCTTCACCGGTGTGGAAAGCAACTGGAAGCTACCTCACCTACACAATTCCCTAGTAAAGCTGCAAGCATAGCATGAAAATGCTATGATTGCAGTGAAGGACCTGCCTTCGGGCAGAATTACTATGGATGGATGGATATATATATATATATATATATATATATATATATATATATTGTTAAACGCAGGAGGCTAAAAGGTAACTGTAGTGCCTGAGGTAGTTATATTGTTATTACCAACCTACAAACATAAACAAGCAATTGCAATTTCCTACTTACGATATATATATATATATAATATATATATATATATATATATATACTAGCAAATACCTGCCGTTTGCTGCTACGCCTAAATAAATGAATATTAATGTGTTTTTATGTTTAGTTGAATTAGTAAAAAAATAATCATAAATTTATATTTTTAGATACCCCGTGCTGATTACCTGGCGTTGCCCGGGAATCTACTTATCCCGATGTTCTTGACATAACAAATTTATAAAATGGGGTCATTTAAGGGTTTTATGCAAGGTATTTATGATCGCGTTGGTCTCAGCCAAATTATTGCCCTTTAAGGGGGGTGATGAGTGAAAAATTGACCATTTGAGATCAAAATTGGCAATTTTTGTTTTTTGTACTAAAAAATGGCCTGTACTCTAATGTATATGTTGGCAAAGTTTCAGAGGACTATGGCGCTTCTACGTGCCCTAAATTACGCCAGAGTTAAAAGGTTGCGTCAGTTAAATACCACCTCCATGCAAATCTTTAAAATTGTTTTCCCACATTTTTATTTCCACTGCATTTTTGTACATTCAAAATTTAATGGAATTCAGAAATTTTCTCCTAGAGGGTTCAAATTTTTACTGCATGTCCTAAAAACAATGGGTAACAAAGTAGTGCATGGGTTTCATGATTGAAGCAGTATTTTAAGAAATAAAAAATAAAATGTATGCAATTATTAACTTTTTTTTTGTAATTCCACGCATGAGGTACAACATTTTTTCCTCTCTTTGTATACATATTATAAGAATTCTAATGCATGATGTTTGTCTAAATATTTTAGGGTTCTTGTGAAATAATCAATTTTACTAAAAAATTGTGGAATCCATTTGATTATAATGTATGCAATTTTTTAAATATAATATATAATAACTCATAAAATAAATATCTCACAAGAATGAAACTTAAACACATCATTATGTATCATGTAGTGAATGTGTGTACAAAAAATGAAGTCTCTAGCTCAAAAAATGTGGAAAACAGAAATTTCACCCATCACCTTCCTTATTTGGTGCTGCCATCTAAAGTCACAGTTGGACATCAAAAAGAAAAATGAGCTTAAATCTCAGAAGGTATTGAATTTGATACAACTGATTACATTGAATTCGAGTTATTCCTGAAGCAAAAAAAAAAAAAAAAAAAAAAAGCCAAATATATCTATATGATACGTAGGGATGCAGGAGGTTAGACCAGGGAATTTAGAGTATTTAAAAAATAACCTGGCTACATTTTCAACTCGATATTTAGAAGAAAAGAATGCTACCGCCGGCATAGTTTTTGGGATCATTAAGCACGCAAGCCATTCCAGCACGACAAGAAACCATGCAGGTAGCCGAAGGAATTCAGATAAACAAATAAAAATAAATCATTTTACGATTAAATATTAATTAAATAAAAATAAAACGTAGTTTTATTTGATTTTCATATTTATTATATAATTCAGTGACAGCTGTTTCGGTATACCGTACCTTCTTCAGACATGTTAACCAATTATGAATTGTGTTCCAACTGATCTAAGCAACAATATAACAATATTTATTTAATTTTTTTAATTTAACAAAGGGGATTCATTCAAATCAAGTTGAGAATTTAACAGTTTTTTACTACTTTTAAATTTATTAATTTCTACAGTCTCCAAAAGATCTAACTTCTTACCCTTATCACAAACATGTAAAATTTCAAAATATGAAAATCAAATAAAACGTAGTTTTATTTTTATTTAATTAATAAATATGGATTTTCATCAAGTAAACAGCAACTCAATTGATTATCTATTAAATACACAAATAGTGGCGGGACCAGTTTGTATTAGAGTTGAAACGGACTTCATGGCCCATACCATAATGTAGATGATGATGATGATGATAAAAAAATTGTATTTTTTGTTATAATTTAACTTCGGTTCTATTTAATTCAAGAACTGTTTTGTGAATATGTTCCGGAAATTTCATTCCATGACGCAGAGTAACCTCTCACCTTATAGGAACTTTTATGTGCCACCCTCCACCCAGGCCTTACAGTGACACCACCTGTCGGGAGGGAGAGGGATTTTAACTATTGATCTCACACATTTTTGATTGAGGGCCTCCCTGAATGAGGGATCAGCTCAATATCGGGACCTCTTCCGAGACAACACAACATTAAGATGAAACACACCATTCGCACACACACACACACATACACACACACATACTAAACATGGTGAATATGATAGAGATGATTTTCGGGGACTGTTTTAGGCCTTAAAGTCTCCTGACATTTGTTTCAACAGGTGAGGAAAACCCCGATGAAAACCATCACCTAGGAAACTTGTGCCGACCGGGGAAAGAACTCTGTTCTGGTCTGGTTTGTGGTAATGACCTGCATTGCCCAGGGTGCCGCATCTTTGGGAACCAGTTGAGGTCCCTTGGCGGCCAAACACCATTGTGTCTCTTCAGTAAGGGTTTAGTTTCTTAGCCCTAGCGTGTCTCGTGGCTTATGTGTTCAGCCGGAAATACCGTAGCAGGTATTGATAATATGAGGATGGTTTCTCACTAGAGCAGGGTCATCATAAACCACGTCGCCGGACAAGTAGAGAGTCCGAAAGCCGGCGGCGTCGAGTGAGCCACACTACTCTAGCTGGAATCCAGCACACATATCATGGGAATGGACCATCATGGGGTCTCTGGTAAATATGTTTCGGTGAACAGCACGTCGCTGTAGCATATGCCCTATATTGCGAACAATTGGATTGTCCTGATGGTATATATGACGAAGCTTATCATTGACTCTAAGTTTAATTGTGTCAGCAATATAGGGGGATAGAACCCGGGCCCGCTGCATAAGAGCCAGCGACGCTACCACGAGACCATAGCGGTGGTCACATTTCAGGAATAAAAAGTAGTATTTCATCCAAACTAAGTTTAACCCTTAAATTGGCCGTGTATCCTACAGGATACAACAGTGTGTTTAATGTATTTAATATTTTAATATCTCGAAGGAAGAAAGGAAAATAAGATCGGAAATAATGAATAAATACTGGACACTAAGAAAGGAACTACACACAGAAAAATTATTGATTCAATGACCCCAAAGAGGTCGAAACGAAAAAAAAATCAGAAGAAAATAAACGAATGGAAATAACTTAAACGTGTGTCGAATTACACAATAACTTATACTAACTTACTCACTGGCACTATCGAACCCATAGGTTCATGGCCGCGCGAACATAAGCTCTCCATACATCCCTATCCTGAGCTAATGTTTTCCAATCATTCCAAGTATAATCTACTTCCCTCAAATCATAGTTAATGTTTTTATTATTGATTTCGTACATCTCAATGATGGATAAATCATATTTGAAGAGAAAAATTATACGCTCAGACCGGGACTTGAACCCGGGACCCTTGGTTCTCTAGACCAAGTGCTCTACCAACTGAGCTACCTGAGCAAGTACCGATCTAAACGCAAATCTTTCTCTATATACATTGTAATTCCCATCCACCAAATGCTGTGAAGCCATGCTTCTATCTTGCAAAATGGCGGCTCCTTTATTAAGAAGACATATTTGGGAATTATACATTACAGCCAGTACGGCTTTTTCCAAGTTTTTATTATTGATTTCGTACATCTCAATGATGGATAAATCATATTTGAAGAGAAAAATTATACGCTCAGACCGGGACTTGAACCCGGGACCCTTGGTTCTCTAGACCAAGTGCTCTACCAACTGAGCTACCTGAGCAAGTACCGATCTAAACGCAAATCTTTCTCTATATACATTGTAATTCCCATCCACCAAATGCTGTGAAGCCATGCTTCTATCTTGCAAAATGGCGGCTCCTTTATTAAGAAGACATATTTGGGAATTATACATTACAGCCAGTACGGCTTTTTCCAAGTTTTTATTATTGATTTCGTACATCTCAATGATGGATAAATCATATTTGAAGAGCCGCCATTTTGCAAGATAGAAGCATGGCTTCACAGCATTTGGTGGATGGGAATTACAATGTATATAGAGAAAGATTTGCGTTTAGATCGGTACTTGCTCAGGTAGCTCAGTTGGTAGAGCACTTGGTCTAGAGAACCAAGGGTCCCGGGTTCAAGTCCCGGTCTGAGCGTATAATTTTTCTCTTCAAATATGATTTATCCATCATTGAGATGTACGAAATCAATAATAAAAACTTGGAAAAAGCCGTACTGGCTGTAATGTATAATTCCCAAATATGTCTTCTTAATAAAGGAGCCGCCATTTTGCAAGATAGAAGCATGGCTTCACAGCATTTGGTGGATGGGAATTACAATGTATATAGAGAAAGATTTGCGTTTAGATCGGTACTTGCTCAGGTAGCTCAGTTGGTAGAGCACTTGGTCTAGAGAACCAAGGGTCCCGGGTTCAAGTCCCGGTCTGAGCGTATAATTTTTCTCTTCAAATATAGTTAATGTTGTTCTCCCACCTCATTCTTGGTCTACCAACTGGGCGTTTTCCCTCTGGCTTTCCTACAAGAAGCTTCCATACAAGTCTTTCATTCCCCACACGTGCAACATGTCCTGCCCATCGCAGTCTACGAGACTTAACTGTTCTTATTATATCTGGTTTCCTATAAAGACCATGTAGTTCATTGTTATGTATTCTTCTCCATTCACCTGTCTGTTCATCTCTCTTTGGTCCAAAAATTGTCCTAAGAACTTTATTCTCAAATACTTGTAATCTTCTTTCCTCCCTTAAAGTAAGACTCCATGTTTCGCACCCATATAATATAACTGGTAGAATAATAGTTTTATATATTTTCAGTTTAACGTTTTTTGAAAGGAGTTGGAACATAAAGAGTCTCTGCTATGCATAATACCTAATAATAACAGTTACGGTTGATTTCGTTTTGACTGCGGTCCGCCACACTTAAATAACTGACACGAGAAATTAGCGTCTTGTCAATATAAGGATTAAAATTTTTGAATTAAAGGGTTGGGACAGGTTTCGCCCTTCCAATCTGCGATATAACTTATGAAGAAGAACAAAATATAAATAACAAAATTCATATATTTCAACATACGAATATTTATGGAACAATCAGACGAACTCTGAGGAACAAAGTAAGAAAGGATACGCAGATAATATTTTACTCAATGATGGCACTACCAGTGGTGATGCATGAAAGTGAGGCCGGATCCTGAAGGAAAAAGAAAAAGGTAAAATTCAGGCAGCGGAAATGAGATTCCTACAGTCTGTGAAAGATTGTACAAGAGAAGAACATATTAGAAATGAGAATATCAGAGAGGAACTAAAAGTACAACCACTTCTTTAACAAATAGAAGAACGCAGGAACAATTGGATATAACGTCTGCAAAGAATGGCAGAGGATAGGATACTAAAGATGACACTAACGTATAATCCTGGAGGACGAAGATCTTTAGGAAGACCAAGAAAGAGTTGGGCTGAAAAGATGTGCAGAACAGGCAAAGGCCTATTCCGTGACGTTTGATGATGATGATGTTGATGAAATGTTCGAATCTATAAAATACAATCCGTAAATTTTCTCGCCTCCAATAACCTATATAAAGATGAGAATATAAATATGATTGAGGTTTGAACAATAGCCATGAATTAGATATCTGATATCAGTGCATTACACTGGTCAACATGATTTTTGTCTCATGAGTACCAATAGTTGTACGTAATGCAGTTTTTTATCGTGTTTTCAAATATGTATTCGGAATTTCTCCATCACCCACAGCTTTTTTTATTTCAGTTTCAATCAATGGATTTAAATAATTATTTTCTGCTTAACAAACATTAAAGGGATTACGTCAAAATCAAAACACACAGTGGTGCACCCTGACTTGCAATCTGCAATGAGACCAGTTCCGCACTGCGAAGAATTGCCCATAACAAAGCCTCCAGATCATGTGAAATTAGATAAAGAGAGCTCAGATTCTGATGGAAGTAAGGAAGAAGAAGAAACAGATTTTGGTGATACAACTTTTGAACAAAGCTGTTCATCTGAGCCTCGTTTATTGACTCAAGAAGATCTTAACGATCTCATTCGAGATTTAAAGTTATCCAAAAACCAGTCTGAAACGCTTGGTTCCCGGCTAAAAGGATGGAATCTCTCGGAAACCTTGCGTGATGGAGAAACCCCGATATCATATTTGAATTCAGGTGAAAAAATACTATCAGAATCACATATGTTTCTTTCTGAGACAAAAAAGTTTCTATTTAGTTGCTCAGTGCTATTATTAGGGTATTTTTAAATGACACATAGGTAACACATTTTCTTCTTCCTTCCAAGTACTAGGCCAATGCCTGTTACGATCCTATAGAAAATTTCTGGGAAATTCTCGTATAAGACTTGAAAGCATAATAATAGTCCCTTCGATTGGTTGCTGGCCAAAGGAAGCTATTGTGATAGAATAGATAATGTAATCTCCGTTACCATCACTAAATATCTAAAATATACTGTGTGATGGGGCTGCCATCTTACAGCCTCTGGTCAGGCTTTTCTGGAGAAGAAAAGAAAATAAACGAAAGAAGAAATGGAAAAAAGGAATGACTCCCTAGCCCTCGGATGCCCTAATAGCGTCGGGGTCGAAAAACAAGAGTTAACCAAGAGAGGTTAGATAGTAAAGTTAAAAGAGTGCAAAACACAAGTAAGTGGAAGAAATGTTTTGCTCAGCTTGGGCACCTTGTGGTCGCCATCCACATATCCCCTAGGTGAGGACCCCTGAGGGTGGTAACACATTTTACACTTTTTAATGCATTACAACAGGACGCGTAGTCATGAACAAGATGCATATGATAACGTAGGTGGTTGATTTAACATCGCTGGGTAATTGAAGAGAGCTCAGATTCTGATGGAAGTAAGGAAGAAGAAGAAACAGATTTTGATGATACAACTTTTGAACAAAGCTGTTCATCTGAGCCTCGTTTATTGACTCAAGAAGATCTTAATGATCTCATACGAGATTTAAAGTTAACCAAAAACCAATCTGAAATGCTTGGTCCCCGGCTAAAAGGATGGAATCTCTCGGAAACCTTGCGTAATGGAGAAAACCCGATATCATATTTGAATTCAGGAGAAAAAGTACTATCAGAATCACATATTTTTCTTTCTGAGACAAAAAAGTTTCTATTTAGTTGACCGTGTTATTATTATTATTATTTTTAAATGACACATTTTACACTTTTTAATGCATTACAACAGGACGTGTAGTCATGAACAAGATGCATATGATAACGTAGGTGATTGATTTAACATCGCTGGGTAATTGAAGAGAGCTCAGATTCTCATGGAAGTAAGGAAGAAGAAGAAACAGATTTTGGTGATACAACTTTTGAACAAAACTGTTGATCTGAACCTCGTTTATTGACTCAAGAAGATCTTAACGATCTCTTACGAGATTTAAAGTTATCCAAAAACCAGTCCGAAACGCTTGGTTCCCGGCTAAAAGGATGGAATCTCTCGGAAACCTTGCGTGATGGAGAAAACCAGAAATCATATTTGAATTCAGGAGACAAAATTCTATCAGAATCACATATTTTTCTTTCTGAGACAAAACAGTTTCTATTTAGTTGCTCAATGCTATTATTATTTTTAAATGACACATAGGTAACACATTTTACACTTTTTAGTGCATTACAACAGGACGTGCAGTCATGAACAAGATGCATATGATAACGTAGGTGGTTGATTTAACATCGCTGGGTAATTGGACACGCCAGAGGTGTATAATTATTGTTTTAACCTATGCATATTATCATCAACTATCTCATCAAATGTTGATTCAGTATCGCACTGAACCGATATGAACAACTGATAATTATCATAATTAATTAACAGGTAATTATATTTCATATGTGGTACATATATCGGTGCATTATATCTTATCAATATGATCAATGCGAATTTAAAACCCCATTAAAATGTTAGCAGGTACTGTATATAGTTTGGGTACCAGGGCGCAGACTGCCTGTTTAGATCAATTACTGATTATGTTATTGAAAACTGTTACATCGATGTATCGTTAAGATATCGCCAATTTGTTCCTAGTTATGAATATATTACGCTTTTATTAAACAATCACTCTGCAGGTAATAAATAACACAGCTCTACAATTTTTTTTGTTGCCTTGGATATCTCAGCGAATTTCTATATTTTCAAGTGCACAGTGTACGAATATTTTCATGGAAGTGCTGAATGTGCTCTATTTGTTATGATATTTGCGTATCTTATAATTTAAACAGTTAACGGCTTGTTACTAACAAAATGTATGTTTCCAGTCATGATTTTATTTATTCACATTTTTTTTTATTTGTTTGAATGGTAGAATGAACGAAGCCGGGTAAAATATTTATGGATGCATTGGGAGAATAATTTATCATCATCATCATCATCATCATTGTATTTACAGATTACACCTATTGGTCTGTTCCTACTAAAATTTACTTACGCCATCTCTTCAAACATCAACCTATATTTCCTCGGATTATAGTATAAAATAGTTCTTGCCATCGTAGTGTACTGTCTCGCGCCGTAGTCGAGTGGTTAAGGCAGGAAGCCTTGGTTCAGAGCTACAGGACTTGCGCTGGTTTCAGTCTCCATGGGGGAAGACATTATCTCATTGAATTTCGGCCAGTATGGGACCGGTGTTCACCCAGCATCGTGAGCCATTTGGGACAAAAGTATAGTTAGTGAGTGGAAACCAATACTGCATACTTTAATTTCAAGATATGGGCCTAACAAACATTTTTAACGCTGACGAAACGGACGGTTTTCTTGCGCGTTACCGTCGAAGTCGCTCCTGCATACCATACTTCACTTTTCAACAGCAGTGGAACCACAATTAATCCAAGGTACGTAAAAAGACATATACTGTACTCTATAATCTAAGATAAATTAATATTTGTTTTTTATAATGCGGAATTTCCTCCAATGTGGAAAAAGAATGGACCCATGCGTTTCCGCTTTGAACAAGTTTTACTGTATTTTACACGCTTTATATTAGCTTGACCTCTATCTATCTAGCTAGCTATCTATCTATGTAACGGAATCTTTCAACGCGATTTTCACCCACTTAAAATCATTGGATCGACTTGAAACTTTGTATCCATGTAAAGGACCCGTGACAATACAACAATTTCATATTTATTTTCTAAAATTCTGGCCATGATCATCAGAAAATCAAAAAAAGTGTCTTTGTATCTATGTAACGGAATCTTTGAACACGATTTTCACCCACTTAGAAACATTGGATCGACTTGAAACCTTGTATACTTGTAAAGGACTCGTGACAATACAATAATTTCATATTTTGTTTCTAAAGTCCTGGCCAGAATCATGATAAAATCAAAGAAATGAAAAGTGGTATAATAGGTTGCGGACTTGTCGACTTTTTAGTCAAGCTTTGTAAGAGACCAGATGGTACAGCGGTGAACTCTAGTGGTATATAAATTCTGTGATCCATAGGTCGCTGGTTCAAATCCGGCTGGGAGGATTTTTTTTTAGAAGAGTATTACTTTTAGCTCATACTACAATAGTATCGAATTTAAAGATATTTACATTTTTACCTTATTCTGTAAAATATTAAAACTAAAAAATAAAAAATAAATCATAGTTTAAAAAAACTAAAACAACACGCTTTATTAGAAAACCGAACTAAAAAAATGAAATATAATTTTATTTTTCCAACCCGCTTGGGATAAAATTAAACTGGTCTACAAAAAAATCATCTCCAACACATATAGAATAAAACTAGAGGTATCAACAAAAATAAATTAATTTTACCATCAAAAGCGTGGGTTGCTTTTTATGATTTTTACATTTTCGTCTTAGAGACTTAACTTTTACCTGTATCTGTTTATTATCAAATATATTAATTGATATAGAGCACCCCACGCTTTTGATGGTAAAATTATTTTCTTTTTGTTGATAACTCTAGTTTTATTCTAGATGTGTTGAAGATGATTTTTTTGTTAACCACTTTAATTTTATCCCAAATATGTTGCAAATTAAAATTATTTTTCATTTTTTTAGTTCGGTTTTCTAATAAAGGGTGTTGTTTTAGTTTTTGAAAACTTATTTTTTTAATGTTATATCATTGTTGCCATTACTTATCGAATACCCAGTATTACTGACAGGGTATGATATAAGTTCATCACGTCATTTAGAAAAGAGCATTTTGTTTAGTATTTTTATTTGGAGTGTAAGAGGAGATCTTAATTGTCACCGTACAGTAGCAGTAATTACGACGGGTCCAGTGTTTAGTTTAGTAGTGCCTGTAGTGTCCCCAGGGACCCACTCGGCGCAAAACATCATGGGAAACGAGAATGGTTTAGTTTATAGTTGTGGCCTTGTATCTAACCCATGTTTTGTTACTGCCTACCCAGGTACACGAGATGTGTTGGCGGAAATTACTTTTTTTTTTTACTCCAACTCGTCTGAAAAATTACTCCCAATTAAGCGTTATATGTAATACTCGAACAGTCCCTTGTCGTGCCAGTTTATGGGGTCAATTGTTCACCTCTCTCATGTAAAATGTTATCACTAGAAGTAAAGGGATGCATGTCGCAAATTTTAGCAATTAGAAAGATGGTTCATTGCGGAGAAAATATATAATAAAATATATCTTCCATCCACGGGAACTTAAAAGCTATATTAGAATAAAATCCTTAAAACAAGAACTGTTTTAAATAAGTGAATTTATCAACAAGTTAAATTTATGATCCCAATTTGTTGGTTTACTTTATATACAGGGTTTCCCATTCAAACATCCCACATTTTCATTAATCACAATTTGTTGGTTTACTTTATATACAATACACGAATGGAGGAAAACACAACGGGGATATATACCCATCAATAGGAACCTCAAACTCGATGCTATTCTTTTTGCAGACGATTTAGCGCTTCTGGCGATTTCCGAAAATGATTTGCAACGATCAATTTATAATTTACAAAAAATAGCTGCCAAATTTAATATGGGAATATCAATTAACAAAACTGAAATTATGGCATTTCATGGGAAGGACCCCATACAAAGTAAAATATGTCTCCAGAATAAAATTTTAGAGAGATCTAATCAATTTAAATATCTTGGATATTATCTCTCTATCTGGAATGAAAAGGATATCCCTGAAAAAATTACTAGTTATAATAAAAGTTTGAGAATTATTAATCAAGTTATGAAACCATCCCTTGTACAAAAAAAACACCAGATTACGTTTATATAACACTTTGGCTAGACCAGTGTTGACCTATGGTAGTGAAGCATGGGCACTAAAAAGACAACATGAAAGCAGAATAACGGTTTGGGAAATGAGATTCATGCGCAGAACAACGGGTTACAGCAGATGGGATCGGAAAAGGAACACCGATATCTTAAAAGAATTGAAGACTACGCCAATTTTGGAATATATTAAACAGTGCCAACTAAATTGGAAACACCATCTTGAAAGAACGAGTTCAAATGGGATCCCCAAAGCTGTTTATAACGTTGTTTCAAAATCCATGCATAGAATTATTAGTCATAGTTTGTGGAACTTACAGTTAAAATGTCGTGCTTCTATCATTAAATTTGTCAATGCTATTTTGATTTGAATGTATTGAAATGCAATGAAAATAAAAGTGTGGAAATTTGAAAGTTTGCATGCAGTTAAATTAGAATGTAGCATACATGCCCTCCTACAGTAATTAGGGAGACTTACAAGCGCCAACTGATACTTTAAGGTATGTAGTATTTTTTAATATAAAAAGCAAAAAATGCTAAATTTGACCGAAAATGTCGAAACTTTCACTCATCACCCCCCTTAAGAAGACAGTTGAATGTTCAGGCAATATGTGAATGGGTGGAAAACATAATCCCGCTAGATACTAGATAAACGGGGCACGCCGTAGCGTAGTGGTTAAGGCACTGAGCTAGAAGCCGGAGGGTCGTTGGTTCAAGTCCCGTTGGGGTCAGGATTTTTAAACTGGCCCAAACCCTCTGGCGGTACTATGGCCCTGGGGTCGACTTAGCCTCTAACGGAAATGAGTACCAGACGCTTGTTCTGGGGATAAAGGCGGCCGTCACGCAGGGCTGACAACCCGACTGACAAAGTGCCGATTGTCTAAGAAAAGTGGGAGCCTTAACCTCCTACTACCCCAAGGGCTTCCGGGCCTGTTGTGGGATCACTTTACTAGATACTAAAAACTATCAGAGGATGGAAGAAGGGCAATTGGAAGACCTTAAAAGAGATGGGAGTGACCCTTAATTCTGCATGGAACAGGTCAAGGACCTAAAAAAATCGAGAAGAAGAAGAAATATTTTCACAACCCCTGAGGTATAATATTTCTTTAAATGTGTAGAAATTAACTTTGAAGAATATTGTTTCATTTAAGATGAGATAGAAATTATAGTAGATGGTCTCTGATCAATGAGGAAATGAATGAAGATAGTTGTACACATATAGTAGATACATTTTGACGTCAGCAGACCAACTGTACATTTCCTCTGAAAAATTCTTCTGAGACCATTGGTTTCTGGACGTACGTTGGGATTCTAGAATTAACTTCAAACCAAAAGGCTTGACATTCCAGAATCTTCTGTAATGTGAATCTCGCCAGAACTACTCTTGTATGCAAATTCCCTCCGCCCATTAACTCGTGTCCTTTTGACTTGGGGACATTTGGAAATGGTAAGTTAGAGATGAAATATGTAGACCACCAACTGTGCTGGGTAAAAACTACGCAGCAAGTTGTAAATAGAGAATCTCTATAAATTGTAACGACAAACTTCAGTTGCACTTTCTTCCACACAAAATCTGTAAAACAGATATTTCGACCATCGCTGTACAATTGGGACAGTAATGTTAACTACAATTTAACGGAACTAAGTTCAATTCTTGTTCGGAGTCAATTCTCACACTAATTCCAAGCTAAGTTTCAGTTTTAATGTAAACAAACCAGATGTATGACTGCATTTTCATTGGGCGAATAACAGTTTTACCTTTATTTTATTTTTATTTATTTATTTATTTAGCCTGGTGGAGTTAAGGCCATGTGGCCTCCTCTTCCACTCACCAGAACAAGCATATGTTAGATATGAATACAAAAAAAAAATACAATAATAGTCATATAAAACAGGACAAACATATGTTACACATGAATACAAAAAAATTACAATAGTAGTCATATTAGACAGGACACACATGTTACATATGAATACAAAAAAAAAGTTACAATAATAGTTATTGAACAATTCATTATCTGTCATATTGAATAATAATGAAATTAATGTCTAATAATAGAATGAAACTAAATACAATTAAAATTAAATTAATGATACAATGAATAAAAAAGGAATAACAGCTCGAATCTACTATGCATAAAAAGAAGAGAAAAAAAATACTACAATGAATTAATCTACGCTTTTTATACAAGGCATTAGGTAAATATATTAACAAATCCTAAGTCTATTTTTATTAAATAATGCAAAAACGCATTATTAATTCTTAAAAAGTAGTATTAGTGAGTTGTTTCTGTTAGTGATTTTATTTTCAATTTATTTCTGAAAGCGTGAAAGAAAACATAGATCGCTCTCTAACACTCGAAATAATGAAAATGAAAATAATAAATATGTCTACCTAAGTTATATATGAGATTCTTAAAATAATGGGCTTAGGGCAGTAACATAATAAGCCACATTCTGTTAACAAATGTCATTTATTACAATGATAGCAAATAAATGCATTGCAATATCCGTAAAATCATTTGTAAATGCGCCAGTGACGAGTTAAAACGTATAAACACACAATATAACAGTACTGCCCAATTAATGTTTATAATTTTTTAAACATTAGAATCATATCTCACAAAAAATAATAAGTGGCATAGCATGTTATTGTCCTAAGCCCTTCAAATATATAATTACAATTTTAATGAATTAAATAAGCATTGTTTTATTCGCATTGGCAATGCAGAATGTTTGAATTCCAGTTGTTTCAAAATGGCCCGCTCCAGTAGAATTTCTAAAATATTGGGAAGGAAAACATTTGAAAACTTAGGCTCAATTTTGGAAATGCATGCTATTGAGCATTACAGGGATTATTGTCCCAACTTCTAAAAAAAAACAACATTAAATGAAAATATATATAAAACTGTTACTCTCTTAGTTGTACGGTTGCGAAACATGGACTCTTACTTTAAGGGAGAAAAAAATTAGGAGTATTTGAGAATAAAGTTCTTAGGAAAATGTTTATACCAAAACCACATGAACTGCAATGGATAAGACTACGTAACAGTAAGCTACATGATTTCTATGGGAAACCAGATATGATAACAAAAGTGGCATAGACTGGAATTTGGCAGGACATAGGGTACGAAAAGGGAATAAAAGAGGGATGTGGAATCATCTTGTAGGAAAATCAGAAGAGAGACGTTTAGTTTGTAGACCAGAATGAGGCGCGGAGAATAACATTAACCGTGATTTGAGAGTAGTTTCTACAGGGGATGATCGGGAAACATCTCAGGATAATGATGTATGGAGAGCTTAAGTCCGCGCGGCCAATAACCTACGGGATCGATAGTGCTAATGACTTAGTTAGGCTGTACCATGTTTTGTGAGGCAGTCAATCGTCATCACAATACAGTATAAAGATTCAATACTAGTGAAATTCATATCAAATTCCGTTGAGGTGAAGTCATATGATGAAAGTTAAAAATTAAATTGTACCTGTTGGTAGGTGCCATTGTCCTCAACTTTGTTAATATATTGTATATAAAATTAACTCGCTTTCGGAAGTTATCTTCCATCTTCTGCAGGTTGAGCTTCCGCTACTTGTTGTTGTGTACGGTGATGTTTACTCCAACTGTTTGTGGCAGCAACTGGCTTGTTTTTGACGATCTCGTATAATGGGTTTGACCGATCCGATTGAGGGTCTTTCCACTTTTCAGCGGTTGCCCTTTTACCAGCCGGCTGCTGGCTCTTCACATCCACATGTGTCAATCACAGAGTTAGATGATCAACAGCCAGTGTAGGGGTGACATGTGGTTAGCATGTCGAGTCCCCCAGCCGTTATAGCTGGTTCCTCAACCTGGAGCCGCTACTTATTGTAGCTACCCAATTGCCTCACGATTCTGGGTGGGCACCGGTCCCATACTGGCCGAAATACCATGAGAAAATGTCTTCCCCCATGGAGACTCGAACCAGCGCAAGTCCCGTAGCTCTGCGCCAAGGCTTCCTACCTTAACCGCTCGGCTACGGCGCGGGACACAACAACAAGTAGCTCAACCTGCAGAAGATGGAAGATAACTTCCGAAAGCGCTCCAGTTAATTGTACATACAATATATTAACAAAGTTGAGGACGACGGCACCTACCAACAGGTACAGTATAAACAAGGTAATCAATAGAGACATGAAGAGAGGTAATACTAATTTAGAGCTTTTAGGGTCGACGTTAAAATCTAATATTAAAAGATTTTACTAACCAGTAGCTCCTTTTTCATCAGGAATAGTTAATAGTATGTTCGCATATGGTAGTAGGTATTACGTTTCACGCAATGGGAAGGGGGGGGGGGGTGTTATTTCGGAGATAATAAACATAGAAAAGCAGTGTATGGACTGAGACGTCAAAACAGCCATTCAAAAAAAAAAAAGTTGAGAAGTGAAGTTTGCCGGCTGTGAAGTTTCACTGATGGAGCAGAACACAGCACGTGTCTGTCTTATCTGCCGACTACACCCTGTTTCTAAATTTTATTCAGCATCTCATAATTACTTCCATTCTATAGTCCATTCAACGTGAAAGTTCTAGACTCTGTAAAAATGAACACATTTAAAACTGTCGTTTCACAGCGAACTAAATCCAGGGCTAATACGTTCTTGCTGATCTGATCCGATCTGATTGCATGACGGTGACATGGCACCGTCCGAGGCTCTGCATACTGATACACAATGGTGCATATTGGCAGTTAATTCCTTCGTGGCTATCATTATAGGATTGTGGTTCATTTGATCCTAGCCATCATGATAAGATGGTTTCTTTTTGGTCTATGTATCTGGATGATAGATTGTAGATATATCCACATAGTATATTGATATCAAGTCGCACTATTGAGTACAACTCGCTATCACACTCCATGCGAACACCTCGCACAATCTATTTATTGGTTCTCATTATTTTTAACCTATATTACACAGGTTAAAAATCCTGTGCAAGAAGAGGAATCTCTCCATAGGAGAGGGTAATTCAGCCAATAATGGCGGAAGACCCTGGAGGTATTCATCAACTTGCTGCCCTAGTTGTAATGTTGGCAATTGCTGGCCCTGACCTTGAACATTGCTGTTCTCCGTTTTGTTTTGGGAAGAGATGCCTTTCTTTAAGGATTGAGAGAAGGCTACATTGGGTTGGGCTTTCACCGAAGTGAATGTCCTAGGTTGAGGTATGTTTGATTTGGGTAGGGCTACCCTATTATAAGTCTCCAGCGCCGCCTGGAAAACATGGCAGCCGCGATAGGATGCTGGATGTCCATTCGCTCCGCAATTTGCACACTTTAGCAAATTTGCATTTCTCTGTGCAGAGGCCTTAATTGGACAGTTACGTTCTTGCGTTGACTGTACATTTCTCACAACTCTCCTCTTCCGCTCTATTTCAACCAATCAGGCCTCAATTCCGTACCGCTGGCACTGATGTTGATATCGTCAGCAAAACGTTACTACATATTAACAAATAACTACAATGCTGATGTAATTGAATGCCTTCTAAGGTTATAACTATGGTCCAGCCGCCTAGTCTCCGGCCCTGACATTTAAGTTGTACGTGGGGTAAAAGGGAATAACTCGCCCTCTACTGTCAATAAGGAAATAATTGAAGTGGGAGTGAACATATGCTACAACCAATCACTGCTTTTGACGCCGATAGTAAGGTTTAAAATTGCTGCGATGTTGTCTGCTGTATTTCTGCTAACAGCTTGGTTTCAGTGGGACATAAAGAGGCCCCTCCCACTGAATATCCATATAGGCAACACCGTCGTGAAAATGTTAGAGCAGGCGACTCGGCGGCTGGACCATACAGTTAGGAGCTCTCAAGAAGGCGAGCGGGGCATGAAGAGAGGGAGGCTGTTATCGCTGTGAATGCCCGGTGCACGCGGTTCAACACATTGAAGTGTATTAATCATTCACAAAAACGTGTGCTCTTTATTTATTTTTTTTGCACCGTCGTGTTACAAATCACGAGTTGTTATTAATAATATTATTTTATATTTATTGCAATGTTTATAAAGATTATGTTTTATTTGTCAATGTGTTGCGGTTACATTTTCATTACAGTGTTTATAAATATTTTGTTTTATTTGTCTAGAAAAACGACTAATATTTTCAGGACACGTAGTACTAAGATGCATGCGGTAGAAATGTTATGACTCTGGTATTACGTCACTCATTCCTAACGCTCGCCATCTCGTCAGCTGTTAGCTGTAAATCACACTCAATCTGACTAGTACGGGAACATTACGTCATTGAATTCTAGCGCATGCGCAGCACGACTGCATTTTATTCGCTGCCAATCTATAGAAGTAACCGGCATTTGTTACTGTGATACTTTTCACCTAAAATAATTAAAATTTGGAACCATATTTTAACTGACAACATGATTTCAATTATTTTGAACTGTATTGTCTGTATGAATTGTTCGTCCGGAAAGTCACTCTCCAAAGAAATAAATTGAAAGTGTATACAATAGCAACTTTGTTGCATTGCCAACAAGTTTCCATATCTAAGAATATTGTACGAGGTGCGTTTGTTATAAATATATAAGTATGAAATGGATTAAGTTCCTAATTTTTACACCCTTTATATTAGCTTGAACTGTATCTATCTATCTATCTATCTACGTAACGGAAACTTTCAACGCGATTTTCACCCATTTAAAATCATTGGATCAACTTAAAAGTTTGTATACATGTAAAGGACCAATGACAATACAATAATTTCATAGTTGTTTTTTCTAAAATCTAAGCCAGATTCATCAGAAAATCAAAAAAAGTGTCTGTGTAATTATGTAACGGAATCATTCAACGCGATTTTCACCCACTTAAAATCATTGGATCGAATTGAAACTTTGTATACTTGTAATAGACCAAATGACAATACAATAATTTCATTTTTTTCCAAAATGAGGGCCAGAATCATCAGAAAATAAAAAAAAGTGTTTGTGTAATTATGTAACGGAATTTTTCAACACGATTTTCACCCACTTAAAATCATTGGATCAACTTGAAACCTTGTATACTTGTAAAGGACCAATAAAAATGCAATAATTCCATAAATGTTTCTAAAATCCTGGCCAGAATCAGCAGAAAATCAAAATAATAAAAGCCGGTATAATAGGTTGCGGACTTATCAACTTCTTGCTCAATCGTTGTAAGAGCTCAGTTGGTAGAGCGGTGGACTGTAGTGGTATATAATTTCAGTAATCCATAGGTCGCTGGTTCAAATCTGGCCCAGAGGATTTTTTTTTAGTAGAGTGTTACTTTTAGCTCATACTACAATAGTATCGAATTTAAAGATATTTACATTTTTATCTTATTCTGTAAAATATTAAAGCTAAAATTAAAATATATATATATATATATATATATATAATAGTTTTAAAAAAACTAAAACAACACGCTTTATTAGAAAACCGAACTAAAAAATGAAAAATAATTTTAATTTCCAACACGCTTGGGATAAAATTAAACTGGTCAACAAAAAAATCATTTCCAACACATCTAGAATAAAACTTGAGTTATCTACAAAAAAATAATTTTACCATCAAAAGCGTGGGGTGCTCTTTATCAATTAATATATTTGATAATAAACAGATATTGGTAAAAGTAAAGTCTCTAAGAAGAAAACGTAAAAACCATAAAAAGCACCCCATGCTTTTGATTCTATTTTTTTTGTAGATATCTCTAGTTTTATTCTAGATGTGTTGGAGATGATTTTTTTGTTGACCACTTTAATTTTATCCCAAGCGTGTTGGAAATTAAAATTATTTTTCAATTTTAGTTCGGTTTTCTAATAAAGCGTGTTGTTTTAGTTTTTTAACTATTATATATTTTTTGGCATAAATCTTACTTTGTATCAGTCTTATTTCCTGTAACATATGATTTTGTCTAAGAACAATATTTCTATCGTTGACAGTCCCCATAAACAATTCAGTCATATGGCTTGTAAAAGTAATGCCACGATTCCCCTAATAAACGGATTCGGCGGAGTAGTACTTTGTGCAAGTTTGTTTACAAAACAACTGAGACCTAGCTCGGAATAAGTATAGACTTTCCATTTTTCACATAGACCTTTTTTTTCTGAAAGCAAGAGCGTAGGAAATTGTAGAACAAATATAAAATGTACCGACTGAGCCACTTGGGTTGTTACGTTTCGTAAACATTTAAATCACTTGTGAATTATTTGCTTCGCCAGACGAACACTTGCAATCACTGTTATCACGTTTAAGATTTAATTTCAGAATTGTGAATCTGAGCGAGTGCAGTGGTCTGTGACGCTAATCAGTGCAGGACACAGGAGAGAAATGATCAGCACTTTGTTTTGCTGTCACAGTCAGAGCAGGGCTAAATATCTGCAGTAAAATATTCCATTGAACCTGTCAGTTTTACATCGCAGAGCTCATAATTTTCTGTTACACATTAAGCCTAATATTAATGGATGGGACATTTTTAAAGATTTTTGGTGCTGCAAGTGGAATAAATATTTTTAACATACAGATTGAAAGTATCTGTGAAATTTTTAAATAATAATTCCTTATGGGTAACTGATACACATACATAAGATACCCGATCCCATCAGCGCACTGTCCTTTTATATCCCGCCTCATCACACTACCCATTACGCAAAATATTTTACAGTTTATCTTGCTAGAACATAGAATTCTCTTCCACCCCATATCAGAAACTGCCAAACTTTACCACCTTTCAGAATCAAAAGGAACTAAAAATTTATTAACAGAAACATCTCACTAATATTACTTTTTTTAACGATTAATAATTTGTTTTTTATTATTTAATAAAGATAATATTAAGATTTGCCAATATATTTACCCAATGTCTTATATTTAAGCGATAGATTAATTCGTGATAGTTTATGGTATTCTTTCTATATTTTTTTCTTTTTTATGTATAGTAGATTCGAGCTGTTATTCCTTTGTGTATACATTCTTCCATTTGTTTAATTTTAATTATACTTAATTGTATTGTATTGTTAGACATTATTTTCATTATTGTTCAGTTTTACCACATATTTAATTGTTTAGTATATGTTACTTTTATTATATACAACTTTCCTCATTAGAGGATTGCCTCAAGGACAAAGTGATACAATTAATTTTCTAAATTGATGAAATACATTTTGTAAATACATTAAACAATTTTCAAATTATTATTGAAGTATACATGCTATAAAGTAGACATTTTGTAAAGATGGTTTCTTAAATTTGAAATTGACCCTCTGATGGCAGCGATGGCAATTTTAGAAAGACACACTCTGTCCAAATCTAAGGAATTCCAAAATTTAGCTAAGAATCTGGTATAGTATATCTTGCCCCGATCGTCAATCCTGTGACAGTTATACTATCTAGTTTGGTATTTATCTTTGTAATAGTCAGTTGTTGGCTCATATGTGGCTTTCTTTTCAGAGTCAACTTCCTCAGGTTGGCCACTATGAGTCTCAAAACGGATTGTGGGATCTAATATTATACCAATTTTAGAAGATGGTCTAAATGCAATAATATCTATTCGTCTATTTCTTCCATTAGTGGCCACACCAAGAACTTCCTCATAAACTGTATATCCATAATCTCGCAAGGCTTCTGCCATCATGTTTCGAATAGTGTGGTGCCGAATGTTTCTCAGTGATTCTCCAAACGGACAGGCCCCAAGGACGTGTGCAAGGGTTTCGTGCTCTCTGCGACAACGTCTACAGAGGGTATCGTCCCTAGACCTGTCCGGCAAAGAACGCACCGCCTATACATTGGCTTGCATTTTAATTACTTCTCTCCATTCGGAACAAGACAATCCCTGATGATCACTATGCTGGTATATATTCACTGTAGAGAACAATTTATTGTATTTTTTTTGTATTTAAATGTAGCATATGTTTGTCCTGGTGAGTGGAAGAGAAGGCCACATGGCCGTAACTCCACCAGGCTAAACAAATCTATTCTAAATCTGTTCTATTCTAAAGCAATCAAAATTATTATAAACTTTATGCCGCAAATGTACGGTTTGCCCAGGAAAAACGGATAAATGTGTTCTTACAGTTCTTTAGGCAATGACATTTGTCAGATTTTCACGCAAAAAGCTTTAAATGAAGTAAAATTGAACAATTTATATTTACTTTGATGATTATTATTAAATGCGTAACTCATTTATAGTAATAATAATTAAATCTCGCCTAATCTATACCACCGTGTCACCTATGAACATTAGGTCGGAGAAAAGGTGATTGTTAGCGTCATGTTTCCCAATGTGATAACACACGTTCCCACTATTACCAGCGTGTTTATTCACATATAAGGGGATTCGAACCCAGGAGTTCACCTACATTAGTGAGCAAGTTAGGGTGACAAAATAAGTAAATTAGTGTTAGATGATTAAGTTAGTGTGTGAAATTGTACAAGTTGGTGTGCACCAGATTACTTTAGAGTTTACTTGTTTGTTAGCGGTTTTTTTCTGAAATGTTGCTTACCCTGTCTGAGCAATGGCTAATACTTACTTTAAATTGGTAAATACGGTGATTTTTAGGTTACGTTGTGCTCATTTCATTGTAAGGCATATCTCACATTTTTTTAAAAAAAGTTTAACATTTTTTCTCAAATACTGCAACAAAAAAATTGTGCGTTTTTATGTTTTTATGTTATTTTAATTTGTGGTGGTGATATAGAATCCCCATAACTAACTAACTCACTGGCACTGTCGAACCAGTAAATTTATGGCCGCTCGGAAATAAACTCTCCATACATCCCTATCCTGAGTTAATATATTTCAATCATTTCCTGTATAATCTACTTCCCTCAAATCATATTCTCTCACATCATTCTTGAACTACCAATGAGCGTTTTCCCTCTGATTTCCCTGCAAGATGCTTCCATGCACGTCTTTTATTCCCCATTCCATTCCATAGTAATTCTGCCCGAGGGCAAGTCTTTCGCTGCAATAATAGCATTTTCATGTTATGCTTTGCAGCTTTACTAGGGAATTATAGGTATGGTAGCTTCCCATTTCTTTGCACACCGGTGAAGGATGATGATAATGATAAGGATGATGATGACTGGATGATTTTCGGGGACCGTTGGGCCCTAACCTTCCTGACATTTTGTCTTACAGGTGAGGAAAAACCCCGAAAAAACTTCACCCAGGAGCGTGCCCCGACCGGGAATCGAACCCGGGCCCGCTGCGTGACAAGGCAGTACGCTACTTCGACACCACAGCGGTGGACATAATTCCCTTAATCTAACGTGTAGAAATACCAACATTGGTATCGAAATATAACAAATGAAAAATCATATGAATGTTTTTGATTTCGTAATATTTTGTTGATCAAGTGAAAGCTAAGAAATTAGAACATTTTAAGGACACGGTTGAACATTTATATTCAGTAATTAATTAATTGTTTTTAATAGGAAGTATCAATGAATGAATTCGCGCATTACATTTGCTCCAGTAAATTTTAAATTCTGGCATCAACATCCGGTGAGGTTTCTTGCACCGTGTGTGAGTTTGAAACATTTTTATGAAACCAGCAACTTCTACTGTATAATGCTACAAGTTCTTAATATTCCTCGTGAAGACTGCCATCTCATTACGCTACTACGCCTAAATAAATGAAATAGACCTATGTGTTTTTATATTTAGTTGAATAAGCTTGCAAAAAAAGCTAAAGAACATAGACCAATCGACGGGAGAAGAACAAGAGGAAGACCAACCAAGAGATTGATAGACAGTGAATGCACATCCAATACGTCTTCCTCCGAGGAGTCCGATCCGATTGATTGAGGGTCTTTCCACTTTTCAGCGGTTGCCCTTTTACCAGCCGGCTGCTGGCCCTTCACATCCACATGTGTCAATCACAGAGGTAGATGATCAACAGCCAGTGTAGGGGTGACATGCGGTTAGCATGTCGAGTCCCCCAGCCATTATAACTGGTTCCTCAACCTGGAGCCGCTACTTATTGTAGCTACCCAATTGCCTCACGATGCTGGGTGGGCACCGGTCCCATACTGGCCGAAATACCATGAGAAAATTTCTTCCCCCATGGAGACTTGAACCAGCGCAAGTCCCGTAGCTCTGCGCCAAGGCTTCCTACCTTAACCGCTCGGCTACGGCGCGGGACCCTCCGAGGAGTGATTTTGGAAATAAACAGGATGAAAATCCTACAAATTAAGTTTAAGAAGAAGAAGTTAAAAGAAAATTAAGGATTAATTAAATTGCATGGCATACATTACGACGAACCAAACTTCGCTGTTACTAGTCAAATTTTTAATTTCGGATTTTAGATAAAACCCCATTTCTAATCATCTGGCTTCGCTTATTTTTGGACGATACCTACCTAGGTTTATCTTGATAGCATATACTGAGTTTCGTTGTGAAACATAAAAAATTGCGACTGCTAGAAGAATTTTTAAATTTTCGTTTCAGGTGAACTCCTACGCCTAATGATTTTAGAGAATAATAAATAGCGAATAAACACTCATCGTACGTGAAAACCTGTGTGTATAAATTTTCATAACAATTGACTGACTACTTTTAGAGTTTTGCTTGTACAAACACACGCGGACCGAATTTTTATATACTGTACGAGTATAAATATTTCGAGATGCTTGGAATGTATTTATCATATCGCAAATTGGATCTTTTTGCATATAGCTGTAGGTTGTGTCTGTTATTTCCTTTGTTCATATTGTGTACTTAGGTAAATTCTCTTCTATTAGCGTAATGGATATGAAATGAAGATTAATGGCTAAAGTGATAATCATAATGAAATTTGCCTGAAGACTGACGAAATCCAAGAAATAAAATTAATTAGGCTGCTTGGAAACTGATATTTGAAGCGAAATTTCTCGTACACGAATATCTACATCAGGGCCAACTCGAGATCAGAGAGTTTTTGTGGGGCTCCATACTTTTTCTACTTAATTTTTCTCCATAAATTGAGCAGTGAATGTTTTACTTACTTACTTACTTACTTACTTACTTACTTACTCACTGGCACTATCGTACCCGTAAGTTCATGGCCGCGCGGACATAAGCTCTCCATACATCCACATCCTGAGCTAATGCTTTCCAATCATTCCCTGTATAATCTAATTCCCTCAAATCATAGTTAATGTTATTCTCCCACCTCATTCTTGGTCTACTAACTGGGCGCCTTCCCACTGGCTTTCCTACAAGAAGCTTCCATGCAAGTCTTTCATTCCCCATACGTGCAACATGTCCTGCCCATCGCAGTCTACGAGATTTAACTGTTGTTATTATATATGGCCTCCTATAAAGACCATGTAGTTAATTGTCAAGTAGTCTTCTCCATTCACCTGCCTGTTCATCTCTCTTTGGTCCAAAAATTATCCTAAGTACTTTATTCTCAAATACTTGTAATCTCCTTTCCTCCCTTAAAGTAAGAGCCCATATTTCGCACCCATATAATATAACTGGTAGAATAATAGTTTTATATATTTTCAGTTCCTAGGAACATGTCCCTGTGTTTGAGCCTTTGGCATGGGTTCCCTGAAGTAGTCCCCGCCCGGAGAACCGAATGGGGGACTATTTGACCTCCGGAAAATTTTACCCCAGTTGAACCCATGTCCGCATTTCTTACGGTTGTACTTTTACGGTCAAAGATCGTCACTCTTTCGACCAAGGTACTTTTTTCGTCTGGCTTATCACCTTCGATCAGTCCGGCATGGGTAACCCTATCGGCAACAATGCTAGCGCCGGCATAGCTCTCAGGATCATTTAAGCACGCAAGCCACTCCACCACGACAAGGTAAAGATACCATGGAATGGAGTGAATGTTTTAGGTACTTCAATTAATTTATGAAGTATTATAACAATCAGTGATGCTTCAGTTCGTAGTTCATCACCATCTTCATGTTATAGGCTCCATGGCCTGTTCCAGCTCAACATTCCATCGCTTTCTTGGTCTGCCAGGATCTCTTCTCCCTCGTGGTTTGTACATCCAAGCCTGCTTCGGAAACCTGTTGTTATCCATTCGTTGCAGATGTTCAGTCCATCGCTTCTTGTAATTATAGATTTGATGTGTAATTGGCATTACTCCTAACTCTTCACTTATAGTTTCATAGTTTCATTCCTTATATGATTTCGTCCTGTACATCACTTAACTGCTCGTAAAAATTTAATTTCTGTCGATTGCATATTCTTAATTTCTTTCTGTCTCAGGACCCGCGGTGGATTAGTTGGTTATGCTCCTTGCTTCTGGTCCCGAGGGTCGCGGGTTCAAACCCGGCCGTGATCGATGTAATTTTTTAGGATGGAAAAATCCAAGGAGCAAGTCCTCCGGGAGGGACTTTAAGCCGTGGGTCCCGAGTCTGAAGATTTTCAGGCTCATATAAGATCCTTAAGCCTGAATGAATAGACCTCTAAGCAAAATTTACCGAATTTTCCCGTCCTAGTACTACCTTGGTTTCCTAGATGTCAGTATGAGGTGGAACGCTGACCACGGACCACTCAAATGACATCTATACTAAAACAAGTGTAACTAAATTAGTATGGTTCAAATTCTTCCCTGTTACAAAACGTTACAAAATTCTGTTTAGTAATAACAATCTGAGTGCAGTCACAGCCTCCCTAAGTACTCTCTTCCAGACTTCTATTCCTGGTGACTGTCCACCAATTTAGAATTTTAATTCTTTAGATATCTTCTAAAATTCATGTTCCAGACACAAAATTTCAAATCGTTTGCTTTTTTCCTTGCATTTGGTCTTCATGATTTGATCAGTGCGGCATCATTATCGTTCGGCTTCTCAACGGTTAGTTTTTTTACGGGGTGAAATTGTCAATTCCAATGCCCAACCCCCAACCTGGAGGATCAGGGACTCATGCCTTAGCCGAGAGGACCCAGTTTCTATACACCAAATATTCGCACTCCCCCTTCCCCAAAGGATAGGATTTGCTAGTAGCACTGCCAGATAATCTGACAGCTAAAGTATTCTTGGGAATTAACAGTTGTGTCTACTACACACTGATACAACTCCCAAGGCTGTCAACCAACCATTTACCCTCCTACTTTATCCGGGCACAAATAACATCCAGGACGGAGTTGAAGAAAATTTGATATCCATTTTCTTTTCCAAAAGAACTTTCAAATCAAATGAGGGTATCGTCTACAACTACATTATTATCATATTAGTCACTATTGTAGACATCATTATTTTAAACATGTACACCCATAGACAAAAAAAAGAGTCATCTCTTGATTCTATCAACCGCTCGGGAAACTTCGTGAGCACTCGCGGAAGCCTTATTCACATTAACACGTTTTCAGTAATTGTACTGTGTTGTTTGCTAGTTAACGCAGTGCACACTCAAGTAACATAAAAGAGAGAGCTTGCCTTTATGTGTTTCCGTGGTCGAGAAGTTTAACACACATCTGCGTTCGTAACCTCACGGTTTCGATTCCCGTTCTACATTTTTTTTTTCCTTTTTTTTTTTTTACTGAATGTTAGGATAGCATTTCGCCTGTTATATAGTTTCATATTTAATTTTATATTTGAGTTTTATAGCTTTAATGCACACACAAAACACATAAATGAAAAACCTTCTAATAATTAAATGAAGAAAGAAAATAATATATTCTAAAATGAAATTTTAACAAAATTAATATCGGGTGTATGAACCCTCCGCATCTATTACCGCCCTCAATCTGCGGGGCATTGGTGCAATCAAATTTCTACAGTCATATCCTGAATTTGTGCCCATAAGCCATCTTTCGTTCTTTCGTGCATCTGCAGGACAATTAGAGTTCATTATAAACAAACTTGTTAGATGCTGTTGCTTTTGCGCAGAACGTGTGCGTATCAGTCTATTTTAAAATCAGTACATTGACATCACCTAGAACAAACCCTGAATGTGGTAAAATAATTGTTACAATAACGACATTAACATTGATTTAGTTCAATTGTCAAAATAAAATATATTTAATTCATGAAACATTTTAATACAAATATCACGAAAAAAAACTACATAATTGAGGACGCGAACCTGCGACCTTCATTAAGAGAAACAGTGACTGCATGCTTTACCGCTGGCCTAACAGGGCACGTAGGAGTATCTTCACTCAGTTCATGTCACATAACGCAGTAGCTCTGGGCCTGCACAATTATGACTAGTTTACTAGTGTGAACCCAGCGCTGTGTCGAGTGGGACTTAGAAGAAATATGCGTTCAAGAGATTACTCTTTTTTTTACCTCTAATAATTGTTTTGAGCACTAATTTTGAAAACTATTGTTTTCGCGAAACTTATAAAAAAATTAATAATTTTGGAATCATCTTCTTCTTCTTCTTCTTCTTATTCTACAAGGTTTAGGCTATGCAGCCTGTTCCGGCGAAGTTAAAAGTGGAGTCCATCTTCTACGTGGTCGGCCAACATCTCTTGTTCCTCTGGGATTTTACAGGAAGGTTCTTTTTGGTATTCTTTCGTTGTTCATTCTCATTAAGTGTTCTGTCCATTTCTTATTATTTTCGCTGATTTTATCTTCAATTTTATATATATTTAATTCTTCTCGTATAGTTTCATTCCTTATTCTATCCGCTCTTGTGCATCCTTTCACATTACGTAAAAACAGCATTTCCGCAGTCTGTATCCTGCTTTTATCCCTTGATTTCATTATCCAATTTTCACTTCCACACAACAACAAAGGAACAGCCATTGTTTTATATAATTTAAGCTTCGTATCTTTCCTTGTTTTCCGACCTAAGGTTCTTTTTATGGTTTCACAAATAGCCTGAAATTTATTTACTTTATTTTCTATATCTTTATTCTCTCTATAAGTTATATCACATCCTAAATATTGGAAATGTGATATTTGTTCTATTATTTTGTCATGGCAATCCCACCACCCAACTATATCTGCGCAGCCCTTGTAAGGCGGCCAGATGAATCTTCTATTACTAAAAAGCGAAGGAGAAAGCCGGACGGAAACACTGAGCACTACTTTTGACAACTATTGTTTTCGCGAAACATAAAAATTTTAATAATTTTGGAATCATAATAGGGTACATTAATTACTCTTTGTCCTTCGCAAAATTTAATGAAGAGATAAGTGGAGGTAACTTGAGTTGATGGATTGAATAAAATGATTGATTGTGGAAAAAATATAAATAATTATTGCAAAAGATTAATGGATGTATATTTCACACTTACTGCGGTTTATATAAACGTAGAGAAATTGATGAGGCGTGGACCGAGTCCAGACATCAACAAGTGCTGAGTGCTTTCAGTAGCTTAAAAACCTTAACATGTTCTCTATGTCAAAACACTATTTATTTTTATAAGTCAACTTAAAAAGTAGTCCATCATACATTCAACAATAGCGTACACAGAGAAGCTATTTATTTTATTCAGCTATTACACTGATCACAATAGTATTTTAGTTTTAAAATTGCATTCTTTGGAGTTTATGAAATGTTACCTAATTGGAAACTGAGCAACAAAAAATAAACTTTTTTTTTTTGTCTCGGAAAGAAAAATATGTGATTCTGCTAGTATATTTTCTTCTGAATTCAAATATGATATCGGTTTTTCTCCATCACGCAAGGTTTCCGAGAGACAGCAATTTATAATTTCAAACATTTTCATATTTTCTACATTCGTAACTACACAATATTCGAACATTCGGACTCACCTATAAAGTAATACATGACGATTTTCTGCTATAATTCGCCTGTGGAGCATCCCTCTTGATGGTCCAACAATAATCGGCCAGCATATTAGGATTCCATTTGCCTTGATATCTCTCTTCCATAGCTGAAATCTCCTGAGTTAGCTCATTTGGTTTTATTTTACAATGGACGAAAAAATGTTTATTAAAAAAAAAAATATTTAAATCCATTAATTGAAATTGAAATTAAAAAAAACTGTGGGTGATGGAGGAATTCCGAATACATATTTGAAAACACGATAAAAAAATTGCATTAAGTACAATATTATTATTATTGTTATTATTATTATTATTAGTAGTAGTAGTAGTAGTAGTAGTAGTAGTAGTAGTAGTAGTAGTAGTAGTAGTAGTATTGTTATATTTGTAAAGTTTTATTAGTTTTAAATGCCACATTAATGTTCAACTTTTTAAAGTGTTTAGATATTTTATTTGACATTATGACATATTTTTTATGTTTTCTTTGGGTAAAGGAAAACCTTTGTTAAATGCATTTTTGTAAGGAATTTTCTTAATTAAATATTCTATAATTTTAGGGTCGTAGTTATTATTAATAGCTAATTGTTTAATAATATTCAAGTCTTTATTATATTCCAAGGGTGAAAGAGAGATATTTAAAAGTCTATGAATGTAACTATTAAAGGCTGCCATCTTATGACTATATGGGTGAAGAGAAGTACTATAGATTTAATTTATTTAGGCGTAACAGCGCACGCCGGGTATTAGCTAGTTAAAATATGAAAGTTAATGCTGTCAAGGAAAGAAGATTCTCAACTGTCGTAGATTTAAAAAATGTACATGAAGTTTTATAATGAAATGCATAACATGTGTTTATGTTGAGTGCGGAGTTTCCACGGCAGTATTTCAAGTTAGATAATTACGTTAGCATGAGGTTACAGAAATCATAATGAGGTAGATATAAGGGCGGATGCTGTCCAGACAGCGCAGCGGTCAGAGCAATAATTTGCGCACATAATGTGACATGTTATGACCACTGCAACATTTTGAAGGCAAGGGACTCCCATAACATGAAAATTCTGGTTGGTTAATGAACTTAGAAAAATTCATATTGCTATCTTGTCTTCTCGAAACTTCATTCTCTTGGGAAATTTCGCTTTATAGGTTATGAAAAATTTCAGGGATTGTGTAATGAGCATCAATAAAAACTGAATACAATTTTTAGTTAGCAAAATCATGAAACATGGATAGTGCCGGTTAAATAATGAATTTATAGAAGATGATCAAGTAAAATACATTATGGTATTCTCCGTGTTTTGTCCTTAAAGCTAGCAAATTTTACTTTCCATATAGGCTTAAGCAATTTCTACATTGTTATTTGATATGCATAGTATGTATAAAGGGTGAACAATAATTACACCGACAAACTTCATGGATTGATTTTTCTTCTTCTTCTTCTTCTTCTTCTTCGGCTTTCCCCACTTATAGGTTTGCCGTCTTCAGTTTCCAATTATCACTATAATCCCAATCTCCCTCTTCCAAATTCCTATCATCCGTTATAGTTCTGACGTAGGTTTTCCATTTCCATCTTGGTCTGCCACGTTTATTTCTTCCAGGCGGTGACCATTGGTATATTTTTTTGGCCATCTTTAATTTTACATTCTTTGTACTGGCCATACCATTTAAGCGTTTGATTTTCAATCATCTTAACAACCGATGTGGTGACATTCATTTCTTTCCAAAGGAATTCATTTCTTATTTTATTCTGTTTTGTTTTTTTTTTTGGAGGCTTCTTCTAAAATAATCAAATTCAACTCTTCTAATTTTATTTTTTTGTACTTCCGCCAAAGACCAAGTTTCACTTCCATGTGACAAAATATTCTGTATTATGCTCTCATAAATTTTCATTTTAGTTTCCTTTGTGATTTTTTGTTCCAAATTATTCCATGTAATGTTTTGGTTGCATTTTTTGCCATTGCAATTTTAGTCTGTACATCTCTCTCACAGGTACCTAAACTTGTAATTATTGTCCCAAGATATTTAAAAAATTCACATTTTTTTATTTTCCCTGCTTCATGTTTGACTGAAAATAAAGAAAAAAGGTCCTATAAACATGTGTCCGGAAATGAACATTGTGCATGCAACGATAACAAATCGTCCCGGCACAAGTACATGGCATAATCGCATCCACGTCACAACAGATGTTCAAAGTGGCCTCCACGGGACGCAGTGCACGCGTTCACACGTCGTATCATGGATTACCTCACTCTTTCGCATGTTCCGGCCTCTCTCCGAATAGCGGCACAGGCGACGTGGACACGCTGTTGAAGGGATAAGCACATCAGGAATTGGTTCAGCATACACAAGCTTTACAGATGCCCCCAGTGGTGAAATGCATGGGGTTTGAGTCCGGTGATCTACCAGAACATGCAACAGGGCCGAGAGAATAATGTCATTCGTCACTGCCATCTACCGTGGCAATGATGCATATGGTCACTTATTCATAGAACATTTTTTCTTCCATTTTCAGTCAAGAATCAGTACCTGCAGTTTGTTGCTGTAATTAAAATTCATCCTGTATATACAACATTTAACTTTTCTTATTGTATCTGGCTTCCCATAAAAATCATGTAACTCACTGATATGTAGTCTTGTAGTTTCGTCTGTACGTTCATCTCTCTTTGGTTCAAAAAAGTTCCTAACAACTTAATTCTCAAACACTCGTAATATTTCCTCCTTCCTTAAAATAAGAGTTGCCCCGCGCCATAGCCGAGTGCTTAAGGCAAGATGTCTTGACACAGAACTACAGGATTTTCGCTAGTTTGAGTCTCCATGGCCAAAGAGAGATGAACAAACAGGTGAATGGAGAAGACTAATTAACAATGAACTACATGGTCTTTATAGGAAGTCAGATATAATAAGAACGGTTAAGTCTCGTAGACTGTGATGGGCAGGACATGTTGCACGTATGGGAAATGAAAGACTTGCATGGAAACTTCTTGTAGGAAAGCCAGAGGGAAAACACCCAGTTGGTAGACCAAGAATGAGGTGGGAGAATAACATTAACCATGATTTGAGGGAAGTAGATTATACAGAGATTGATTGGAAAGCATTGGCTCAGGTTAGGGATGTATGGAGAGCTTATGTCCGCGTGGCCATGAATCTGCGGGTTCGATAGTGCCAGTGAGTAAGAAGGTAAGTTAATATTTATTATTATTATTATTATTATTATTATTTCAGTCTCCAAATATTTATAAAATATAACTAAGTACAGACTGGACAGATAGAAGATTTTAGAAGTGTAATATATTATCTGTAAAATGTGTGTTAAATATAATATGAAACAATTTTATTTTACTTATCTCCAATTATAATTATCCCAAAAATCTTTCCTTATTTTTTATTACTTTTGGTAGATTTGCAAGACAAAGAATAGTGCTTTAAGTTCATGAAGATAAAATTGGTGTAGATTTGTTTTAAGTGCTTTGTTTGCAGAAGTAATTGCAGAAAACAGTAACTGGATGAGACGAAGAATGCGGCTTTGGAACCGTTTTAATGAGATTTATTTATACGAAGCCTGAGATTTAAACTTCATTACAGACACAGTGAGCTGGGGTAGGTGTTATTTTGCAAGTCAATTAGGATATCCCCCCTCTCGCAGTCATAACAAAGTAGGCAACCCGTTTTATTAATAAAGATAATTGTTTCGTGGCACACTTTACCATGACATCGATACCACATTTGCCATCAGCTCTAACAACCACATCTCCGTCTCTCTCTTCAAAATATATTCACATTTGCCATCAGCTCTAACAACCACATCTTCGTCTCTCTCTTCAAAATATATTCACATTTGCCATCAGCTCTAACAACCACATCTTCGTCTCTCTCTTCAAAATATATTCACATTTGCCATCAGCTCTAACAACCACATCTCCGTCTCTCTCTTCAAAATATATTCACATTTGCCATCGTCTCTCTCTTCAAAATATATTCACATTTGCCATCAGCTCTAACAACCACATCTCCGTCTCTCTCTTCAAAATATATTCACATTTGCCATCAGCTCTAACAACCACATCTCCGTCTCTGTCTTCAAAATATATTCACATTTGCCATCGTCTCTCTCTTCAAAATATATTCACATTTGCCATCAGCTCTAACAACCACATCTCCGTCTCTCTCTTCAAAATATATTCACATGCCATCAGCTCTAACAACCACATCTCCGTCTCTCTCTTCAAAATATATTCACATTTGTCATCAGCTCTAACAACCACATCTCCGTCTCTCTCTTCAAAATATATTCACATTTGCCATCAGCTCTAACAAATTATTATTTTACAAACAAAACCTACTAAAGGAGTTTAGGCAAGAACAATAAACCTACAACATTATAATATTTATATTGACGATATCATATATCCATAGTAATTCTGCCCGAAGGCAGGTCCTTCACTGCAATCACAGCATTTCCATACTATGCTTGCAGCTTTACAAGGGAATTGTAGGTGTGGTAGCTTCCCGTTGCTTTCCACACCGGTGAAGGATGATGGTGATAATGATAATGATAATGATAAGGATGATGATTTCGGGGACCGTTTGGGCCTTAAAGTTTTCCTGATATTTGTCTTACAGGTGAGGAAAAATCCCAATGAAATCCTCACCCAGAAAAACTGCCCCGACCGGGGATCGAACCCGAGCCCGCTGCATGACAAGGCAGCACGCTACCTCGAGACCACAAGCAGTGGACATATCATATATAATTGACATAAATTTGGACTCACATTTCAAAATAAGAAATAATATATTAAACATCTTACTTTTTGCAGACCAAGTTCTAATATTTAGCTCAGAGGATGGTCTACAGAAAGCACCATTTCAATTAAATAACATTATATAGAATTGGCTTGGAAGGCGTGGTAAAATCGATTGGCTATCTAGTTCACCAGATCTCACGCCATATGATTTTTCAACGTGGGGAATTTTGAAGGACAAAGTTTTCGGTACAAAACCACTAAACCTGCAACATTTATCGGATTTGATTGAACAGGAATTTGAAAACACTCTTGGTAATAACGAGAAATTGTGTGATAACATCTGCAAATCAGTGTTAAAATGATGACATGAATGCTTAAACAATAATGGAGCTCACATCGAACAATTTCGGTACTTTTTTATAAATGTTGTAAGCTACAGAAAATAATATATATTTGGTTAACTGACTTATGTTGTAGCCTGTATTTTCCACTCCCAAGATCTCCTCAGTGATTCCATTAGATTTCGTCCTCTTCAGATATCAATACCATCTTAATCATGAGTGAATACAGATTAAAAATATAAAAATAGATACCTGAGTCTCACGTATTCCACAACTTTGGGTAAACCAATTTACAAGCTGAAGATGGAACATATGCTTCGAAAGTACTCCACATCCTACATCCAAAATTCAGGAAGACTGAGATCTCAGGTATCTATTTTTATATTATACATTTTCAAGTGACCTCAGCTGTGTTTCGTCATGAATTTTAAAAGCGTTTAATACAGATCTAAAAAAAGTATATAAAGTGAAAGGAGACGTGAATTACAGACAAGTATTAAGAAAATAGCAGCTGTAACGCATCTACACAATTATAAATCTAAGAGATAGTGTTTTATAGGAGGTGGAAAGAATATTCTTCTATAGGAAATACTTACAATTGCGAAGAAAGGTATTTTTAGTTGTACCCCATGCGTGCCTACGCCCATGCGTGACTACGATTATAAAATAAAATTAAGAAGACTATTTAACTCATGCCCC